>ML682105.1:2063787-2289305 GCA_007922195.1 Podocnemis expansa
ATGTTTTCTTGTCTCAAGTTTAATCTGGGCTCCTCCCATGGGTCTCTGTAATTAAAATGAAGACGAATTCTTTCCCTCACTGAGACAGACTGCAAACAAGTGTTTCTCTGTAATAATTCAATGGGAAGAGCACCTTAGCAGCAAGGTGGTGAACTCCCAGTTTACTCCTAAACTCCTAATTCCACAGCAGTTCCAGTAGTTAACCCAAAGGCCTATCCCCTGTGGGTAGCTCATGTTTCGGTCCTCCAGATCGATACTGGAATATGCTTTCACATCTGGAACAGCGAAGGGATGTACGAACTGTTGTCTTGTTATTCAGTACAGACAATGGCGGGTAAGACAGTAGAATTCAGAGCAGTCAACGTAGTTACTGCTCAATTGCTGTTCCACTCTGTTCACTTCTCTACATACAGGACTTCAGAGATTGTTAGTGAGAGTCCAATAGTTTGGGTCCAGTTACACCTAGTTCTCAAAGGTAATGACCATAAGTGTTACAGAAAGGATAGCCATGTTAGTCTAGTTCAGCAAAACAAACGAGGAGTCCTGTGGCACTTAAAGACTAACAAATTTATTTAATGCATGAGCGTTTGAGAGAAAATCCCACTGCATCTGACGAAGTGGGATTTCTCCCATGAAAGCTCATGCATTAAAGAGATTTGTAACTCTTTAAAAGTGCCACAGGACTCCTTGTTTGTTTTGATCATGAATGTGCGTATCTCTGTGGCCCTTAGGAGGAGTTCAAAGAGCAGGAGAGGAATGGAGAATTGAGACTACCTAAACTCCACTAAAATTGACCCCCAACAACTAATAAAAAATGACTTGCACTGAGTTCTCTGAAATATAAACTCTCACCATGAGCCATCGTTTGTAGCCTCATTGATAGCTAAAGCAAAATCTAATGATGCTAATGAAGCAACTAACTGGCTCTTGTCTTTTCTCTCCCTTTCTGCCCCTCTTTGAATGCTACAGGTAATGCTGGTGATCTTCTAATCTCTCCCCTGTCTGTTTATAGGTAGCAGACTTTGGCCTGAGTAAGATATGCCAGGGGAAAGTGAACGTGAACCAGCACTGCTTCTCTTCAGCCTGTGGGTCAAACTTCTTCATGGCGCCGGAAGTGTGGGAAGGTCGCTATACTGCCAAAGCTGATATCTTTGCCCTTGGGATCATTTTCTGGGCTATGGTAGAGAGGATTACCTTCAAAGATGGAGACTCCGAGAAGGAATTGCTTGGTGAGAGTAATTGCTGTACAGCCCTCAATGAGCCCTAATTTATAGATTATTCTTCTGCCGTATCCCCAGCAGTTCTTTCATCCCTGAGGATCCTTCTCCCAGGCGTAGTCACAACCACTTTTTATGGCCTAGTCTTGGTGGTGGCTTCCCTGGAGTCCAGCATTTCTCCATGTCTCCACCAGAGCTACTGCCAGACATCTATAAAGCCATCGCCCCTTTTCTCATGTTGAGTCTGCTTCCTTCGCAGGACTCCTGAGTTTTTAAGACCCTGGAGTGACTTGTTGGAACACATTATCTTTACTTTTGCCTGAAACACTTTAGTAGGATTTTATGATTTGTATTGCTTTCCATTATAAAGGCTCTTGTGACATAAAAGGCCAGAAGAAATTCTGTCATCTGGCTTGGCCCATCCATTTGGAAGGGGAGGGCGGGGGACGGAGATCAACAGGTGCTTGGCAGAAACGGGACTAATGTCAATGAAATTAAAAACAAAACCAACCAAACTCTAAAATGAAGTCCCCAAATGTGTTCAAAGAGCAATGTACTGTAACTCAGAATTAAATTCCTTTGATGAGACACTTCTAGTGTATCCGCACTCTACAGTCAATTTTCAGCCACTCAACCTTGTCAACCCTGCCGTAAACCATCTTCTCCTGAAGGTGGGCAGATCTGCAGCTGTATATGTTGTCCTGCTGATGATGGTGGTCTGTTTAAGGACCACAAGGCAAAAGAACCTTCCAAAGGATTTTAAGGAAGCAGGTTATTAAGCTGGAAGAGCCGTTCAGGATACCCTTAGTGCTGTGTCTGGTTGAATAGTCCAGCGGGTCTAGAAACACAAGAGTCTGTGGGGACGGATGGTCTGATACTCCTGTTATATAGTTATAAAAGCCTGGGGGGGGAAAAAGTCTGTGTGCACACGCACATATGTGCACCGCAAATCCACCTTGAAGGAACAGAATAACAGCCTTTCAAATTTCCATGCATGTCCATTCTGTCTCAAGGAAGTCCCAGATACATAATGCACACACTTTCTCTTTAAATACTTCAGGTTTCAATAATTTCACGTCACAATAAAGGCATTCAGTGAGTGGCTCCTTTTGCTGAATGACTGTTTTAAACATCTCATTTTCAACCATAATGGAACTAAGAACTGGGATCAGTTCCTTTTCAGAACCCAAAGAGCAAAGCACATTCTAGTTCTTGGCTAGACAAACAGTAAATGTTCTGGATCTGAGACCAAGACACGAACAGACTTCACTAAAGGTTATTTAATAGCCAGCCGCCAATTTAAGATAAGAGACTTGGCTGGCTAACCTCCATATACAGACTGGTTATTTCCTTTGAAACAGTTGTTCCATGCTTGCTGGGAGGGGAGAGCAGCTTGGCTGAAGAGAGACTTTTTGTTATCTCTTTGGAACCCAATTAATTCATTTTGACTAGTGAATTTATTTACATTTCTTTTTCTTAATTTTGCTGAGGAGAAGCTGTATCCAGCAAGCTGGATAAAGGTAAAGGTAATGTACTGTCATTTCTTATTAAACGTTGTTTGACTTAAATAACTGAATCACTGTTTGCCCAGTTAACTTTTTTCTAAGTTACCTGAATGAACACAACCTCCCTCTGTCTTTCCTAGAGTTTCCAATATCCTGGTCAGGCAAAGTTTAAAAGTATTTGTTTCTCTTCTTGATGCACAGCAGTGCAGAAAGGGGGTGTGACAACCTTAGTGGTTCCTATTTTGCTGTTAAACTTGGTAGTAGCCTCCAAAATAGGGTTTTGTGTGCTGCTGATCTTCAGAGTAATAAACGTGTTGCTTGTCAGATGGACCTGTGGTGTGGATGAATCTATTTGCTCCAGTCTGACGTCTCCCTCTTTGCAAACTATGCCTAGGAACCTACATCTGTCAAGGTAAAGAACTTATTCCTGTCGGAGAGGCGTTGTTGGAGAATCCCAACATGGAGCTGCAAATTCCTCTGAAGAACAAGAAGTCCATGCCAGATGATCTCTGCCAGCTACTGCATGACATGTTAACTTTCAACCCAAAGGAGAGACTCGATGCCTTCCAACTAGAAATTCGAATCAGGAGAATATCTTATGGGAGAAAGCGCCAGCGCTCATAGCAGCAAGGGATGATGAGGTTGGTACTGGGCTAGTCTCATTTCAAACTTACTATCCCAGCTTTTTATGTTGGCCTGATTTGGCCTAGATTCTTTAACTCTAAATTGCTTGGTTTCTTTCAGTTTGATCGCATCCTTCACTGGCAGGATAGCTGCTATATAAGAGGAATCTTTTTCGTTCAATATCTTGTAGGGCCCCACGAGTGCAACAGTTCAGCATCCATATAGCTAACAGACCAGAGATGAGAAATCAGTGTCAAATTAACTGTTCTGTTTAATGAGCACCTGTAATGGGTTTGAACTATGATTGCCCTCTAGTGCTTGGCCTATCCTCAGTCTGCCCCATCATGACGTTCATAGGACTGAATGTGCCTGTCCCTTCCAACGCACGTCCACATGACTGTCATCACCTTAATCTCTGTCTGAGTAACTAGCACTCCTCTAAGGCAGTGGTTCTCCTTTGGTGGGTTGCGACATGCCTGGCAGCATGCTGCAACTCTACAGGACACACCAGCCTGCTTCCTCCAGGCCAAATCCAGCCGCCTCCCCAGCTCTCCGGGACACACACGCTGCTATGTGGTGGCACAGTGATTGAGCACCACTCCCCTAAGGAATAAAAATGTGGCGGTTTTCTAACTCTTAGTTAGCTAGTATGGATAAGCAGTTTTAGTTTTTGCATACATACATAGTAACAAAAAAGGAGTGAATTTTCCTAGCACGGATGCACCCTAAACAATTGGTGTTTGGCACTTTCTTGCATGCTAGACAAATGTAAGCAAACTTAAGTAGTGGAAAGTTGATTGTGAAGTTAGTGCCCAGAACCTTTTTGGGTCAAGGGTCATGTTTACTAGGTGAGATAATATACAGAGAGGAAGGTGGGGTTTCTGCCTCCAGGCTGCTTTTATAAACAGGCCTCATTTTCAGAGGTCCTCAGGAATTGCACAGGGATCCAGTCTAGAAGTTCTCATTCAGGACTGAAGCTGCTTATTGGTTCTGACTTTGTGTTTGCACTTGCAAACTTTGGCCTTAGTCGTTGTGTTATTCAGAGACCTTTTGTGTTAATGTGGTTTTTTTGAGAATAGACAGTAGTAGCTTCATTAGAAGCTCACGTGTGCACAACACAGATTTCAGGAAATCTGTCTTTCAAATGTTTTGTACATTGCAAGGAGGAAGCAGAAAGCCATTAATAGGGGCGGTGACCAAAACATTTCATTCTGCTGGAAATTACACTGTAATTTTCTAATTGCTACTTCCTTTTTTAAAGTCAGTTCTAAGACTGTTTTCTGTAGTAGATTGCAGAAACAATGCTTGAAACTAGCTGCGGTAGAAGCTGACAAACTTTACCTTTTGGTTGCCCCCAGAGGGGTCTCTTGCATCTTTTCCTCAGTGAGGAAGACCCCCCTTTTATTGGTGAAGAATGTAAGGACTGGCAATATGCACAGCATTTTCATTCTAGAGCTTGGAATGACTTTCTCACTCATGTCCCTGAGAAGCAAGGACTCCAGCTTGAAATGTGTGGTTTGAGGCCCTGTCGTGCCCAGCAACTAATAGCTATCGGATCGGTTTGCCAGGTTTACTGTCCCGTGGCAGGATTCTTAAGCTAATGGAATAGAAGAGCATTAAGCAGGGGCGGGCAAATTTTTTGGCCTGAAGGCCACATCCCCTGTATGGCAGGCCACATGCAGTGGCAGGGGGTTGGGTTGGGAAAGGGGAAGGGCTTATTAATTTTAAAATGTATATATTCTATTTAGAAAAATAAATGAAACAAAATAGAAATAAAGGGAAAATAAAATTCCAGTGCAGCTGAGCCCTGGGAGGAGCAGCTGCTGTGCTGGGCCTGGTGGAGGAAGGAGGTAGGCTAGAAGGAGGCAGCATGGTGACTGCTGCGCTCCAGCCAGGACACAGCTGAACTTTTTGGGGAGCAGCTGCTGCTCTATCCAGGGTGCTGCTGGGCCCCATGGGAGGAAGGGGCTGGGGCCAGGAGGAGAGAGGGCAGCAGCCAGCCAGGGGGCTGGATGAAAGGGTACGGCAGGCCATAGTTTGCTGACCTGTGGTGTACAGGATGTTATAAAAGATGTAAAACTCCTGATGTTGCTATGGCGGTCACAATATTTTAATGGTAACTCTGGATACTGAAGTCCTCTCTGAACTGCAATTACAGTAGGGCCAAGGCAGTGCAAATCCCCCCTGTCCCTCAAAGCACTGTGTGGCTGGTTGTCCCCTTTTCAGCAGCCTCCTCTCAGGAGACGCCACTTCTGACCTTTCAGTTGAACCAGTGCAGTGATGGTTTAGCTGTGTAGAAAGTTGTACCCAAGAAATTGGTCTCAAACCACTAAGCAGCCATCAGATTGTAGCAGCTTTCAGTTGCCTCCAGTCTGGGCTGGAAATGAAACCAAATCTTCCTGCTCTCTAACAGTCTGAAGTAGGGGTTCTTGTTCCTCGAAATGCTAGCCTAACTAAAATGTGACTGAGAGGCCCGGTGTTAAGGTCTTTGATTCTGATCGGCTTCTTTCACAGGTCCTGCACTCTTGCCATCCCATAGGCATCATGACCAGTACCTCTGAATTTTCCTTGGCTGAACAGCTTGACCCTGTGGGAGCCTGGTCAGAATAAATCTCAACTGCTTCCAATTTGGCCAGTGGTTGTATGTAAAGGAACAATTATTTATTTGTATAGTAATTTTAATAGGCAAGTCCTACGTAGATCGGTCAAGTTTTTCTGCAGAATCTGTGTTCCTTTTTGTGTTCATGTACTCAGCGCAGGTGTAACCCTTGCTGAGGTGGCTGAGTGGTTACACGGGAAGATAATTCCACTTAGCATGTTCACTATGCAGAAGAATGTCCATAATGAATCTTTAAATAAGCCCACTCTTCTTCCTGACAATCCTATCTTATCGTGCTACCAAGATACTGTGCGTGTTCTCTGTAAGAACCACAAACACACGCACCAACAGTGTGTACAGACCAATCCTTCCCTTTTCTAATAGTCAGGAAAGAGGCTGGGGACCAGGGCTGCTCGTCTTAGCACCTCAGCAGCTGTGCCTTGTACTGTCAGTTCCAGCATCCCCTGTCCTGGCCTGGAAGATTCCCATTTAATTCCTCCATTCCATGGTAACTGGCCATGTAACTACATGGAGGCTGGGTTTTGAAAGAGTTGGCATGGTGTAATCTAATCTGTTTATCCAAAAACATTCCAGGACAAGCAGAATGCATTTTCATCACAGCGGTTTATGAATATTTTTGCTTAAATTAACAAATGTTCTTAAAATAAATACAAACATTGTTTAAGACGCTAAATTGGTATTAGAAGGTATGCGTCACTCTCGCGCTAAGTAGTTGGAGAGTGAAGCTGCCTGCTGCGTTAGCTGTTTGTGCCAGTCACTCTGTCAAGGGAAATGAAAAGGACTGAACTGGAGTATTGGCAGTAAATAGACTCTAATTTTCAACTGAAAATAATTACTGCCTCTGTGTGTGAAGTGGACTTGAGCTCCTCTCTTTCTAAAAGGACTTAATTTCAGGAAGGTAACTAACTGGCCTCGGTCCCCCCAGTTCCACGTCTCTTCTCGCTCCAGGCTGTATTTTAATTTGTGGCGTAGAGGTGGCTACAGTGTCTCTGGACACAATTGATTTTATGTGATAGGAATGAATTGTCAGAGGGAGATGAGTTGCCCCATTAGCCCTAAGGAGACTTTGCAAACACAGAGGCATGTCTGGAGGGGATACCAACCAGAGAAAAGTGTGTTTTGGGGATGAGGAAGCAGATAGCAGATGTGAAGACTTCACAGCAGTACTGCTCATGGAAGGAGACCAGTGCTTGGAATTAATGGCAAATTGTTTGAAGTGTGTTTGTGACAAACTTCTCAAAATTAGTCTCTCCTGCTGTCGATGCCTCAGCTATTGCTTGCAAACCAGTCTCCATTCTCTCTCCCTCCACTCTCCACCCCCCCACCCCATTCTAGCAAAGAGCTGAGACTGCCATGGAGACCCCCTCTATGGCACCGTGATGTCTGCCCCGTAAATGCTGCATTTCACGCGTAGCTCACAGGCTGCAGGCATCTGAGCTCCTGCTGGACCCATCAAGTAACAACTGAACGTCCAACACTGGCGATTACTGCCACAGCCTTTGAGGCAGCACCAGAAGTTTCTGCTATAAAACTTTTGGGGAAAAACCGCAAGTCTCTTAAACTTTGTGCTGGTGCAAGTTGTTGGCCTGGCAGTTGTAAATTTTAGGTTGATCAGTTATGGCAATGAAAGGTGTTGGTTCTGCCTTGCTTGTTCAGCGTTGCTGGTGGGAGAGACTGGGCATGTGAAACATACCTGTCCCCTCTTGATCTTTTTGGAGAAGGTTCTTGTCTCGTTAAAGCAATGAGATTTAGTGACTCTACTTTGGCTGCAGTCTACTCTCTTGCCCGTGCAATACTGCTCAATTTTACCTCTCACTGGTCTTGCTGCTGCTTGCTCTCTCTCAAGAAATATGGCTCTTATCTCATGACTTTTCTTAACTATAGCACCAGCTGAGGTTTCTTCCTTCACCTAGCTTTAGGCTGCAAAGTCATTTAACTTGCTTTACTGAAAAAGTATTCCTTTAAAAAAACAAAACAAAACAGAAAAAAAACCACCTATTTCTTCTTCCTGCTTTCTTCACTTCCTCAGCTATTGAAACTGCCATCTGGCTCTCCACTGCCAGGCAAAGTCTGCTTATCTTGTGGAGACATCATATTTGAAGAGTCAAACTTTTCAATGTGGAACATAACTAAGTTTACACCATGCAATAAAACCACTTACGACACTTTAAATGTCTGCGTGGCACAGGGTTGGCTACTCACTGTAACTCATGTTTTGTTGTACTATATTGATGTTCCCCGGAGCCTCAATGCTAGAAATACTTATTTGTATGTTTGTGCTTTTGTTACCCCAGACTGTGTATTTTAAATTTAATAAAAGGTTTTATACAAGTGTGTCGTAGTGCTTTGTGACGAGAGCAGGAACAAGCTGTGACACCACCCATGTGGAAGGAATGATGGATGGTTCTGGTTGCTTCAATGAGTGAAGAGAGACGTTTGTCTGCTTTTACTATTTATGTAACTTGAAAACTAAACACTCTCAGGGGAGGTTTGGATTCTTTTTGGTTGCCTGCCTTGTGCTTCTCATGTGTTTGTTCCTAAAACCCCTTCTTTGCTGTGATATAATTTGGTGCTGACAGCAAAGAGGGATAGGGAACAATTTTGCACTTGCACCATAATTGGACTGTCACCTAGTAAAGCTCATCCATTTTTATCTTCTATTCTGTCCTATAGAAGGTAGCACTGCTTGAGGTTTGAGCCCATCGCTGGGGAGGGGAAGGAGCTTGTGCACAGAAGGCACAAACTGAGTGTGAACACGGTCTTCTAAAACGAAGTATCCATCTTCCACCCTGTGGAGGAGAGGACACAACTGGACCATGGAAGTTTCTATGCTACCAAAGTTTGCTTCTTCAAAATTAAACTACGGATGTTCAAGAAACAAAATGTTGACAAACATTTAGATGTTGCCTTCACCTTGTGCTACTGTCTGCTTCATTTATTTGGAGCTCTTTCCATGGCAAACTAGTTCAAAAGTCCTTCTCCACATCAGACTTGTTAGCTGCTGCTTTTTATGTTTGTACCAACGTGGTTACTGTGCAGCAAATGCCTGTTAACTCACGTGCTGAGAACTTCTGGTCTCAGAATTCTTAGTGTGAGGGAAAGCAGTGTTACAGCTGGGGTGAGTGAGTGCCACATTACGGAAACACTGAGTCCGTAGTAAGATGGCCTGGGTTGTTCTGACTAGACGGACTATAAACTGCTCTCTAGGAAAAGCTTTCTGCTGACCCCGTCTACCTGTAGCTCTTCATAACCACACTAACTAACAAGGCATCCAAATATTTGCTGTCTCCATGTGTGTGTGGGTGCTGCCAGCTGGCAAATGGGGTGGGGGGAGGGGGAATTAATTAAAAATGTGTAGGTGGGAATGCACTGGTTTGAAATGTAGCCATCCCTCTCATCTGTGGCTCAGCCAAGTAGAAACTCACCAGGACTGGATTGGCTTCAAGCTAATATACAATGGATGATCTGCTTTCCTACTGTTTCCATTTCAATTCCAGGTGTGTTAGGCCTCCCTGTGAAATTTAACCACCAACTGTGTCTTTAGCTTCAGTGATCATCCCAGTTTGCTGAGAACGCAGCTCCACCCGGTAACCTCCCACGTCAGTGCCTCTTCTGCAGATGTTGGCCCCGGCAGGACTGGTGATGGTTCAGATGGGCCTAGGGAACTAAAGCGCATGGAGGGGCAAGGTGGTTATTGGCCGTGCTCACCGAAAGGAGGAAAAGTTGTTGCTAGCTCCTTTCCCTAGGTGAAGTCAGCCACTGTGATTGCATGGTCTGTTATTGCTCTGGTTTTAGAACCAAATCACAGCATCACATTCACTCCCCAAGACAGCTTAAAAAAAAAATTCCATGATATTTTCACCTAGGTGGCAAAAGGGGCTGATGGGGAAGACAAAGGGGCCACTTCTTTCTATCTCCATCAGATCCACTCAGTACCTGAGCAATCTGCACCTGCCAGGAAATAGTTGTAATTAAACTCTGGGGCAACTGAATAAAGTTGTTTGCACGCCTGCTGCCAAAGTGTTCTCTAGAGGCAGTGAACACGCTGCAGAGGCCGTGGTTTGGAGGTGTCTGTTGTTTGAAGATGGTGGAATCAACTGCCTCATCTCAGTGCAATCTCAAGGTTGAAATAATGGGAACAGATCTGTGGAGCTGTAGCCAAGGTTTTGGACAGGGGAGGTGACAAGTTTGGCAACTTTCTTCATG
The DNA here is from genome assembly GCA_007922195.1 of Podocnemis expansa. Classification (NCBI taxonomy): domain Eukaryota; kingdom Metazoa; phylum Chordata; order Testudines; family Podocnemididae; genus Podocnemis; species Podocnemis expansa. Next base: position 2,073,960 of record ML682105.1, read on the forward strand.
GTTCTGGCCTGTGGTTTTCAAGTCCTTTGACAGCTTGTCAAGGCTTTTTCCCCACTCTGGCACTCTGAGTGCACAAGGTGGGGGCCTGCAACAGGCCAGAAAAGCCACTGGCCTTAAAGCCTGCTCTTAAAAGCCTCCAAGGCCTCCAATTCCTGGCCTTGGAGTGGTATCGCTGCCACCACCCAAATGCAAAAAAAAAACCTCTTGTGACCCAGGAAGGCGCACTTGGGAATTCCTCCCTGTGAGGTACTTGCAATCCTCTTTATTCCTCCTTCAGGAAAGTGACTGAACTCCAGCTGCAATATGAGCTGGAACTGGAACAGGGTTCCCTCTAGTAGCTGCCTGTGCAGTCTAAGGCACGGGCACACAAACCTCTTGCCTTTCAGGACACAGAACCAGAACTTGCTTAAAAGGTAAACTCTTTAATCAAAAAGAACAGATGATAAACACAGAGAGTTGCTTCTCTGGGAATTAACTTAGGTAGTTACAGGGTAGTGGGGTTGGTTACATGTGCTCAGCACAGAGAAATCCCAAAAACAAAGAAAATACCCTGACCGCGTCTAAATAAACATTCCCTGTTCTACTCACGCCTGGTCAGTACCAAACTTAACTTATCTCTGGTAAGGATGTTGCTGGATTCTTCCTCAGGCCCCTCTGGCCTCCTCCTGATCCTTCCAGGAACTCTGCTGCATCCAAACAGGGCCAGGCCAGGCTGCTGTTACCATTCAAAAAGCTGTGCTTCGTTCCTATTGGCTGTCCTGGGACTCACTGACCAGAGTGTTAACCCCTTCCTCCCCAAGGGTTATTACACAGCTACTACTAGAATTTGTCATAAAAAGCATCAGTGACACTTCTGCAAAATTTGTTAGTCTTTAAAAGAGCCACAGGACTCCTTGTCACCTAAGGTCTTTTCTTTAAGGGCTTGGAAAAGCCCTAGAATTTCTTCACCGGGGAGATGGGTGAGGGGGGAGGACCTGTGAGATCGGATTAAGGCAGGTCATTTCCAGTTGGTCCACTGTGACTGTGGACTATCAATGGTGAACAGCAGAACAGCCCTTTAAAAAATTAATTGCTGTGGGTGTTAGCCGGTACAGCCAGGCCGCAATATCTTCCTCTCTGTGTGAGGCAGGCCTAGGCTGGAGATGGGGTTGTGTGTGCACGACCCACTGCTGGAAGGGACCCAAGCTCCTACGGGTGCTGGTGTCCAAGAGGAGATACAGAATGGATCCTTACCACTGGCAGTCTTTGAAAACACCCCAACAACTTTAGGGATTTTCGGTTTAGGGTCCTTAGATACCTATGTTCTTTTTCCTGTGTCAGCCCTAGCGGTTTAAACTGGTTCCATTGGTTCTCCATTCCTGTCCTAAACTTGGGCTGGTGTTATTACCTCCTGTTCAACAAGTGCAGTGTGCTGCTAGCTGGGCTGGATCTCCAGGGCGGGTGAGACGCTACATCTGTATTCAATCAGTTTGCCACACACGCTGCAGATGTTTCGGCTAGGGAATGTTTGAATTCTGCAGTAGGATCTTGATGAATGGGTAGCACTTTAAAATGACATTAACAAGCTTGTACATTTCCACTATCTTTCTGTCAATCCTTGTTACTCTTTCAAAAGCCTTCTTGCTGCTAATTGATTTCTTTGAGGCTTTTTTATTGAACGTGGCAATTGCCTCTTCTAAGCAGCACCAGCCTTCCTTGCCTTTCAAACAGCAGCAGGAGTGGAGAACTTAAATTGAATGTTCTCTGTTTAAAAACAATTATGTTAATCTACTGACAGTAGTTTCTCTTTACAGCAGTGCCCGTTTGCCTGGAGGCAGGCCTTGTGTTTGCTCTGTAGTCGATCATCTTCCCTCCAGTCAGGTACGCTGGCAGACACGCTAGGATGATGGATGAGAGTGGACTTGGGACAGGTGCGTCCATAGTGATGCTACAGAGATTTCACAGTCGGAGCAGATACATTTTTAAAAAATGAGTCTGGTTATAAGCAAATGAGAAGTCAAACGTGTTTCCCATCCGTTAGCAGCAGCAGGAGACAGTGAACTCATGTTTCTAAGGACAGAGGCTTCTGTAGCTGTGTTTTAGCGTTCAGGTGTCTCGTGTGTGCTTTGTTTACAGGAGAAGATTATGCCACATTTACATCAATCATGTTTTAAATCATTTTAGTTTAACTGGGGCAAGATCCTCCCTGGAAACTGATTTCAGATGAAGGACAGCAGGTTAGCATCAGTTGATTAGGAATCTGTTAAAGCTAAACCAAAATAGGGCACGCAAACTGATATAAAGCCATTTAAGTTAAATCGATAAAATGTTCTGCTGTCGCTAGACCTTAAGTAAATTTACCTTTCAGCCGGCAAGAGAAGAAAGATGGAAAAACACAAGGAGCTGGTAACAAACTTGGGCCAGGGGCTTGAGGCTTCATCACACTCGAAGTGAGTTGATCATCTCACTGATTAGACAGCTTCTGCTGTTAAAACTGCAGTTGCTGGGTAATCAGTCTTGGCAAGCTGCAAAGGCCAGCTGCATTGCTGTAGTGAATTTTAATGTTTTGTGTGTTTATTTTTTCAAAAAGCTGTCCTGGACCATCACACCCTGAATCCACTCAGAGGCTAGAAATGACTCCATAAAATCTTCAGAGCTGCCTGCCAGGAAGACTGCATATCACAGGGCCAGTGCACAAACCAAGTGCTTTAAAATCAGAGGCATCCTAGGGTCAATAAACAATTCCATGAACTACTCACCAGTGACAAATCTCACACTGTTCCTGGCCAGCCTCATTGCTGTGCCTTTTCCACGGGAAATGTGGGAGGGGCAGGGGAGATTTGCAGAATGGAAAATAGACCCAAGTCACAGATGAAGTAGTTTTATGTTTTGCTCTTGCAAGCCAGGACTACACAAAATCAGGAGGATGGCTTTTTGCACCATTGGTTATTTAGGTTTAATTGTCTGTTTTTAACTAATTCAAGGGAGCTACCTCAGGGCTTGTGTCATGGCTGCCTGTTACATTGCCAGCAAGGGCTGGGTGGCCCCTGCTGCTGTGGAAAGAAGGGAGCAGGCTAAGAAGATAAAACGTGTTGGCAGTCAGAACTGATCGCAGAGCAGGCAGCTTCCTGCCAACTCGTGGGCCCCAATCACACCACATGGTTCCAGCCATTTCGTAGGAGTGACGTATTTAGTTCATTGAGTGGCATTTCTTGAGTGACTGGCCCCTCATCGGGCCAGAAAACCATCACTAGAGATGCCTGAACACTTTGGGGGGGGTTTTTCTGATCACTCATCTTCTTCCCTTTCACTATTCTGTGACTGTCACACCTGCTAGCCCGTCGGGGGCCAGGAATCACCTGGGCTAGGTGCTGAGCTCCGGTTTGAAGCTGTTCTGATCACACAGCTCAAGAAACGCTACTTGTGTACAGCAGCTGCTAGCTGGGAGAGTGGGATTCAGACCAAGTTGAGACCTGCTGATTTACAAGTGCAGACTTTAAAAGGAATGTTTGCGGAGCATTTTGTTGTTAGTCTAGTCAGGTTTGTGGAGCTAATGGTTCCGTCTGATTGCAAACTCACCCTTCTGACCCCAACATCTCACAACCACACGGGTGTGACATGGCACTTGGTGCTGTCTGCCAGAGGCCTTTATGTGAGCCTTGGGTCAAGTACAGACATGGTAAGTTTGCTAAAAGGGAGCGTGGAAGGCTTGCGAGCTGCCCAGGTCATTGGGAACTGTACAAATGGCTAAGGTTTAAGGGCTTAGCAATCTAATGAAAATTGTGTTTGTGAGGTACAAGAGCAGAGGCAGGTCAGCAAAGGGCAATAAATGCATTCCTCCTCTCAGGTTGGAGGAAGATGGTGCATCTCATTCTTGGTCTGCTCACACGTAAATCAACTTCCCAGTGGAGGCCTATTAGCAGCAGGCTCAGTAAAGCAAACAGCGACTGTGAATTCAGGAGTGGACTAAAACTCAAGTGGGTGCATCGTTTGCTAATAAAGAGCGTGGATTTGGGGGCTATAATCAGGGTCACAGGTGCGCCCTGGAGCCTTCTGCCAGGAACTGAGCTGTCTGTTCTTATGGGGGGGGACAGCCCCGACAACTCCCAAGTGCTGTGAGCCGACTGGAGCAATGTAACTCGCAAGCGGGGGGGGGGCTGTGCCTGGCCCAGGGAACTGTGCCTGAGCACTCCAGGGGGAGGCCAGCCGTTAAACCTGCCCATCGCTAGCTGGCAGAGGAGAGCCTGTATAGCTGAGAGGGGACTGTCTGCGTTGTCTGCGCCTGGCTCCTTAGCCACTGCCAAGTGAAGGCCAGGTGGTAGCGGGGTCCCTGTGAATGCTGGGCATTGCTGGGGCATGTCATGCCCGCCTTGGCGTCTTGAGCTACTTAGTTACACACTGGCTGTCCCCGGGCGTGCTGATGCTGCCCCACTCCTGGCTTTGCGATGCTGCGGGTTGGTTTGTTAGCTGAAGCAGTCGTTGCAGAGGTCCCAGGTCGTGTCACAGCCAGTCTCATGTTTGGTAATATGGCCTCTGTGCTCACATCTCCACTAGACTCTGAGCTGGGGGTAGGGGCTGCTGTGCTCCTGTGGCCTGTAAAGGCTGCGCCTGCAGAGTTAAAAGTGCAAGCATGGTTTGAGGAGCAGGAAATGGGACAGAACTGAAGTAGGCTGGCGGGGAGGCTGCCTCAAAGCTTTGCGCCGTCCAGGCTTATGCTAAGTGTCAGCGGCAGAGGAAAGCCTGCCTCAGGCTGCAGGTCTGACTTTTTAAACAGAGCCACCTGTGGCCTTCGGTGTAGTAACTTGGGCGTCCCTTCCCTTTTGCCCCCACTTTCAGCAGGAAAACAGGCCTGCATGCATAATCGAGTAGTGGGGGGACAGAGAAGGTGTAGCAGTAACTCCCCTGCAGCTCCACCTTGCAACGTGACTCACCAGCAAAAAGGGCGGCAGGGGCGGGGAACCGCACCATGACAGTGGACTTCTCAGGGCACACCATGGATCTCAAGGAGGCTGCAGAGGGGATTTACTTTGACAGGCCAGGTTAGCAATAGCAGAGCCCCTAGCTCAGCTTTCCGTTCCAGGCTGTGGGATTCTCATACTCGCCTTCCCCCCCCCCCGTTAATCAGGTGGAGGAAAAGGGGCAGCCTCCAAGCTGGCTGAGGTTCCTTGGTGCACGCCTCGGGGATTAGGCCTTGCACAAAATGTGTTAGAGCACTCACCAGGAAAACTTGTTTTCACATCTGCACTCTACTCGATTTGGCCCTTGGTCTCCCCTTGCCTGGGCAAGTGTCTAGCTCGCAGCCTGTGCAGTGTTCTGGGACGGGGCTCTCCATCTCCCCTGCTGGAACTGTTCCAGCTCCAACCCCTGCAGTTTAGGCCCCTAACTCCAAAAGCAGGCTCACTGATGTGAATAAGCTCCTCCATCTAGCCCAGTTGGCTGGCTGAGTAACCCTCTCCTCAGCCTTTCCAACTGGCGCATTTTACCAGCTGCAGCTTACTATGCGGCCTCCTGTGAATCCCTTTTATAGGCACCTAGCGCCTCCCTGAACATACACTGAGGCAAAGCCTAAGCGGAGCCTGATTCCACTATGCAACAGGACACCTAAAAGGTGGGCCTGATCCCCTTTGTGGATTTTTGTCTCTGGGACGCCTTGGTGACAGCTGCAGTATAAAAACCCAAACCAGGCCAAGAGAGGAACAGACAGTCTGGACGTTAGCTTGTGGTTTCAACATAAGCCTGCTGGGCTGGAGCCGACCAGCACAAAAATAAGATGGAATGCCTGGCTGTGATTTCTCCCGGGTCTTCAAAGGAGGGTCTCCAGCTCTGCTGTCTTTCACAAGTCCAAGGGTGCCTGCAATCACTATTGGGACTAGAGCTAGTGCTTAGACATTTAGCTGCCCAATCTGCAGGAAGAGACAGCCAGCTGTTGACATTCACACCTGTCCTGAAATTTTGCTCATTAAAAAAATATGCAGCACTGGGGGAGGAAAAAAACAAGATCTTGGAGGTTTACTGGAAAAAAAATCCCACTTCAGCAAATCAAATTTTCAGCCAGGAGAAAGTCTTTCCATCAGAGTAGCAAAGTGTGAGTGTGAACAGGAGACAAGGGCCTATCCAAAAACTACCGTCCATGAGGAAGTTTTTGTACTCTGAAAAATTTCTCTGCCAGATTTCTTTTCAGAAGACAGCAGCCTGAAAACAATGCTGAAGCCAAGGGGGGGGGGAAACCCCTCACTTTTACGGACATCAGTTTTTCCACAGGGTAAAAAATCTGCCAAAGAGGACAGAGGGAAAGTGAAGTCACCTCTGCCCTTACTAAAATGAAGCTCTCTGCTACAGTGCCTCCAACGGAACAGCAGCCTTGACATTTGGTGAAGCAGGAAATGCTCTCGCTAAAACCTGCTGCTTTATTGAGGGGCTGGGTTGAGGCCTCCGTATTTATTTTCATGCCACAGTGTAACCTTTTCCTTAGCAAAAGGCTGAGACAAAAATCACGGGATATTACATGCGCGAGACATCAGCATTCAAACCTTAAGCGATCAGCCAAAAGGGGGGGGGGGGGGCCTGCAAAGGCACTAAAAAGGAAGGTAATTTAGGTCCCGTGCTACAGAGTAAACATAGAGCAACGTCCCGCTTAGACAGCTGAGCACTATTCAGCTAGAAAAGGTTTTTCATAGCCTCTCTGGGAGGGCGGCTGGCTGCAGGTGTGGGCCACGAAGGCTGCGGTAACATGCAAGGTGCATCTGCTGACAGGGCAGAGAACTGGAGTGAAGGCTGCAGTGGTGGCTTCATCTGGCTCTCTGGGGACATCTATTAGCAATGTCGGCTCCTGCCCAAAATACCGATTTTAAGGCTTGGCATCTCTAGCTATAAGGATCACGTTAATATGTTTTTTAAAAGAGAGTTTTGGAAGGGCTAGAAATTGTCCTGCCTCAGGGCATGAGCCAAAATACTGGGGGGGGACTGTGTGCACGCATGTGGGTTCCAGTGGATGCTTTCTGCTGATGAAGACACTCAAATGATGTGATTAAGGCAGAAGGCTGGGTGTTTCTGTAAGCCAGGGATTTTGAACCCCTTTAACACCACAAGACAGTTGGCCACCCCACTCCCCCTCAGCCACAGCTGCTGGGAATCCTCCCACTGCCAACTTTTCCCCACCACCAGCACTTTTGCTGGAAGCTGAAATTGAAACGGCCTTCACTGCTGAAAGAAAACTCCCTTCGGAGGCAATTTCAGCAGCAGGAGGCTTGTCAAGCAGCCCCCACCACCACAAAGTGGAGCTGCCCTGGGCACTTTTGGCAGTGGTGCTTCAAAAAGCACCCCCCCCCATGGCTCTCAGTTTTGGTGGCAGCTTTCAGAAGCAGGCTGATTTCAGGTGTCATACTTTTGTGTCGTGACACAGTGCCTGAGAACTGCTGCAGTAAACTATACACCAAGTTCCCAGCATAAGCGGCGAATTACAGACTGCACTCTCTTCTCCACTTCCAGTGTTAATGCCATTTGTTGGGTTCCAGGGTTGTTCGGCCGCTGTGCTTGGAGTGCACCTACCACTCTGCCAGGAATCCATTGCTCTGGCTCCACCCCAAGACTCAGTCAGGCCACAGTGCCAAAAAGGACCCAGTAAACCTGTCTTTCCCAGTGCACCTAGCAAAGCAGATAAACTTTCAGCACTACAACAAACCCTTGCAAGTTGTATCCTCTCCCTGATTCCTTTACTGCATCTTCCACGTGACAGATTTCCCTTTGTGCTTCTGTCACGTGCCCACGGAAGATCCTCAGAGCCAAGCCTGCCTCCCTCTTCTCTGCTCCTAAACAGGAAGCAAACTGGCTTCTGTTAATTCTTATCTGCAGATATTGATGTATCCCTGTGTTGTGCTAAGGAATGTGAATGACACTGAACTATACCCTGATTTAAAAAAAAGGAAGCAAGGAGTCCTGTGGCACTTAAAAGACTAACAGATTTATTTATTGCATGAGCTTTCATGGGAGAAAATCCCACTTCGTCAGATGCTTTGAAGATGGGGGAACTGTTCCAAGCATCTGGCCAAATGGGATTTTCTCCCACGAAAGCACATGTGAAAAACAAATCTGTTAGTCTTTAAGTGCCACAGGACTCCTTGCTTCTTTTGCTGAACTAGATTACCATGGCTGCCCCTTTGGAACTTGGCAAGATGCTATACCCTGATAGTCACACACAAAATTTTGTTGCGCGAAAAAGAAGGCAATTGTTGCCAAATGTTAGGTCTCCCATTCCTGAGCATGCTCATAGAAAAGTCAGCAAAAGGCCAGCTACTAGCTCATCTAACCGAACCCACCATTTTAGAACTGGCACAGTCTTGATTCAGGCTGGGATGTGGAACTGAAATGGCCTGCATGGCATGACAGATTATCTCCTTCAGTCAATGAGCAGAGGACAGACATTCATTATCTTCTTCCTGACCGTCTCTGCAGCATTTGACGCTGCCATCTCACCTGAGAGGAGTAGCTGAGTCCAGGGAAATACAGGATAGTGGTCTGAGATCTCCTGATAGCACGCATCCAGCCCTTAATGATGGGAAACTGCACCTCCACCCCCAGACCACACCAGCTGTGGGGATCCTACACGGATCAGTTCTCTCTCTGGTCCTTTTCAATACTGACATGCAATCATGAGGTGAACCAGTCTGAACATGGACTCAAGTGCCAGCAATATGATATACCTGGGCACAAACCCTACAGCATTCAGGAAACTCCAAGCAGCACAAAATGTGTCTCATCCAGAACACCGGCTATTGTGAGCACAAAACGCCTAACCGCGGCTTCCTACTGACTTTTGAATGAGGGGGCAAAGTCTTGGTCCTTGTCTTCAAAGTGCTGCCTGGCCTGGTCCCAGATACCTAAAAGACTCTCTAAAGCTCCAGGGAGAAGACACACTTTGACAATTTCACTTCTCCGGCATGACTGAGTAACAGCTAAGTTGTCTGTGTGGGAAGCTGACTTTCTCCGAGACTTGTGGAATGAAATTCCCCAGAAGCCAAGGACAATCACAAACCACCACTTCTCCAACTGCCAGGAGCATTTCTTTAACCTTTACTTCTTTAACATAAACATACAGCAACAGGTATCAGAAACCTGTACCAAACCCAGACGCTCCTCCCCTGTCTGTACCTGCCATTAGAAAGCAAACCAGCAGGGTATTTTCCTATCCTTGAAGTAATCTGGTCTGTGTGCACATCAGCCACCGAACCACTGAAGTGCGGGACACCATGAAGACGTTCACACTTGGATAATAAAAAGTTTATTGTCCGATATTCTTTACACAATTCTGTTTAAAGATTCTCTCCAGAAAGGATGCATGTCAGCAGCCGGCCAATATTTCTCCTCTTCCTTGGTGCGTCAGCAGATGTCAGAGCAGCTCTAGCCCCTGACCCTCGAAGCTGATGTTTTGACGTGGCAATAGATTATGGTGACAGTCACACCTACTGAACAGCATAGAAACATGACTGCAGGAACAGTCTCAAGTTAATCGTGTGTCTATAACCAGCTATTCCTTGTGAAGACTCTTGGCAGGTTCATTTGTAAGAGCAGCACGTGAAGACATTGAACGCTCCACACAAGGCTTCCCTTGATTTCAACCCCATTTCAGACCAAAAGACTATAAAAACAGAAAAGCCAGCAGAGTTCATGCTGCTCCTCTGCTTTCACGCTGGGACGTGTCCTAATTTGTTCCATTCGATTTCTGCTGCACACCTCCCATTGACTTTAACGAGTCAAACACCCAAACTCTAGCATAATGCTTTTAAAAACGCACTTATGATTACGGCAGCACAAAGGGCATTCACAAAACCAGGATTCCCTGACACAGAGGGCCGGGTAACAGTGAGTAGAGGAGCTGAACACGCACAGCCTATAGATGCTTTGCTTGGTCTCGTGTCAGACACTTACTCTGACTGTTCCAAAAAGGGAAATAAAACTTTTCTTAAAATTTCTCATTGCTGGAATCAGATTTTGCCCCAGCGCAGAGCTGGCCAAAACATGAATCTCAAAATCTTGACACTATCCAGAGAAATTGTTTGCAATGCCCCTGCCCCTTGCCACATACACCTACCCCAAAATACTTAAATCTTATTGCTCAGTATAGAGAGAAGACAGCCAGCCCAATTTAAAGAGATGCATAAAATAATCCAATATTTTTGCTTTCAGAATAGCCTGCAAGCTCAATTTTGACTGACTGCAAACTCCCTGTGCCCAGGTTTTAAACATGACACTAGTGACATTATGAGGGAAATGCTGATAAAACTTAAGGGTGATGTGCAACGGGGCACCCCTAACACAAGAGTCTTCAATCAGCAAAACAGCACAGCCCTCTCCTTTCAATGAACTATCACGCCATGTCAGCTAATAAGATGTATGGCCCCCACTGCAAGGGGCAACAGGTGCTCTCAAGAGAATATCACGAGTCCAGTAAAAATGTCAGTTGGTGTCAAGAGGACTGCAGCATTATAAAAACTTAACACCAAGCAGATCTCAGTTTTAAGCTTTTGTTCTTTCCCCAAGATTTCTTGCCAGGGCTAGATAACATTCTCTGCCTTGTTCCCAGCAGCTTGCCTGGTGCCAGTGCCTCTGGTTAGGGGCATCCATCAAGCCTTTTTACCATATATGGCCCTTCCAGCTCATAGCCGATCTTCCTGTAATAGTTCCTGGTGCCAACTCCTGCAACAAAAACAGAGTCAAACTCATCAGTGCAGTGCTAGATGGAAATCGGAGGTACACAGAAAAGGGATTTCATTCAAGAGACAGGTAACGGAGGAGAGTCCAGCAAAGTGACGTGGTGTAGTCCTCATGTTCCGGTGAGCTCTGGACACCTTTGATCAAAGAGTTTTGGAAGAGCTGCATGTTGCTCCTTGGGGAGGGATGTCTGACCCTCAGTTAAGTGAACAACCCCCCACAACTGGACAGCAGTGGGTTTCCTGCAGGAAGGCGACAGGAATGCTGGGTGAGGACCTTCGCCACCAGCCCACAGTCCCTGCGTGGTGACTAGACCCCACCTCCTCCCCAGTGTAATGCCTCCCAAAATCTTTGGGACTGACCTAGTTTCCAGGCGACCTCTGCATGGGGATGAACTTGTCTCCTTAGAGCTCATTTAAAACAGATGGACAAACAGTCCACTGGAGCAAGCCCATCTACTCTCCCACAACTTGATGCTAAGGCACAGTGGCTAGAACAGGGGTTCTCCAACTTTTTTCCTGGGACCCCCTTTGAAAATATTTCAGGCTGGGATGACACCCCTCCCCATGCCACGTCTCCTTCTGCGCTGCTGTCAGGGTCAACACTTTCTTTGGAGCACCTGGCCAGCAGCCGCTGCTCTCCATCCAATCAGCTTGGAAGCGCTCTGTCTGCCAGATACGCACTCGGCTGAGAGGCGCAGCCTTGGCACATGCAGCGCTGACGGCTCGTAACCCCCTTGTCGTAACCTTGCGATCCCTTGAGGGGTCTCGACCCTCAGTTTGAGAGCCACTGGGTTAGAATTTTCTCTCTTAGGCCTCTCAGAAAAGTGCCTAACTCACAGAAAGTTAAAGCCACTGGGCGTCAGGTGGCTAAATTCCTTGGCATAAATCCTAGCCACTGGGCCTCCCCTGTGGGCCGTGGCCTGTTCGGCACCTGCATTCTGCAAAAACTGTGCTCTGCTTTTGAGGACAGAGGTGTAGGACAGTGGTTCCCAACATTTTCTCTGCCATGACATCCTTTCCTACCTATAAGTAATTTGAGGCACACCGCCATATTGGTTCCAAATGAACTCATGAATATTCGTGAGCCAGTGAGCCAATCCAGAGCTCTCTGAGTAGGTTTTTAAAAAAATTTTGTGACACGCCTGCCCAGACCTGAAGGCACACCTGTGTGCCATGGCACGCTGGTTGGGAAACACTGGTGTAGGAACTTGGCCCTGCACCTGCCCCTCCTCCTGAGTGGGATGACTGTGAGAAGGATGGATGACCACAATTACCATAAGTATTTAATGTTCCTGCGTACCAAGAGATCAGCTTGTCTGAAGTTCAACAGACAAGCCCTTGAGAGGCAGAGGGAGCAGCTGCAGACATCATTACGGAGAGCTGAAGAGCCCTGAAACCCAGCAAGCTCTGCCCTCGCTCCCAGAAGTATGCCTGGCTCCACTTTAAATGTACACGTGGGCTCCACAGTCACAATTCAATTTCCTCCTCAAAGGGGAGGCTTTAGAGCACTATTGTTCTTAAACAGGCTCTTCTCCCTCTTCCTTAATTAGATCCTGTGGCAACCAACTGCAGGCTAAGCCCAGTGGCCCGGAAGAGCACTGGCTTTTCAATAACATCCAGTAGAGGGGAGCATGACAGCCGCCCCCACCTCATTGCTAATTATCCACAGATGCAGGCATTAGTCATCAAACAGACAAACCCGTCTCAGTGCAGTACAGACCAGTTGACAGTCCGGCTGGCTGACAAGGACTGAAAAGGCCTGCCACTGCTTAAAGAAAGAAACCACCCTGAAATTTCATTCCTAACCTTACCCCTCCAGCCAGTTCCTGGAATATGTGGCACGTAGGAACTGACTCTTTACCTAACCAAGAATTAATCATATTAGTACTTAGTCAGTCTAATTAGCAACCCTTCTGTTCCATCTGTGCAGCACTTAGAGCATGTTTGTCCTTCCCCTGGTAATTCTTTGGGATGTTCATTTAAAAGCATTTTCCTTGGACTCTATTTTTAAGATTGTTAGTAAATGGCATAAATATTTAGCATCTTGCAGAGTTGAACGTTTGCAAAGAACTGCACACATACATAACACCTTTGGCGAAGGAGGTATCACCCCCATTTTACAGGTGTGGAAGCTAAGGAAGAGACAACAGAAGCAGCACATTTTGCAGACAGAATTCCATGCTGTGGGCAAGAGAGAGTCTCAGCGTGCTTCTCCACCAGAGAAGCTGTGAGGGCGTCTGTTGCCGCCGCCTAGCTGAGAGTCCGATCCAAGGTGGTAGACGCAGAGAAGCCAGAAGGGACCCCATGATCAGTTAACTTTGATCTCCTCCACGTCACAGGCCTCAAAACCTCACTTGCCTGCTCCTGCAATAGGCTCGTAACTTAGTGGCTAGCACCTCTGCTTAATATCCAGAAGATCCTGGGTTCAAGCCCCAGGGGGTTAGACTTGATGATCTCACAAGGTCCCTTCCAACCCCCTGATTCTAGCTTTCAAGTTACAGAAAATTAACCATTTACTCCAGGCCAAACCAGCAAGTAACCCAGGCCCACACTTCAGAGAAAGGCAAAAAAATCCCAGGTCCCTGCCGATGTGACCTAGGGGAATATTCCTGACCCCAAAGCGGGTGATCAGCTGGACCCTGAGTATGTGGGCAAGTCTGCCCAGCCAAACCCCTGGGAAAGAATTCCCTGCTGTAACACACAGACCCCCTCATCTAGTGTCCCAACTCTGGCCATTGGTGATATTTGTTGAAAGTAGTCTCAGACTGGCCATGTGGCACCCTAGGCAACCTCATCACACCATCCAGCTCAGTCTTAAAACCAATTAGGATTTTTGCCCCTTTGCCTCCTATGGAAGGCTGTTATAGTCAGCTACACTTCTTACGGTTAGAAAGCTTTATCTAATTTCAAGCCCAAACTTGTTGATGGCCAGTTTATATCCATTTCTCCTTGTGACAGCAATGGTACTTAAATGAAATAACTCCCAGGTATTTTTCTCTCAGATGTATTTGCAAAGAGCAATCACCTCTCTCCTCAGCCTTTGTTTTGTTACATTAAACAAACCAAACTCATTCTCCTTTTTTAAGGCAGTTTCTCCATTCTGCTGATCAAGTAATTCTTCTGCTCTGCTCCACCTCGATTAGGCCTTAGCTGGAGTGTTGTGTCCAGTTCTGAGTGCCTCATTTCTGGAAAGATGTGGACAAACTGGAGAAAGTCCAGAGAAAAGCAACAAGAATGATTAAAGATCTGGAACACTTGACTTGTAAGGGAAGGTTGAAAGAGCTGGGTTTGTATAGTCTGGAAAACAGCAGCCAGAATGGACATAACAGTTTGCAGGTACCTAAAAGGTTGCCATGAGGAGAAGGGAGAAAAATTGTTCTCTTTAACCACTGATGATAGGACAAGAAGCAATGGGCTTAAATTACAGCAAGGGAAGTCTAGGTTGGACCACAGAAAAAAATGTCTAACTGTCAGGCTGATTAACCACTGAACTAAGTTGCCTAGGCAGGTTGAGGAGTCTCCATCCTTGGAAGTGTTTAAGAGCCGGTTAGACAACCAGCTGTCAGGGATGGTTTAAGAGGGTCCTTGGTCCTGCCACAGGTGCAGGGAACTGGACTCGATGACCTCTCATGGTCCCTTCCAGTTTCTGTGATCCTAGAAGCCTTTCTCTGCACCTGTTCCAGTTTGAATTCATCGTTCTTAAAGATATGAGACCAGAACTGGACACACTGGTCTTGCTGGTGCCTTGTGTAATGGTACTAACACTGCCCTGTCTCTACTGGCGTCACCGTACCTCATGCTTCTCAGGAATGCATTAGCTTTTTTCACAGCTGCGTCATATTACCGGCTAATAGTCATTCTGTGAGCGATCAAACACATTCAGGACTTGTGCCTCTGGTGCTTCCAACTGTTAAGCCCCCAATTTAAAGCACAAATCATTAGTCCCAAAATGCATGACTTGCACTATTACATTTCATTCCAGTTCTATTACTGCAGTTTTCAGGCTGCCCAAATCTTCTTGTATGATATTCTGATCCTCCTCCATATTGGCAATCTCCCAACTTTGTGTCACCTACAAATGTTGTTAGCGCACACTCACTTTTTGTGCTATGTCCATTAATGGAAATGTTAAATAAAAGTGACCTCACGACTGATCCCTGAGGAACTCCACTAGTAACTTCCCACCAGCCTGACAGCTCACCTTACAGTATGACCCACTGAGAGATCTCCCTTGTAGTGAGTTCCTTGCCCACCTTTCAGTTCTCAGATTAATTTTCATCTTCTCCAATTCTACTACTAATTTTTCATTTGGCACTGTATTCAAATGCTTTCATTCCTGAAATCCAGGTAGAACTGATACTGCACTGCCTTTGTCTTGACAATCAGTTCTCAAAGATCAGGACGGTCTGGCACGATCTACCTGTTATAATCATGCTGTATTGTATCCAGTTACTGTTTACATCCTTCCCCTTAACTGCCCTCTCTTTCATGTTTCTTTCTAAGACGTTGCATACAATTACCGTCTTCCATGTTGCTGTTAGAAAAGAAGGGCTTCAAGGGACCTTGAGAAGTCATCTACTCCAGTCTCTTGTCCTGAGGCAGGACTAAATATACCCAGACCCTCCCTGACAGGTGTTTGCTTAACCTGTACCAACAGCCTCTCCTGGTAAACTTTTTCACTACTTAACTGTTCATATAGTTAGAAGTATTTTCCTGATATCTAACCTAAATCTGCTGTAGAATAAATGCATGACTTCTTGTTCTGCCCGCAGTGGACATGGAAAACAATTGCTCACCATTCTCTTCACAGCAGCCCTTAGGTTATTTGCAGACCATCATCAAGTCCTCTGTCAGTCTTTGTTTTTCAAGACTAAACATGCCCAGTTATTTTATTTTACTTTTTCTCAACAGGTTGGATTTTCTAAACCTCTGACCATTTTTGTAGCTTTCCTCTGGACTCCTTCCACAAAGTCTAGCGCACAGAACTGGAGAGCAGTCCAGCTGCTGCCTCACTATCATACATCCCACTCCTGTTAATATTCCCAACAATAGCACTAGCCATTTACACAACTGCACCACACTATTTACTCATATCAAGCCTGTGTTCCACTGTAACTAGCAGATCACTTTCAGAAGCACTACTGCTTAGTCCAGGGGTTGGCAACCCAAAAGATAAGAGCAGCCATTTTAAAAAATCCCTACAATAACTAAGTGTTTTGAGAACCACAAGGGGTGTAACCTCCTGGTGAGGGCTGGAGGGAGCTAAGCCAGGGCACACGCCACGGGGTCCCCTGGTGGGGTGGCGCCCAGCACTAGGAGCAGGGTCCCCCAGTGGGGGCAGCCAAAGAGCTGCATGTGGCTCTGGAGCCACAAGTTGCAGATCCCTGGCTTTGTCAGTCACTCCCAGCTTTGTAGCTGTGCATTTGATATTTCCTGCCTGAGTGTGCCCCCCGTTGCACACGTCTTTAGTAACGTCATACCGGTTCTCCTATTTGTCATGGTACTTTTGAATTCTAATCCTCCGTCGAAGTGCTAGCAAATCCTGCCTGTTTAGTGTCATCCACATACTTGACAAGTCTATTCCCTAGTCCATTATCCAAGTCATTAATGAAAATACTGAACAGTATCAGACTATTCAGGGGCAGACTATTCATGGGACCCCACTAGATAAGTCCTCCCAGGCTTGCAGTGAATCACTGATAACTACTCTTTCCATATTATCCACATTACACCTCTGTAGTTTGTGACTATCAAAAGCCCTACTGAAATCACAACAGATCACATCTACTGCTTCCCTCCACCCACTAGTCCAGTACTTCTGTAAAAGTAGGAAAATAAATTGGTTTTATATGATTTATTCCTGAAAAATCCATGTTGGCTATTACTTATTATCCCTTAGGTGCTTACAAGTCACTGTCTAATAATTT
This sequence comes from Podocnemis expansa, assembly GCA_007922195.1. NCBI lineage: Eukaryota > Metazoa > Chordata > Testudines > Podocnemididae > Podocnemis > Podocnemis expansa. The sequence goes on from ML682105.1 coordinate 2,090,575, forward strand.
GTTCCAAGATCAAAGTTAGCCTGACAGGCCCACAATTCCCCACGTCCTCTTTATCACCCTTTGAAAACAAAGCTAGCAGTCCCAAAGTTGTTTCAGCTTTCTAGGGTGCATTTAATCAGGCCATGCTGACTTGAATATATCTAATTTATCTGATCATTCTTTAACTTGTTCTTCCTCTTTTTTGCCTTGCCTTTCTTCCCCATGATTGTTAATGTTAATTGCGCATCTAAACCACGGTTCACCTTTTTAAAGAAGTCTCTTTCACATCCCTTGCCGTAACTCATTTTGTGCCTTAATCTTTCTGATTTTGTCCCTAAGTGCATGTGCTCCTTCATCCTCAGCAATTTCTATGTGTTTTTACTTTCTGTCAGATTTTCTTTGGATTTGAAAGAGCCCCTGATGGAGTAATATTGGTCTCTTACTGTTCTTCTCTCTTCCTTTTATCTGGGGAATTGTGTGTCTTTTTGAGAATCTGCCAGCTCCCCAACCCTTCTTTTTTGCTTAGATGCATTTCCCATGGGACCGTACATACCAGTTCTGAGTTCATTTAAGTTGGCTTTCTCAGATCCATTATCGTTGTTCTGCTGCACTCAAGCCTTCCTTACACTCAAACTGCATCTTTATGTTTTATTTGCCCGCTTTGAGAGCTCACTGAGCTCTACTGAGAAAAGGCAGCATTCACTCATTAAACCATTCACATTATGTCACATTGTAAAGTCGGTGAGATTCTCTGGGCTCGTCTACACTGTGGGCACCATGCCAATCAATGCTGTAGGGTCTCTGATCTCTCTCTCTGGTCAATGCCATTAGCCCCCCTCCTCAAAAGGGCAATGGCTGCATTGATGGAAGGGCATCTCCTGTGAACGCAGCACCGTGGAGACATCATGGTACATCAGTGTAAGGATGCTGATTGGAGATACACAAGCTTGTATATCTCCCATTGACCATGGTCACCAGTGTAAATCAGCCATTTGGCCTATGATACATACAAGGTCAGTTTTAAATGACCAGAATGGCCTCTGTTGGCCTTAAAATCTATGAAAGACAGTCCTAGGACAAGGAAAGAGATTTCCAAAATCATTAGAGAGAGAGAGAGTGTCCCATGGCACCTTACAGATTAACAGATTTCTTCGGGCATAAGCTTTCCTGGGCTCCAACCCACTTCGTCACATGCATCTGATGAAGTGGGCTGGAGCTTATGAAATCTTATGCCCGAGGAAATTTGTTAGTTAATAAGGTGATCCAGGACTCTTGTTTTTACCGTACACAGACTAACATGGCTGCCCCTCTGGAAATCTCTAAAATCATAAGAAATGCTATTTGCTTTGTCAATATTTCTGAAACTAAAAGCTAAGTACATTGGCAGAGTTGCACAGTCTAAGTCTGTATAAAGCCAAACAAAAATGCACAGCAAAAGCCGTATAGATGACCCCTCCTTGGAGGACTTGTTACCTCTGACTTTTTGTGACCTGTTACCTTTGGAAATAAGTTGCCTGAACAAACATATCCTGCATTCACTCTTAGAACAGTTCAGACACATAGGGAAATGCGACAGGGATCTCTGTTGGTAACACAAAAGAGGCACCCTATTACTTGACCAAGAAAGGATTTCATTTAAAGAGATTAATGAAGCTTCAGTATATATAACCTGTTGAAGCTAATTACTAATTCTGTTCTCTAGCTTTAAGACATCTTGAGCTGAGCTATTTAAATGCCCTCTTCAAAATCAACACTTGGGGAGTTTGTGGGAGGCTTTAAAGGTTTTACAGGCTGTGTCAGAGCTCATGCTCTGTGCACTAATCTCTAAATTCGTAAAGAGGACTCGCTGTGCGAGAATTCTTCTCCATTTGAGGGCAACGGGTTCGAATCATTAACACGACTGTTTTTGCAGCTTGGCCTACCTGGTGCCCCAGGGGAAGAAGATGTGACACTGCCATGTGAAGAATCACAATTGGAATCCCTTCTGAGGTCTTGTTCAAAATTCAAAGCCAATGATTTATTTCACAAAGCCATGTCCTTCAACAAGAGCCACTTTTCTGAACTGGCTCAAGAAGAAGTAGGAGGTGTGAGAATCCTGTTTATTCCACTGTGGCAAGTTTTAGGACCCAGAGTGTAGAGATGCAGAACTATTTTGCTGACTTGCCTTGACAGCCAGACCTGGGACATCTCATAAGTGTTTCTGAACCAAAAAACTATAGGAAAGAAAAAGAAATCCTTGAACTAGTCATCACAGGAAGGAGTTCAGGTTAATGTTTTATGGTAAGTGCAAAGATCATGGAATCCAGAAAAAGGCTTTTTCCCTAGGCCTTTACAGTAGCTTTCTAAGATAGACTCTGCTGTCACACACAGGTCCAACAATACTGGAGAATGTCAAGGTTTCAAATAATGGATGAGAAAATGATGCAAAGAAAAAAGTTTAAATGTATTAAGTTCCAGGAATTTTATGGAGAAGGGAGAGCCAATATGGAAGAAATAGGCTGCATGTTAACCATAGCAGAATGGACAGCTGGCACAGAAAGTTAGCAAGTTTACAAGGCATTACTTAAACTAAGAGCTGCAGGAAAGCAGAAAGGTCCTGAGGAACACACCAGTCAGACACAGATTCCCACTAGAGATATCAGAAATACAAAGACTAACACAGTTACCTGTCTGGAACAAAAGTATCTGTGTCTGGTGAAATGCAGGTCAGGAAAAATGTACTTCTTTGGAAAAATCATAGCACATCTAACTAAGAATAGAAATAAAGTTAAATAAAAATAGATACACAGCCAAAGACAAGACTCCCTCTCTCTACACTAATGAAAAGTGCTTGAAAGGAAGAGCAGGGGAATTGGAATCCCTGGTAACAGCCGACAAGCTTAACACAACGTGCATTACTGAAACACAATGGAATAATAGATCAACAAGACATTAATAGTGGCCTAAAAGTTATACAGAAAAGAAAGGTCATAGACATGGGAGCAGCATCACACAGGAAAGATTCCACAGCATCTAATGAGAAAATCTGATAAGAAAAATGAACCAGTTTGGAGAATCTGTACAAATACAAATCCCATGAGAAGACACAGAAACTAGCAGGGCGATACTCCCTGCCTCCTGGCTGAGAAATGGAAAGGCGTGTGTCATGCCAAGGAGATCAAAGAGGCAGCTAATGAAATGATCCACAGTTTCAACTACTCACAGATAGATAACCTGGTTGGATATCAGAGTGGGCCCTAGGTTAGAGAAGCAGTAAAAGTTAGCACGTCTATAACACGTTTTTTAGAAGATGTATCTGGCATAATGGTTGCAATTATGTGACTTCTCTTCACTGCTCACTGCTGCTCAGGCACTATATATATTTACAATACATCTTCCACTCAGCTAGCTGACAGCCTTTTACAGGTGAAGCTGTCCAGACAAAGCCCAACGTTCACATTGCTCAAAACCATGCACCTGTGTCTGCTGAAGTGAACAGATGGAGTCCAGAATCACGCATCAATAATTTGGATCAAGGAGATTCTTTTAAACAACCACAGTTGATTGGATTTGTTGTGTGGGGTTTTTAAAGCAGTGAACATGATAAGGAGTTTCTTAAAAGTACTTGAATCATTCACAGGACTTGACATCAGACAAACCCTGCTCACTGCTGTTGAAAAATCCTGCCTAAGATTTGCTTTGAGAGTTTATTTAGACTAAAGCAATCCAAACCCTGAGACAATCGTTGGTCTGAACAGCACAGTCCTCAGAATCAAATGTCCTGTGCAACACAGTTGGGAGACTAATGTGGAATGAAAACAATGATGCTGAAAATCTCCACCGAGTCTGGCATGTGGTGGTCTGACAATTAAATACAGATCAGTGTGATCTCATCTCTACACTGGCATCCCAGTGAATAAGGAGTTTCGTTGCAGGTCTTTAATGGAATGGGACTGAGCTCGCTCGCTGTTTGCTCTGGGCTCATCAGGAATGCCACTGATGCTGGAAGAGGGAGGACTTGTAGAAAAAGGATAGTACTTTCTTGTCAGCTGGCCTGTGATTACCGCACTCCAGCCTATCTCACTGTTTTCCACAGTATCCATCACTGTAGCGCTTCCATCTAAGCACTTCCAGGTCAATTAGGCCTACTTGGCAAGGCCTCTAGTGAATTTCATGGGGTCGTCACTCAGCCTCCCAGAGAAGTCAGATTAATAATAGATCTTAGTGAATCCAGGACAAATACAAGATGTAGCTTTTCACCTTCTCATTTCTACAGTAAAACCCAAGCTACTTGTTTGGGGTAAGTGGAAAAGACTGAATTGTCTAGCAGAGCTAAGTATATTTTTACATGGGCTCCAATACAATGGTGCTAGGTGCAGTATAAGTACCAAGAGTGAACAGAAGGAAAAGTGAGGGACTTGAATCCTGATGTGGCTAGCAGATTAGAAAAAGAGGAAGCAATCTGACTTATACCTGAGCTAAGTGAAAATTGGGTTTAATTATGCACATTCATTCCCTTATCAATGCCCTTTTCAGCACAAAGACAGCATAAATCTACCTGTCTGACACAATCCTGCAGACGCAGTGTCTCAAAAGAACCTTTCAACACGCGTTGGAAGTCAAAAGATTAAGTAAAAATGTGATGATTTTAAGATTATTAAAAAGGTATCAATAGTCTGTGGCGTTTCTATAGCAGACTTGTACACATGAATTAGTTGTATATATGGCTTTACATCACATGGAAACAATTAAAATCTTTACAGACAAGTACACTCAACATACAGTGCTCCACAGGTCTCCCTAAAATATGTCTGAAAAAAGTGTGTTTAACAGAATTCTATTTTCATTGTTTAAACTATTTTGAAAGATATCAGTGTTTAGTTTTAAGCATTTTTCCCATTGTTATCTATGTACCTTTTTCCAATTGTGCAAATTTGGGGTTTTAAGGATTTTTTCCCCTCAATTTATATCAATTTACTTTTCCACCATTTGTGGGAACTTATGGGGGGGCAGCAGACAGTAGAGGGGGTCAGACAATTACTTATGACAGTAGATGCTAGGATTCAAAAAGTTAAAGCTTTCCAACTGTTAAAACAAAAACATCAACATCACGTTAAAATACACCATATAAATATCCCTAAACCAACCGCTAATAAATTCTCAAACTGCACTATTCTTCCTTTGCCTTTCTGTAAGTTTTGATGATCATAGACAGAAGTTTTTTGTAAGCTTGTGCTTATACAATGAATTCACATTAACAGACATTTACTGATAAAAACCTAATCCTTCTGAGCCGACTTAAAACCATTCAGTGGAACATACAATATGATATAGAAAAACGCAACTTAGGTACGCAGAATGAAATCCCCAGATTGTTTCAATCCATTAATGCACCAAATTCAATTCTACCTTATAGCAAAATCTCCTCTTAGAGGCTTTGCAAGAAAAATAACTTCCCCTTTGGATGGCAAAGTACGCATAAAGCAGTACAGGCAAGTGGGGAGAACTTTCTTCCAAATTTTATCTGAGTTCTTTGCAGAACATGATTTTTATAAAGGTGCTAAAACAATTTCCTTGGTTAGTGTACAGAGGCCTTAAAGGAAGAAACAGGAGAAAAGTGACGTGGCTCTGCCAGAACCCTGAAGATTTCACCTGAAGACAGCAACACAGCTCCAGTCGCTCCAGCCCAGAGAGGACTGGATGGGGCTGCTTCCTTCAGTATCAGTCACGGACATTATTCATCAACAGACTGGCATCCCTCCCTGAAAAGGCAGTGAATGCTGCCTTTGCTGGTCCAGAAAGGCACAAAGGGAACCCAAATCTGCAGCCTCTATATGGTGGGGCCAGGTGTCCTTCCCCTTCCCAAAATGGAGCATTGGTCACGTGATTGGAAGCAGGACTGGTGAGTCCACCCTGGAGAGTCAGGGGCCCGGCCAGAAAACAGGGCCTGGCTATGGCTCTGTATCCACCCTTGCTCAGGACAGAGTGATGTAAATAACTAGAGGAAGGGAAATAACAGAGAAGGGTCTACAGCAAACTCAGAATCCCTGAGAGATGCAGTTGTAAAGTTTCCAGCCTTAACAGCACTGCACATTTTCCAACGGCATGCTACATGGAAGCCACTACAAATGCACGCACGACACTTACAGGCCTCCAACTGACACTTCCAATTTGACCCCAAGAGACTGGCTTGCCAAACACAGTGAAAGGGAACATGAGGGAACAGCCACCTTGACGCTGTTGTCTCAGGTACTGAAAACTAATTTAAAAATGTGTTGTATTGGAAAGATGACTGATTAAATAAAATCGCAGCAAGAGCTGTGAACATACTTGCAGTCCAGCCCCTTGTCTGGATCACCAGGTTTGTCACTTACACGTTTCACAATGCTATCTTTCTTCTTCAAGGAAAATGAAAGGGTGACAGAAAGGATTCTCAATCATTAAGATTCAATTACAAAGAAGAACAAACAACTGAAAATTCATAGAAAGGATCTGAAATAGTATTAACCAAACAAAAAGGAAGCTGCCTTTTTGGCAAAGTGGGATTAAAAATGTTATCCTCTATTATACAATTTTGTCATCCTTTATTTCAAACAAATTTCTAATAGGAATGCAGATTAATTCAGTTCTATTTTGAATAAAAGACTCTACTGAGAAGAACTGACATAAAGGAAAATAAACAAGGAGTCCTGTGGCACTTAAAAACTAACAAATTTATTTATGCATGAGATTCTGTGGGAGAAAATCTCTCTTCGTCAGATGCTTTGAAGTGGGATTTTCTCCCACGAAAGTTCACACAATAAATAAATTTGTTAGTCTTTAAGTACCACAGGACTCCTTGTTTGTTTTACTAAACTAGACAAACACGACTGCCCCTCTGGAACTTGGCGACATAAATGAAGTTTCTGCAGGGACCCATGAAGTCCCACGCATTCACTGACAGAAGCAATAAGTTGGAATGGTATTTCTAAAAAAAGTTTTGAAAATGCTTCTATTTTAGCTAGCTAAGTTTTGGTACGAGAACTGAGCACTGGAGATGCTCTTTAATATTTTAATTTACATGAATTTTGTAGTGGCTAAAGGCACATATTACAACACTGGAGATATCATCTTCCATCCACGGAACAGGTACAGCACTGGGGGCATTCCCACAGTGCCCCTGGCCAAAATGTCTAAACCCTGTTCTGAAAGGACTAACCCAGGGCTAAGAGGATATTTCAGTCTCCATAACCTCTTGGACTGAGGCAATCCACAATTAATATCAAGGATGATGTTTGTGTGAAGTAGACACACTAAAGGAATTTAATTTGGCCTCCATCACCATAGTATCTGAGCACCTCAGAACCTGATGCATTCATTCTCACAACAACTTGGTTTGTTAGGCAAGTGTTGTTAAAAAAAAACAAACAAGGAGTCGTGTGGCACTTTAAGACTAACAGATTTATTTTTCGCATGAGCTTTCATGGGAGAAAATCCCACTTCCTCAGATGCTTCGAAGATGGGTGAACTTACAGAATGGAATGAAAATAAATGCAAGGGGGTGTAAAACATAGGATCAGGTCATACAGTAACAGCAAATCAGAGCAGTTGTTAGGTTCAAACCATGGGAAGCCTGAAGTCAAATTACCTATTGTAATGGGAAAAGAACCCATATGGGTAACTTATAGGTAATTTGACTTCAGACTTCCCAGGGTTTGAACCTAACAACTGCTCTGATTTGCTGTTACTGTATGACCTGATCCTATGTTTTACACCCCCTTGCATTTAGTTTAATTCCATTCTGTAAGTTCCCCATCTTCGAAGCATCTGAGGAAGTGGGATTTTCTCCCATGAAAGCTCATGTGAAAAATAAATCTGTTAGTCTTAAAGTGCCACACGACTCCTTGTTTTTTTGCTGGACTAGACTAACACGGCTATCCCTTTGGAAAGTGTTGGTAACCCAGTTTTACAGCTAGGGAGTCAATGCCTTGAGAGGCTAAGGTTTGGTCTACGCTACAGAGTTAGGTCAATGCAAGGCAACTTATGTTGATCTGAAGTGTCTAACACTTATTTTGCTCCCACTAACTGCCTTGCAACATCGACTTAATAATTCCACCTCCACGAATGGCATAGAGTCAAGCGTGATGTCGTTAGGTTAACACAATGTCAGCACAGAGAGGACAGTTTACATCAACTCTTACTGGCTTTCAGGAGACGTCCAGCCATGCCCCACGCTGACAGTACAATTGGTACAAGGACTCATGGTGAGGGCACATGCACTACTGACACTAGGAGCAAAGTGCAGATGCACACATGCTATGCAATTACTGGGGCAGACAGGTTGACTTAATTTTGGTGTAGACATGGCCTGGGTGACTTGCCTAAAGTCACACACAAAGTCTGCGGTGGAGCAAGGTCTTGAAGCCAACTCCTTCAAATCTTAGGCCAGTGCTTTAACCGTTGCACTATCCTTAAGTGAAGTGGAACTCAGAAACTCAATGCACACAGGCCCCTGAACAATTACGGGCTAGGGACCTTCCGTCTCTGCGGGCATGGGATCTAGACAGACGCCACAGAAATGAAAAGCTCTGTACTGTATTAGTCCTTCCCTAAATCATCCAATCCCCTGACCTGTGACTGATGTTAAAATCCACAGTAATGTAAGGTTATTTATATGGCGCTGTAAACAAACACACCTACACTTTACAGAATAGCAAAGAGAAAAGGTTCCCCTTCCCCCATCCGAAAAACTTACCATCTGGCTGAGGCACACGCGATACACAGGACTAACTGCAGGTACTAGAAGGTGGTGCAAAGGTCATCTCATTTATTGTACAAATGAGACAGAGGGGGAACTCCCATTACACAAACAGTAGGGGAAAAACCTTTTAACTTTTAAGCTTGTTAACTGATTTTATCTTGCTTTCAGTAAGTTACCGGTTTATTAAGGGCACAGAGTAACCCAAGACGTATGAGCTTTGATGTTCCTGTAGGTCTGGGAGCTGGCTGATCTTGCCCTAACACCTTAATGTCTTGGATGGCATGGGGCTACCCAGGAGAATAATAAACCAAAACAAAACACCAGGACAGCAAGTCTCACAGTCCACGTCTACAAACCTGAGTTCCTTGACTTAGGACTTGTCTTCATTGATGGTGGCAAATTCACCACCATCTGACTGATCCTCTTGATCAACTGAGCGGGTCTGTGAAGACCCGCTCAGTTGACTGGGAAGCTGGTCCATGAAGAGCACCTCAGCAAGTAGCGTAGTGCTGAGTTGACAGGAGGGCATTTCCTGTCAACTCCACGCAACTGAAGACACCGTGGTAAGTAGGTGTTAGGCTGTCAAAGGGAGATGCACAAGATATTTTAAGAAACTTGCATATCTCCCATCGACTGCTGCTGAAATCCCTCCACAGTGTAGACCAGGACTCCTTATGAATTATTTTGCCACAAAGACAGACCCTAAGAAATCAGATGAAAGAATCTCTAGATTTGAATGCTGGTGGACTGACAGCAGGGGTAATTTTCTATTTTCTTCTCTTGATTTATCCGAACTTGAGTTTAGTGGCCTTCAGAGAATAAGGAAAGACAACGCAGAGTTGTTGGATCAGCACAGGCCAGGGGGATGAAGGTGGCAGCTGTGGTCTAATGAACCAGTGCAAGAGGTTGGGGTCATAGAATATTATAGCTGGAAGGGACCTCAGGTGGTGTCTAGTCCAATCCTCTGCTCAGGGCATGACCAACCCCAATAAAATCTCTTGTTTCCTAACCTGTGGTTTCTATTTCCATCTCTGCCACTGACTCAATGGATGACCTTAAGAAAGTCACTGAATCGCACTATGGCTTAGTTCTCCCATTTGTAAAATGCCCACCTACATATGAGAGGCACTTGGAGGTTTATGAATGAGTATATCAAATATCAAAAGTAGCCTTGTCAGTAAATTGCTTATGAAGTCCTATTGCAAACTAAACGGTGTAACAGGATATTCTTATTCTCTTTCCATAACCTTATGGGATTTCTGTGGGTTGGGTAAAACTATTCAGCTAGAAATGAATGCTATAGCACAGACTTTGGCATGAATGCAGTTCATCACTCTCAGGTATCCCATTCTCTACATCAACAAGGCAAATAAACCCAAAAGATCAGGACTGTAATCAATGGCATTTTTAAGGGGGGGGGAAAAAGTCAATGAAGTAAAAATTGAATTAGTAGAATTAATGAGCTAATTTTGCAGCAATCAATTGTTGGGGAGTCATTAGCACAAAGTAGATGCACTCATTACGTCTGCTCATTTGCCATTTAAAAATCAGCTTAGAACCACCATGGGGCTTCCAGATGGCGAGATTACATCTCATTGATCTCTTAGCATGATGGCAATATTTCATTAATGACTACAGAGCCCCACCCAGCTCCAGCTGTCAGAAGCCAATTTGGGGGGAGCGTAGCAACTGCTGCAAACTTGGGCCTTAGTGTTGATGATGATGTGGGAGATAATTAACCTTTAACCCTAAATCAAGGCCATAGTGCTTTCTCTGTTCAAAATGAAATGGAATTTTTACAGGTAAACAATGCCCTCGTGCCTTTTCCAATTTAACAAATGGCTTTGTCCTACAGGCATTAAAAAACACAAAATCAGAACAGTGTTGTTACATTTCTTTTACAATATGCATGCCTGTACTTCCCAGGAGATTTTATATCTACAACCAACATGATGTCCTGAGCCTTCTTTCCTGTGTGGTGGATAAAGCATGCCCCCTCTGGCATGGCAGTGAGAATCTGGGAATTTAAGCTGACACAAAGAAGCCTTGAAATTCAAGCTTGATTGTCCTGTGCATAAGCGAAGAGAGTTTAGTGATGACAAAAAACGACTTACAATCTTGGTGACTGAACTCACTGTCCACTGAACAGGTACAACACACGCACCCTGTATCTCCAAATGCTGCCTCAATACTGACCAAGAGGCATCACTGAATGACAAAAAGTAGGTTGGTCACTAACCTAGTCGATATTTAGGCTTTTCTTGTGAGACTGCCATCTTGTTTGCTAGGAAATCGCATGAGATCACCAACTTAGTGTTAAATTCATTATTTATTTGTACTGCAGGAAGACCCAGAGACCCAGTCAGATTGTACTGGGAGAGACACTGTATGAACGCACAACAGAAAGACGGATCCTGCTGTAGGGAGCTTACATTCTAAGTAACAAAGGCTACCAAATTATCAGTGGTAACTACCGATCTCCAGATTTGAATTAGCTACTGAGACAGACGGGCTCCATGTCTCTTTCGAAGCCCTGGGCTGTGCAGTTCTGCACAAGAAGAACCCACTTAAAACAGTCCTATGGCACCTACTGAAACCTAGTATTTTTTTGGGCACCAACAGTCAGCAGCAAAACCATGGAATCCAGAAATACTACAACAGATTAACAAGAATTGGGGCTAATGAAACACTCTCCCTGCCTGATGATCTTTCCCAGTTTTTGTTTCATTGCTTTCTCCTGAATTCCTTGGGTCACATCTAACCATCCTTCTGTTTGGATGTAGCTTCTACCAGAACCAGTAACCATCATAGGTGACGAGAAAGGGACATGTATTAATTGTATTTTTATATTGCAGAGAGACCTGAAAAAGGACTCCCTTGTGCCAGGTGACGTATACACACAGAGGAGCAGAGGGGTTCCTAGGGCTTAATGTTAAAAAAAGAAAAAAAAAAATACTGAAAACAGCAGTTACAGGGGTATATCTGTGCTGTGCTGTCACAGTCCCAGATTTTAATTCTGCTTCCCAACTTCTCTGATGAACTGGCTAATGAAAGAGGACAGCAACACTTGACATCACCAATTCCTAACCTCTCTGATCCAGAAGGCCACCCCTCCCTTCCCTTCATCTTCAGCCTCTGTGTGCAGAGGTGTATAATATTCCTGGCCTGTGTCCAGGTTAATTTTCTACTTGGCAGAACACAAATAGAACTGTGGTCTGGGGGAAAACTGATCGTCTTGCCGCACCATAATTAGTTCATAGCCCAGAAGAGTCTTGCAGCCGGGTCCCCAGACCACTGAGCTAAGACTTGTGTGTCACTAGAATGAGGAAAGCTATATTTAGGTCTCACTGCACGGTCACGTGAAGCAACTGCTTCAACAGGCTACCTGCACTGCTGGGATTTAATAGATGTGGGTGTGGCAGCAGAGAGCTCCAGCTTCTGCATGAATTATAGTATTTTTAAAAGGCTGCCAGAGATGGGTTTGGTGTTAGGAACGCAGCACTTGCACTTTAAAGGGAATGGGAACATGCTCATTAAACAAGTCCCAAAGGGGCAGCCTATTTCCGCAAAACTAAGAAGGAGTTCTGAGACACTTTTAGGCTATGTCTACGCTGGGGGGTTGGGGTGGGCCCTGGAAGTCGACCGGACACAGCGCAGACATACCCGGGGCCACCCCACCTCCTGCCCTGCTCTGGTCCCGATCAGGCTCCTGGAGCCCAATCTGGCTCTGGGGGCCACCGGCAGGCAGCTGGGAGCCGGCTCCTGCCATCCACAGCAAGGGGCTGGGAGCCTGATCGGGATTGCTACTATCCATGTATAGTCTACTGTTATTGTAGCTTCCTTATTTGAGTTTTGCATAGTTTGTGTAGCTATTTATTATTCCCCTTGTATCCTACATAATTTTTTCATGATATGGATGTTCATTGCCTTGCATAGACTGTTATTTCATCATATGTTTATTAACCATTTGTATTTTGCATTTTTATTGTAAAGTTGTTTATTGCTCCACTTCTGCTCTAAACTGCTGTCCCCAAATTCCCCCAGCATACATGGGGGGAGTGTGGGAGTTTAGTTTCTCTCATCTGACTCCTTCATTCTGCCGCCCACCCTTCTTGGCTAGCAAGGAGGAATGGCTTTGAGCCATTGGTAAATATGCGTCAGGTGGGCTGATCAGTGCCTATACCGATGTTGAGGCAGTAAAACGCCAGAAAAGTCCTTGACTTATTATGGTCACCCTCTTGTAGGTCATTGTTCCATACTGTTATTAGGTTATAAGTGTTTTACACAGACTTTTTTGTTCCACACTATTAGATGGTTATAAGTGTTTTATATAGACTTTCTTGCTCCACCCTGTTAGTTGGTCATAGGTGTTTTATGGTATCATTAAAAAATTTCTTTTTTTTTTGTTTACTTGAACTGGTGTCCATCTCATTGGTTGGTGTCACTGGTCCATTGCAGTTACATCGCGAACCTGGGGTTCAACACCGTTTACCCCCAGCAGGCCACCCCTCCCAAGAGCAGCTGGTGTAGAGCTGCACCTTGCAGAGGTGGGGTCCTGGAATGGCTCCTCCACGGAGTTCAAGCCACTCCAGGGCTGAACAGGCCTGCTCCAGGACCGCAGGGTGAGGTGGCCTCTGTTCAGCCCTGGGGTGGCCGGGTTGAAGTGGCTTGAACTGCGCGGAGGGGCCATCCCAGGGCTCTGCCTCCACAAGCTGCAGCTCTCCACCGGCCGCTCTTGGGAGGGATGGCCTGCTGGGGATAGGTGGGACACAGCTGCTCTGCCTCACGAGTGGAGGGAGGGACGGAGGGAGCACACACTGCCCGTACACCCCCCCCCCCCGCCAGCACTACGGGGCTGCAGCGCGGCTGCTGGGCTTCTTCCAGATCATGTGGTTGTGGTGGGAGGGTGGGGGTGACCCTGGCGTCCCTGATTTGGCCATGATACTGGGGCCAGCTGGGAGTCCAGGGAGCCAGTTGCTCACTGAGCCCATGTTGCTGATCCCCAGGCTAGGAGGTTCAAAAAATAAAAAACAAAGCGAAGTTTCAAAGAGTAACTGCAGAATTGGAATTCATATGCAAATTTGACTTGTTTCAGGGCTAAATATCATCTTTGGATTTTTTTCCCCATTACAACAGGTGATTTGATCTCATCTTTCTCTATGTGCTGTTCCTCAGTGTTTGAATTAAAACCACTGCACCGATTTGCTGTTACAGTGTGACCTGATCCCATAACTTACACTTCCCTGCATTCATTTTCTTCCCAGTCTGTAAATTTCCCATCTTCAAAGCATCTGGCAAAGTAGGATTTTCTCCCACAAAAGCTCATGTGATAAATAAATCTGTTAGTCTTTAAAAGTGCTGGCCAAAGAGTGGGTGGCTGGGACACAGCCATTCAGGCAGACACATCAGTAGAGCCCTGCAGATCCATGGGTATCTGCTGCAGATCTGAGGGTATCCGTATCTGGATGCGGGTGCAGATAACTGCAGACCTACTGCTGTGGATTGACCTGCAGATGTGGATTCGATTTTTATCTGTGCAGGGTGAGATCCATCCCTGCAGCTGCTGCTCTGATCTGTGTTAGCAGCACACAGGGAAACAAGGAAGAGCTCCAGCCAATCCTAGCTCAGCTGACATTGTGATCTGCCAGCCAATTAGATTCTGAGTCACAGCAGGCTGGGATTTGGAGAGTCACCGCTCACTGTCAGTCAGTCAGCATGCTGCCCTCTGATTGGCTCCTTCCCCATGACTTGCCCACTTCCTCCTTTTCTTGTTTGCAGTTTGCATGCCATGCTGTCAATCAGAGATTTCATTGGTGCCCAAGGAAATCTGATTGACAGCACAGTGTGCAAACCACAAATAAGAAAAGGAAAAAGTGGGCGGGACCCATGTAGGGAATGAGCCAATCAAAGGTCAAAATGTTGACTGTGAGCCCTGACTCAGCTGTGGATGTGGTTACAGATACAGATGAAACATAGCATGCGGATCGTGGACCGGAGAGATACTGTGACTGAGTGGATGTGGATCCACATTTTTGTATCTGCGCAGGGCTCTATACATCAGGCTACTCTGAACTGACAGGCGTAGCGTACTTGTTCATTGCTAGAATAAATGGGGCCATGAGTAGCTCAGTGAGTCATTGCATCCTTCGGCACAGAAGACTCTGGCTGCAAATTAAAATGAGTGGCAGATACAGTAGTGGAACCAGAACAGCTGAGTCCTATCATGCAAAGTGATCAGACTAAGGATTATCACAACAAGCACGAATGCCACGCACACAGAATGAAGCTGGAAGTACGGGATCTGTGCGGAAACATATAACATGCCTTTAACTCAGCTCTAAGTGGGCCAACACTGTCCTTCACAAACTGAGGAAGTGAAAATCCCAGTAGTGGACACAAGTGATCTTATGTGACAGGTGCCTCCACCTGCATTTTGAGGGAAGCAGCGTCAGGAGGGACAAGTATCAATGCTCCTAGCCAAAACCATAACACCGCCCCCCCCCACTTTCAGTCTCGCCTAAGCTGATGGCTAATTTGCTGGCATCCAAGTTAGTTCAGTGGCATCCAAATTCCACTGTCAGGCCCATCCTCCCATGGTACTGCTGCTGAAACAGATGGCAAATAAATGAATGGCGTCAACATCAAGTTCAGTCACTTCACTTTGACAAACCTGTTCTTCGAGCCCTTCCGACCAATAGGTCACCATACTCGGCCAACAGGCTTGAGGCTCATGCCTCAGGACCTCATTCACAACATCAGGCAGAGACCCTAGAGCCAAACTCAGTCACAGTGTGGCCCTAGACAAGGTGTCAGCAACCTTTGCCTGCCCCTGTGGCAGCTCCACACAGTGCACCCTCAGCTGGTGCCAGGAGTGGGGCCAGCAGACGCCAGGGGCAGGGGCAGGGGCAGGGACTTCTCCCTGCTGGCTTCACTCCCACGTGCTGGGCTCCCTGCCCAGCTGTGGTGCAGGGCTAGGAGCTCTGTGCGCTGTGGCTTTTCCCTGCTCGCCGTGCTCCGCGGGCTGAGCAGCCATGAGTTCTGTGCCCTGTGGCTCCTTTTCCCTGCTCTCTGTGCTCCCCAGCAGCAGGACGAGTCCAGCTGGGGACAAGAGCCATGGCTCGTGCACAATTCTTGTGGCCCTTTGGCCCTGCTGGGGGACGGGGCCAGCAGGGAGAGCAGCAGCAGGGCTATGTGCTGCTCAGAATAGGCGTGAGTGCCAGGTTTGGCACATGTGCTGGGGGTTGCCAACCCCTGCCCTAGACATTTCAAGCACTGGACAGTCCACGATGCGCATCTTATGACTTCACCTGGTGCACAGTGTAGCGTTACATGTGACTTGGGGCTGCTGGTCAGAAATTCCAGTTAAAAAACCCTACAGGAGGAAGCATGGCCCTTTTACAAAAAACAAGAAGGAACAGCTAAAACACAAAAACCAAGGACTCATGAAGCATTAAGCCAGACATATTTCACAAGACGCAAAATGACTTTTCTTCAGTTTTAGCAGCTAGAAGCTTGAATGCTGTAAAATATCAGAGGAAAATCAGAACTGAATTAGCTAGGAGAGTCTGAAAAACACTTAGATGCTTTGACCCAGCAATGCTGTCACAAAGGTGCTCCAATAATCTGTGGTTTACAAAATCTCAAAACAGACTTAAAGACATCAGTGGGTTGTAGAAACATAGGAACTGCCATACAAGACAGACAAACAAGAAGTTTAAAAGACCAGCATCCCGTCTCCAATAGCAGTCAGTTGTTTCCAGGGAAATGCAAAAATCTCCTAAGTGTAAAGGAAATGGTTTGATCATGCCCTGAAGCAGGAGGGACTATATCCCTTAAAATACTAGCTTTATATAAATTACTATATTTTCTGTACTTATTAGGTGGTACTGTTTCTATCAAGTATGCCTCTGAGGGAAAAAAAAAAAATCACTCCTGCCTGGAACATCACCTGAATATGCATTTTCTTTTTCACATGTTATTTTGAAAGGAGTAACAGGAAAACATTTGGGTCATTTCCCCCCCTATTGCTAATACTATATTAAACTGCTGTATTTTAAACGTAAAGATTTCAATTCCTGTAATATTATTGCTCACCTGTTTCTATGAAAACACTGTTAAATTTAAAGCTTGTATTTTACTTTCACTGGTCACGATTGCTATAAAAGGCTCCAATCATTAATGGAATAGTGATGTTATCAAAACAATCCAGCTTCTGGTTAGAAGAAAGATCAAGGGACCCTGCTTTATGAATTTGTTTATCCACATCAAGAAACGAGTCTTGTGCTTATATCATTAGGAGAATAAACAAGTGATGGGTTTAAAATCTAATAAAATGGACTATTCATATTTGCAAATCTCATGAGCTTATATCACTGTACAACTCAATTTTAGGAACAGTACTGAGATCCTTTTAACTTCCAGTGACATTCTTAGAAGCAAAGAATTACTGTGGAAACTGAAACCTAAAATCAACCTTCACAGAGGGAAAAAAAAGGCTATTTCAACTTGCATACAACAAGATTTGCAGCTAAATTCAGCAAATTTAAGGTACATGTATCCTGAGGATTTATGCTTCCAGAACAAAAAGGTTTTAGCCAATGGACATTGGATAGCCAGGCTAGTTTTTAGGGTTGTTTTATTTTGTGTAAGGTAAAAATGCAAGTACAATCAACGCAAGACAAAGAAAACACACATATATGCACATAGTGTAATTTAAAATGCGGATGAACAGACATTTCAGAGCAGATCTCCCAGGAGCTTTGAATAACACATTAACGCCTGGGGGTCCTACCATTCAGCTACCTGAGCCTGCAGACTAATACACTGCCGTGGATCAGAAAACCAGAAAGGCACCACTCAGGCAGAAAATTACCTTAAATGAGCAATAGCTTCATGATAAGCAAGTCGCTCACATTTCATTTAGCTCTGATCTGGGATGTGGCGGGTGGAGGGCATCTCATATTTATTGTTATGGACACGCAGCACACTTCTGGCTGTAAACAGTGACCTTGCAAACTGAGAAAAAAACCACCTTACTCTAAAACATGAATATTCAATACTGTTCAGTTGGGCCAAGCGTTTAACACAAGGTAACAGCTGAGCAAGATCTCTCACAAGCACTAGCACACCAGGAGAAAAGCATTACACAACAGAATTTGTTGGAGCCACACTATAGGGCAGGGGTGGCCAAATTAATGTAACTCAAGAGCCAGACAAGTTAATTATTAAACCTTCAAGAGCTGCACTGAGACATATAGCCATATACTTTTACCTACTAAATTGATTTGCTGACATTCTTCTGCAAGCCTCGCTTTTTCATTCAAGAGTCACATGCGGCTCCCGACCTGCAGTTTGGCCATGTCTGCTGTAGGGTGACCCACAGAACAGAGAAGGGTATTACACAGTACGTGAAACCAAAATTAGTCATGCCACTCAACCTTTCCCCAGCTCCTATCTGTACTCTTTCTCCTTTCATGCACCTAGCATGTCCTCTCTTGACAGTCTGCAAAATCTCTCCTTTTTTCCTTCAAATCCTTCCTTAAAAACCAAACTGCCCATTCACAGTCAACTTACCTTTTCTTCCACCTCCTCTACCCTCAAATAAAGTGAGAGAGAGACACAAAAAGGAGAAAAAGGAACTGCAAGGTAGATGATGTACATCATAACTCACTCCAGGCACTGGATTCAGTTGCATCTCCTGTCCAATCCTTTGTTTGCTAGTCACTGACTATCTGGCCTGTAAGATGCTTGGATCAGGGACTTTGGATTCATACTTTGTTTGCAAAGCCCCTAGCAGATTTTGGACTCATCAGACAAAGTAATAATAGTAAATAGTAACTGCCACCCCCTACTCATGAAAATAAGATTTAAGCCTTTCATTCCTGTGGATGTTTGATGTCCCCCTGATGGTGATCACAAGGTAAGAACAGCAGAAACATGAATGGTCACAGATCATATTCCATCTGAAAGATAGCAAAATGCATCTTTCCCTTTAGTCAAGAGACAAACAATCCTAAAACCAACACAGAATAGGCAGAAGCAAAGAGATTTCACCTGCTCCACATTAGAAGAAGAGTTTGCTTCATGCTAATTAGGCATTCTAAGGAGCCTAATGGATTACAATCTGCATCCAATTTTATTTCCCCCAAAGGGCTGGTGGGTACCAAGCAGTCTATTACAGTAACCCTTGAGTGTTTGAGACTGGTACAACAATCTGAACAAACCAAGACTGGTTTGATCTCTATCTGTGGGCAAAAAAGACATACTAGAATGTGCACCTTTAAGAAGAGTCCCCCCCCCCGTGGGGGCTGCATTCTAGGAACCCCTGACTTAATCACCTGTAATTGGTGTCATTATCTTACCCTACATCTCCATGAGGCACATCAGATTTTAAGGTAATCTGATTATCTGCACAGATTTTACAAACACCCACTGTAATTGTAATTTTACAAACATCCATTGTAATTAGACAGAAATGAGCCACAGAGAAAAAAATTCCTGATAGTGAGATCTGTGAGAGTGTGAAATAATCTCTTATCATTGCTTGTCATTTTAAAACTATATTAGACAACATGGTGTACTGGAGAACACATCATCAAAACCAGTCTTGCCTCTAGTACCTTGGGGGATGCTCTAGCTGCCCAACAGGCCTCTTTCTTCTCTGAAGAGCACTGGTTTTAAAATCCCGAGCCGATACCTAGTCTTGGCCTGGCATTATAAAAGGAAGCTTTCCAGCTCCTAACAACACTTAAAAATTGATTTTAATCTTTTTGTGCACTAGCCATGATCATGGTTGTCTACTGTGTTTCCAAGATAAATTAAACACAGTCATGGGTAAGGGAGCTGGGCAGTACAAGAGATCGGTTCCCTTTTCCCACTTCATTAGCAAGCCACAGTTCAATGCTGACTGAAAACAGCAGTGTTCTGACTCCTGCTCATTGTCATGTGTGAAACAGAGCCCTGCACCGATACATATAAGTGGGTTCATATCCAGCCTGCATCTGCAAGAAATGATCAGCGGATGTCTGTGGATATCCACAGATTTGCATGGCTCTAGCTCTGTGCAGATAAAAATACGTAGATCTGTATCCAATCTGCATCCACAAGAAATGGTCCACAGATATCCGTGTTGTATCTGTGGATGCAGGGCTCTAGTGTGAAACAAAATCAGGTCTATACAGGAATCTTTTCCTGCTATAGCAGTGTTGGGTAGAAGCATGATTTTTGGGTTGGGGGTGGGGGAATCACTTTAATGGTTTGTCCTTTCATCCATCTGAAGTACTGATTAGGAAGACATGATCAAAGAAAGGGCTGAGGAAATGAGACACAAAAGAGATTCACAGCAGAGAGAGAGGAGCGATGGGACAGGTAAGCCTACATTCTCCTTCAAGCGTTGCTCACATCATTCAGTTACAGGTGTCTACATGCAGCAGTGCACGGTAGCTCGGAAAGTCTTTAGTGTTAGCCTGTCAGGTCAGGGCGCACGGCCAACGCCCAATCCACGCCGCGGCTGTGGCTATATAGGCGACCGTGACCCTGACCCTCCCAGTTCCTTTTTCCGCCATCAGCATCAGTTTGGATCAGCGTTATCTTGCGAAACGCAAGGGCCTGTCTTTTCACATGAAACTCGAAATGCCAGCTTTCAAGCCATGCTTAGGATGCTGCAAGGCTTTCCCGATGGACGATCTGCACGAGAAACGCATCACTTGTTTGGGTGAGTCCCACCTTACAGTGGACTGCCCCATTTGCCAATCCTTCAAGCGGAGGACTTGGCTGGAAAAGGAGTGTCGCCTCCACCTAATTCCGGAGCCACCCCGCTCGAAAGCAGCCAAGCCACCAGTGCTCCGCCGGATCCTCGATTGGCCTGGGCTCAAGATCCCCGCCGATCTCTGGTACTGGGCTCAAAATCTCAGTCCTCCACGGTACCTCCTTGACACTGACCTCGCTGGTCTCCCAGTAGCCTTCCAGCCGCCCGGGGTAGGGCTCCGGCTCAGGCACTGGCTCGCCAAGGGCATTTAAATCTGGCTTCGGCACCCAAACCCAGGCCTGCTGCACCTGACAGCCTGGATGCCCTCTGGCTCAGCAAGCAAGAGAGACACTGCTCGGATAGGGTTAAAAAGGTCCTGGCTGGTAGCAGCAAACCCTCCACCAGGTCCACCTACATGGCAAAATGGAATCACTTCTCCACTTGGTGCCGTGATAAAGACACAGACCCTACCTCAGCACCAGTTCAGGCAACTTTAGATTACTCCCTTGACCTAAGAGAGAAAGGCCTATCCCTGTCCTCACTGAAAGTCTATTTGGCAGCAATCTCAGCCTTTCACCAAAGAGTAGATGGCTACGGGCTCTGACAGAACCACCGTACGAGCCCTTGGACTCAGCCACCCTGCTTGTGCTGTCCTGGAAGGTGGCTTTCCCGGCAGCTGTTACCTCGGCCAGAAGGGTCTCAGAGCTACGAGCCTATCCTCTGACCCCCCATGTACGCTCTTCTTCCCAGACAAGGTGGTCCTGTCTCACCACCCCTTGTTCTTGCCCAACACTGCCACTCCATTCCACATGAATCAAGAGATCTGCCTGCCGGTCTTCTATCCAGATCCCCAGGTGACAGAAAACCAGAGACAGTGGCACACCCTGGATGTGAGGAGAGGGCTCCTAATCTATATTGAGCGCACACGATCTTTCCGCAAGACCTCCCAACTATTCATGGCTGTCGTGGAATGCATGAGAGGGTCTCCAGTATCCTCCCAATGCATCTCCAAATGGATTGTGAACTGCATTAAGGAGTGCTATGGAAGGTCAAACATGCCTCTCCCAGAGACTGAGAGCCCACTCTACCAGAGCTCAGGCATCTTCCACAGCCTTCCTCGCTAAGGTCGATCCAAGAGATCTGCAGGGCTGCTACGTGGTTGTCGATTCATACCTTCATGACGCACTATGCCATTGCCCAACAGGCGAGAGATGATGCCGCTGTGGACAGAGCTGTACTCAGTGTGGGCAGACTAACTTCTCCCACCATCCTTGGGTACGACTAGCAGTCACCTGTAACTGAATGATATGAGCAGTGCTCGAAGGAGAACGGTTGTTTACTCACCAGTAACCGTCCTTCTTCGAGATGGGCTGCTCACATACATTCAGGTCCCTCTCACTGTCCCCGCTAATGGAGTTGGCAAAGGTATATGGGACGGGAGGATCAGGGTCACGGTCACCTATATAGCTGCGGCTGCAGCGTGGAGGGGGCGTTGGCCATGCACCCTGACCTGACAGGCTAAAGACTTTCCGAGCTACCATGCGCTGCGGCACATAGACACCTGTAACTGAATGTAGGTGAGCAGCCCATCTCAAAGGACGACGGTTACTGGTGAGTAACCAACCATTCTCTCCACTCAGCACAGTCTTTTCCATGCACCAAGTATCTTCACTGATCCTGGATGGAATCTGTGCCTGACACAGGGGATTTCACCTCACAGCAACACATGCCCATAACAGCTCCCATTCAACAGAGGGCTGTCTCTTTTGACTGTATTTTGTCTCATTTGACTATTTCCTTGCCCTCAATATTATACTGGCTTGGCTATGAAAAAGCTTGTTAAGTAGTGACTTTTCTGTGCTAAAGAGCACAACTCTGAGAGGAAGATAAGAGGAACTGTGATTATAAATAAAATGTTCATGACAATATCAAGTTTACTAATTTAGGCTGTAGCCAAGCAAACTGATTTATACCCCTCAAAGCACAGCCCTACTAGTTCAAACATTTTTGCTACAAATATGACTGTGTTCTTAAAAACATTAGTCTAGCTGCTTACTGAAAAATCCCATGAAATTACTACTATGCTCATCATCATTCCAGGGCGCAGACTTTACGCTGTGCAGTGTGTCAGCACAATGGAAGAATACTAAAGCATCTGCAAAGAACAGACGCCTCCCAGCTCTTACCACAGAAACGTTATCTAGTGCAATTCAGTTCTCCTGATAGGTTTTATCTTAAATAATAATGCAGATGGAATTCTCTTTTGCATTAGAGAAGATTAACCCTACACTGCTAATTTTAAACATTATTTTGAAACCAATCCAGGTGCATACAATACAGTGCAAAATTATCTGCCACCTCATTGCAACCTACCAGCATCTGTAACAAAATTTAACTATTGAGAAGCTTTCGCTGAGTGGCCTCTGAAAATGTTCCTCAGCAGGTCTGTTTGATTAGTAGTAGGGTTTTTGTTTGTTTGTTTTCCAAACAGTTTGCTTCATTGGTTCCCCAGACTTTCTTGTCCCAATCCCTAACTTAACAACGACAAATTCCCAGGATTCTCCTCCTCTCCCTTCCCCATGGTTTCACATTTCTTTAGGGCTTTTCTTTCAAACATCTTCTTTTGAAGAGGTGCAGTTTTCTGCTTTTAAGAAAATTGATGTGGGAAGTCTTGAAAGATTCAGGGTATTTTTAGCAGGATATGGTGCACTTCATCTTGAGAATAGATCACTGGTTGAAATCCAGCCCAGGGTTGATAGTGACTGACAGTCATTACCATCCAATAACTGCTCAGCGTCCTAAGTTTAAGGAGTTGGGCATCTTGATCTAATTACTATAGGTCATATATTAAGTCACAAAAACCAAGCACTAAAACTAGTAGTAATTACAGCCCCTGTTCGTAGTCTCCATGGACAGTACAAGGATTAAACAGGCCCTGGAGACTAACCTCCTCCCACCCACTCCTGGTTGTAACCTATTTCTGCAGCAAGACAAAGGCACAAGGTCAATAAAGGGCAACTAACACTATCATTACTTTTGTGGTACATGTGCCCTGGATAAACATGGTACTTACAGCTGCTCTGGAATGTGGTCTATTTAACCAGCACTAAATTCAGCTATAAGGAATGAAATGCAATGCAGGGGAGGAAGGAGGAAGAGGAAGAGTGAACAGGGCTACATATCAGGAAAAAGTTCTGTGACACTCTCAGTGGTAGTCTAAATTACGTCATTTATTAAAACTTCAGTGTATAACAGCCTTCTAGTTAACAGAGAAGTTGTACATAATTTGGATGCTCTCTCTCTCATGGTCCACATCAGACGGTAATTCACAGGCCGGTTGAGAGACTGCCAGCTCCCAGTGTGCATTCAGGAGTCCCAGGGCTACACTCTCAAGGCAAGTATTGCTGATCAGGCCCCAGGTGCTGTGTTAAGGCTCTCTGGGGATCTCTCTGCACTGCTGTTCCATCATTTTTAGAAACACTGAATTTACTCCTTATTTAATCAGAAAAAAAAAACTCCACATAAAGGCATAAATATGGAGATGCTGAAGACCTGACTTTCTGAAGTCTGAGTACCTGTTACTGATTGTTTTCAATAAACAGTGACTAACACGAGATGCATTGAAAGTGCCAGGGATAAACCCTTACCAGGTGGAATCCATGACTAGTGCTGTGGTAAAATTATGGTTTGCAGTATCAAAGCTCTTAATGTGGGCTGGACAAACCCGACTCACAGCTAGGTGCTAGCAATTTTAATTTTGGTTGCTGGAGGGCGCTCCTCCATTACATTTCTGCAGAGGAGCTAGGTGACAGGCTGCTAAAACTGGTTGCAACAGTGACCACCAAAAAGGTATTTGTTGAGGCCTGTCTTAATGAGCTTTACCTCTGAAGATTTAATAATCAGGTATAAGTTGGGACCGATCCTATACCACCTCAGGTGAGGTTTCAATGCACACAGTGACAGATACCAGCCTTTGGAAGGAATGCTGCTATCTGTTGATCTGCAGCATTTTTGGGGCCAGTTTTTGGGTATTTTTTAAATAGACTTCTTTTGTTGCTGTTCAAAAAGGAATATTATGATAATCTGTTCAGGCTTCCTGCTGCACACAGGTACAGTAATTCTTGCATCAAGTCCATCACTACTCACTGCAATAGAACATAGCTTCTAGACCACCACCCAGGCTTAATTTTATGGACTTCAGGTGACAGAGAACCCACCGTATTCCTAGTTAAAAGGCATTTCATCCCAATGGATTATACCAAGACAGCACTAACTACCTGGAACACCACCTCTATGTCACAGAACTTGGGGGGCTCTGAGGGAATGTAACAGCCTTTGAATCCAAGCTTCACCCTAGACCAGGGTCTCAAATTCATTCAATGCTGGGGGCCACGCTGGAAGGCAGGACACCTGTCATGTGCCATGTGGCTGCACAGGTTCCCCAACCCTTCGCCCCTTCGCATTCAGAGAGGTGTGGGCTCCCCTTTGCCCTCCCCAAGCCCGCAGGCTCTCCCACATCTTCTCTTCCCCTGTCCTGTGGACTCCCTTCCCCACGCAGGCTCCCAGACCACCTCCCTTTCCCTTCCCCTTCCCCTATCGGCAGGCAAAAGAATAATTCAGTCAAAGGCAGCCAGGTGGTGCTCCTGCCTCTCCCCCTCCCAGCTCACTCACTGTCAGTCATTCAGACTGCTGCCCTTTGGTTGGCTCAGTCCCAGCTGGCTTTGACTGGCTTGTTCCCACGTGGGCCCCAGCCACTTTTCCCTTTTTATTTGTGATTTATGCAATGTGCTAATTAGCATGCTGACCGACTGATAGTGAAAAGTTGGGATGGGGGGCAGTGCAGTGGCTCTCTGGAGCCAGCCTAGCCTGCTGTGACTGAGACTGATTGATTGGCAGACCAGAGCTGAGCTGGGATTGGCTGGAGTGCTTCCTTTGTTCCCCTCTGCTGTGATGTGGATGACGTGAGTGAATGAGTTAGAAGCACCCAAGCCCTGCTGTGCCAGGAGCCTGTCTTTGGAGTCTGCTGCTGCAGACAGCTCCCAGGCTCAGCCCAGGCAGCAGCACCCTTGGTGGGCTACATCCAACCCATGAGCCATAAGTTTGACACTCCTACCCTAGACACTACAAGTTTGGATCCAACCCAGGGCAAAAACATCAGGCATGTTGTTCCAGTCTGCCTCTGTTAAAAGGGGAATTTTTATTTTAGAGAAATGGGAGTAAAGCAGAATATTGGGAAGGTACAGAAATTCTGTTTCTAAAAGAAAAACTATAGAATCAAATACTCACTGGCAGTGGATGTAATTAGGGGTGAAGGAGTAGGTGGGAACAGGAAGGAGGAGGCAGCTCATGAGGAGAAGGACAGAAGGGATAGGACCCGGGAACGGGGACGCGGGGCCGAGCAACATGGGGTTGGTGAAAAATAGAAGCAGGAGCACCTAAGAGCCCCACCTCCCCATTCCACGTGTGTCGTGATCTGGGGGCCTCCAACCCATTTACTGGACTGTGATTCTCCACCTACCTTCTCCCCCCTTGTGTGAGCTGGGATCTGTAGGGTCTCCAGTCCCTGTTCCCCACTGCCAGGCTTTGGAGGGTCCTGCTCATCGACAACAGTCTGCCTCATCTCCACCTCCTCTATCCCCCCATGAGCACGTTTGGAAGGCTTACTCTTCTGAGGCAATTGGAGATCCTGTGACTTCTGGGCTTCTGCCCAATGCAGAGGGGCAGGGCTGGAGCAGCTGTCAGACCCCACCCAGGAACAGCAGCTGCCACTCAGCCCTTCGCCTGGAGTAGTGGCTGGGGCTGCGTTAGCAACCCCAGAGGTTGAAACAGCCTGCATCACCACAGGAGCAGTCCCCACTGTTAGTCCCTCCACCCTACAGCGTATATAAAAGTCATCACAGGCTGAGGGCTTCTGTGAATTTTTGTTTATTACTTGCAACGTGTTAGTGACTTTTACAAAAGTACTTTTACTATCACTGTGCTGTAGGCTGAGGCTAAAACCGGCCTTCTGTCTAAGATGACTGCTCCAAGTGGACTGAAGCTGTACTGTCAAGCAGACAGCCCTGAAAAACTGGTATGTCTCATGAATTTGCTGATGGATTCTCTGAACTTTGAAGTCTTTAAACCATGATTTAAGAACTTCACTAACTCAGTCATAGGTCAGAGGTTTATTACAGAAGTGGGCTGGTGAGGTTTTGTGACCTGCATTGTACATGAGGTCAGATTAGATGATTATACTGATCCCTTCTGAGCTATGAGTCTATGAGGAGTGGGGTTCTGAGCCATATTTGAGGATATTTGACCAAGGAGTTCTGGAGAAACACCCCCTTCAAAAAATTCATAAATGTTTTATTAAGTTCACTGATTCTGACGAGTATGAAACTCACCCTGGGCAGAATTCTGAAACTGAACCATAAATACTCAGGAAAAATCTGCCTCTGTCTAGAGGTGGCTGTGTGTGTGTTGGGGGGGAGCGATGGGATGCATTTGGTTAATATCCAGAAGGTACTGAAACTATTTTTAAAAGCAAACAAACTGCATGTGGAAATGCTCTCTAAGAAGGGAGTGGTGCCTGGGGT
This sequence comes from Podocnemis expansa, assembly GCA_007922195.1. Taxonomy (NCBI): domain Eukaryota; kingdom Metazoa; phylum Chordata; order Testudines; family Podocnemididae; genus Podocnemis; species Podocnemis expansa. The sequence goes on from ML682105.1 coordinate 2,117,597, forward strand.
GTAGGCACTGCTGGTAACAGGGGAAGTGAGATTTGGGTCTGCAGTGGAGGGCTGAGGGCTAAGGTACGAAGGAGAGAGTGGAGACTGGGAAGGGAGAAAATGGGAGGGGCTGGAGAATGTGAAGGGTATCAGAGAAAGTCAGAGATACAGAGGTAGACAGGACTGTCAACCCTGAAGTTTCTCCTTCTGGGTAAGTGCTGTGATCTGAGACAAAGCCCTACACCTCTAGTGCGGTGCGAGTCCCCCTGCCTGTCCTTCACGTGAGCTGGGTTTGAGGGTTTGAAGAATGAAAGCAACACAAATTTAAACATCGGAAACTCAGAAAATGGATACATATCACGATTGGAGGGTTAGATACACATCACTGTTGGCCAGGGTTTGTGGGGGAGTGGCCCTATTTAGAGGAGGGGCAGGCTGGGGCTAGGTAGGGGGAGTGTGTAGCCTGAGCTACATACTTAAAGCCACATCTGCGCAATAGGGACCATAATAGTACAGCTGCAGTGCTGTAGATACCCAGACATAACCCCATAGAATCAACGCTGCTGACACTGGTGGAGGGTTTTTCCCTCTCATCGTCTGAATGTTCACTTCCCTGAACAATGGGGCTCAGGTGGCAGAAACACTCTTCTGCAGCCTTTGCTGCGTCCTCACTGGGGCTAGGCTGGCACAGCTACACTGCTTGGGTAGGATTTTTCACACCGCTAAGCGTTGTAGCTATGTTGATTTACAACTTAAGCATAGACCAGGCCTAAGATAGTGAGCAGCTTCCCAGTAAGCTGCTGCCAGGGGGCAGAGTTAAGGTTACACAGGTATTCACTTTAGCTGTATTTCCCAGTTTTCACAAGTCTGAGTTTTGCTGAACTCGACACTCTGGAAAAGCACAAGCTGTCACCAGGCAATCTTAAATTTGAATGAACAAAGCTTTTCACTATGTCATTTATCTGTAGAGTAAGTTTTGAAAAGAATGAAGCAAAAATACCTGAAATGACTGCAATTTTCCATGACCCATGCTCTTCTTTGGCTATCCTTTCTGCTTCCTCCATTAGTAACATACCAAATCCCTAGAAAGAAGAAAATGAGAAAGGAAGAAAAATATAAAGACTATTAAAAAAATACAGCGAGATCAAAATTTAGGCACTCAGAGAGACACAAAAGTTTTGTATCTTGGAACAAAAATGATAAAAACAGTGCAAAGAAAGGAAAACGATAATAGCTTGAGTACTTAATAACAGCACCGCAGCAAAATTTAACCCTCATAATGGTGAAACACTCAAGTTTATTCTGATCAGTGGAAGATATTCAGAGGCATAAACTGCAGTTTTCTTTTCTCCTAGTGTCTAATTGCATCTTAGTGCCAAAGAACAAGGCTAAAACCATTGATTTTCTCAGCCAGGTGCATGTCTCCTAGAACTACCAGGAGAAAGTAGCTCTCCTCCCTGCACTGATATTTCCTTTGTGCTCAGAAGAGGAGTGGAAAGTACTGTCTAGTGACTGAATGAAGGAATGCAAGTCAGAATGACTGGCTTCCATTCCAGCCTTTCCAACCAGTTACTGGTCCTGAAGTGGTTCTTTAAATTATGTGCCTCACTTGACTCATTCACAAACTGGATCTATTTTATACAGTCCCCCTCACTGCAGTTTTTGTATACTCACAATCCTTAACATATTTAGCCCCATAACATCCCTGTAAGGCAGGACAGTGCTGTTATGACCATTTTACAGATAGTGAACTGAGGCAACAAGAGACTAGGTGACCTGTCCTGGGTCACCTAGGAAGTCTGTGGTAAAGCAGGGAATTGAATGTGGGAATCCAACAGCTGTGGACTGTTCTTCCTACCTTATATGGTACTGTAGATGTAGATAACAATGTTAATAAGCTTCATGTTTGTAAAGCATTAAGATGCTAAGATGTAAAGCACTGTAAAAGTGCATGGTATATCTCTTTGAGGCATAGACAATGCCTTCTTTTATGCTGATACACTTCCTAGCACAGAGCAGGTGCCACAGGAGGCAAATAAAATAGTGTTTCATTACAAAGGAAGAGTCCCTCCATACCCAATTCAACATGTTCAGACTGTTCCCTACACGCTCTCTGAGAACTGAGGGGATTAATTCATCTCTAACACACAGGTGCCAGAATTACACACACATCTTTGTTCATCTGTCCCTGACAGTGTGTGAGGAGTGGGGCTGAAGTGAAGTCAGAGGGCATATGATTCGGTCCTAAATACACAGACTATGGACAAGGTATTTAAATATACATAGCTATCTTCAAGCTAACATTTTCTCGTAATCAAAGACTGCACCTACCAGGGTACTTTGCTATTCGGAGATGGGAAGAATACTTTCTGCTTAATATCTTGAGCACTGATGGCTCTGAATCTACTGAAGTATTAAGTGTTACTACAATGTGTTTTAGTGCGTCATATGCCACGAAATCTAATTTTCCAGTCTATTTTAATTTGTTTGCATTCAGCTTGATTCAATTGACTTTTCTTTCCCTTTGCTTTTTTCTTACGATGACCACTTTTCCAACTATTGGTTTTGAAATGTTAATTATTCGATAGCTGGAGCATTCTTTGTTTTTACAGCTGCTGCCTCACTGCCCCAGGTCACCGCCATCAAACAAAGTGTTGCATCCTAATGCGTTTACACAGGGAAAGATTATTAAATAAAAGGAAGTTAATTTAAAACATCAGCCCAGAGGCTTTCTGGCAGAAAGAATAAATTGATTACTTTTTCTTTTTTTATGTTTGATGTAAAGGCTCAAAATTTACCAGCACAAGATCAAATTCATACTCTTTCCACGGTTAAGCCAAAAGATGTTATATGTAGCAGAGGAATAATGGATGTAATTTTTATGAGGAAGTCACTGTAATGAAGCAGTGAGAGAAAGCCAGTGAAGTATACTTGCTTTCCACCTTAGCTATTAATATATTTTAGGATACATGTGAAATGAAGTCAGGAGTTTTTCCTCAGACTAATCTACCAACCAATCAGGCAAGATTGGTTACCAAAGAATCTTTCCAGATCATTTAAGCTGATGTAAATTTTTCAAACTTGAGATGAAATCTCTTATTTTGGATGGTAACAATGTATTTAACAAATACTCCATTAAATAAATGCCACCAATGAAGAAGCAACAAAGGATATCACATTCTCATAATGACTATTTCATTTTAGATTTCAGTACTAAAATCCTCTCGAACCACATGAAGCCACTTTAAAAAGCACAATAAAACCATGGAATTCATTTTTGCCCTTCATTTTTATCCTACCCACCACGCCACAGACTAAGATGCTCTAAATAAGATGCAGAGCTAGTGAAGACATTTCAGAACTACGGGTGTTCAGTATCTGAAGGCCCCTCCCCTGCCAGCAGGCCAATGCTGGGCTGAATGGGGGGAGGCCAGGACCAGAGCCTGGCTGCAGCCTGGCCGGTTGGCCCCTGAGGGTAGTGGCGGCGACTGGTGCTTGCGGTGCGGCTTCCGGTGTGACCCAAAGGCCATGCTGGAGGCCATGCCGCGTACTGCACAAGTCGGTTGGTCGTACCATCTCCCGGGACCGACCTGCCAGGCTGCGGCCAGCCTGCCCCACCACAATGGGCAGATCGGTCAGCCCAGGGGTGGACCAGAAGCGGATTGCAGAGCTGGCCTTTCAGACAGCCAGCCCTGTTCCCCAGTGCCAGCAAGCTGGAGGGCCCCCACATCGTGGTGGGCCTCTGAGCATGGGCCCCATTGGCCTATGAGGTAATCAGCCCCTGGTAGCCTGAACTAGCATACACGAGCCTATATCGCATGTGCGAAGCAATAATGACAGATTACACTCATGAGACAGCCATAATTGTACACGCTCGACTATATTAATGAAAGTTCACTGGCAGCAAGAATATAATCTACTAATACAATATGGGGATCAAATTCAATTCTGGTTCTGTTGCAGAAGTTATTCACTAAGTAGCTGAATGACAGTCTCATGAAGATTGTCAAAGTTTTCTTAATCTTTATACCAAAATAGCTGGGCAAGATGGAGGATAAAAGAAGACAATAAAGATAACCTGGGATACCTGATGCTGAAATTTGGAAGGATCACGACTGCTGACCGGAACCACACTACCGTACACGTGCAGTTCTCTAACGATGGAAACACCTCCCTTCAACTCAGGTCTGAATGACTCCTCTGAACACTTTCGCAAACGCAAAAGGCCAACCAGAATATCCTGTTCAGGATCTTCATAGGACAAGAAGGTCTCCCAGCCACCATTCGCCACGTAGTCTCGGCGAACTAACTCAACCTTTCAAAGAAAACAAGCAGGGAGGAGGAGGAGAAGAAAAACCTGTTAAATAATTGGGCAACATGTTGAATAGACGAAAGCCAATTTCATGGATCCACACAAACAGCTGTGGATCAGAAAAAGTGTGCTTTTGTAAAAGCCCTATTTTATTCTAGATGGATGTCAGCGGCATTGAACAAGAGCTGAGGGGCCTGCTAACACATTCACTGTAAAGACAAAACATATCATACTTTAGTGAAAAATACATTTGTGTAGATGACATCATGACTCTTTAGAGCTCAGCACGTCCACCCATATGGCATTTATAAAGCACCAGTCACCACAGTCGCTAGGTGCTGTATAAGGTAGAAATACAAGACCAGCTCTCCCTCTGGCAACGCAATGTCCATGGGTGCCCCAAGAGCATCACAGCTAGCAGCTCCCCTGCTCCATGCAGGTCTCGACCATCTAAGGGTAAATTCAAACCTGAACACAACTGTGTGCTCTGACTTCAGTATTGGTATTCTTGCTGCACCATGTAAAATTCTGGCTCCTAGTTTCCACTGCTTTGGAAAGGAAAAGTCTCTTGCCTGCAGTGTAATCTGGGACTTTTAATTAGCAACAAAGTGCTTCTTTGCTCATCTGTCACTGAAGTGTCTTCAAATGATCATGACCTCTCATTAATCCAGCGGCTTTCATGCATACAGATTCAAAAAACACTTTGTAAACATTTCCGACTGACTGTATGCACAAGCTAGGCTGATCTTTCCTACGTCAACTTCCTTGTCATTACAGAGCAGGACGGTTCTTTATAGCAGTATGTACATGTTCTACTGCTCTGCCCTGTTTTACCAATTCCCCAATAAAGGGCTTTGAAGATGGGGTTCCCGCTAAACACCATCCAACTCATCACCACCTCTCTGCTAACATGATATACACAAAAGAGTGCGCTATATCAAGATGTGATCACACAAGAGCCAAATAGTGAGATTCTGTTATCTCTCTGCTCCATCAATACGCCTTTGTCCATGCAATCCAAAATTCAATGGGCCTTCTACTTACTTAACGGGTAGAATTCATTTCACCCAGCACTGAGATGAGGCTGAGAAAAAGTTCAAGTTTCCCAAGACTTGTACTATTGTATAAAGGATTCAAAAGGCTGGCTCAGATTCTAATTAAAAAAAATGAAGGTTATTTCAGTTGGACTTTACGTACTACAATGCACAGGAGGCAATGAGAAGACACATGCAGAGGACACTCAAAGATGAAAGTTGGTCCAACAGTCCTCTTGCTATTTACTTAGCAGTGACAACACGATCAGAATTTACCAGAAAATAAGAGGACAAGATTCTTGCTCTGAAGAGCCCACAATCTACAGCCTGCAATGAGCTCCGTACAAGCAGAACATATGCAGCGTTCATTGTTAAGAGTGGAGTCTAAGTTAAAGACTCACTCATGGAGCAGATTTTAATAACTCACAGCTGTAGACAGAATGTAGAAAATACTATTCACACAGCTAACCCAAAAGGATTTAGATTTAAAACTTGTGACCTCTGGGCTTTCTAATTATGGAAAAGCAATACAATGGACGACTGTGTTTCATTTATTATTTCTGGTCCAGTAACAAGAAGAACTCCTTCGTACTCTGTGCGGCCCAAACACAAAGACAAGAAGCAATGTGCTTAAATTACGTGAATTGAGGTTTCGGTTGGACAACATTAGGAAAAATTTCCTGTCATGGAGATTAACCGCTGGAATAAGTTGCCTAGGCAGGTGGTGGAATCTCCATCATTGGAAGTGTTTAAGAGCAGGTTAGACAAGTGCCTGTCAGAGACAACTTAAGATGGCCCTTGGTCCTGCCATGAGTGCAGGGGACTGGACTTGGTGACCTCTCATGGCCCCTTCTAGTGCCTGTGATTCTACGAAATAGTCTCTGCTCTTATGAACAAGCCATCTAAATAGATAAGACAACAAAACCTGAGAGGAAAAAAAATAGAACTACAAAAATCTCCAGCTGTAACAGTGATTTGTATACTGCTCATCTTCACATTAACTAAGCACTTGCCAGATAAACTGGATCTGTCTCACAAAGTCTCTAACGGACTTCACGAGGTCTTCTGCTTTGCCCCCCCCCCCATGTAAACAAGAGACTGTGCGTGGGCTGAATAAACAGCTCTACTTGACACACATGTGTATGAGAACCTAAGATAAAGAAAATCTACTCAAGGGGCCTTAATGGCTCAAGAAACAGAAGCCTTTCATTTCTACGTTGTTGAGATGAACCTGGCATAAGCTAGCTGTAACCATCTGAAGTGACAGTGAAATGAATTGGTGGTTTTCAATCTAGTTCCTAGAGCATTAGCATCTCTGTGAAAAAGACACCTGGCACCAACTGGTACTTTTGCTGATAAACCTCGACATTAACATTAGGACAAGTGGCTTATACAGAATGAAGCTTTCAGGCTCTATCTTCACTGCAAAAATGGGATTTTACATTGAGATAGCTTTCTTGATGCAGAATCCTAGCAGATACAAGCCACTCATAGTTTGCTAGTCAGGGTAATGCTTAGGGTAGGAGCACGTATCATGTTGACCTCAAGGAGTACACTGATATTTAAAAACTACCTAGAGTTCATCTCTTCTAGGATTCTACTTCAAGATAGCTATCTTGACCCTAAAACCACCCCTCTTTTTTTCCCCCCCTCCTTCTTGTGTGTGTGTGCACGCACGTTTTCTTTTTGCTGCAGTAAAGGCAGTTTCCATCTCCCCTAGAGGTAGAACATCCACTTCACAGTTACGATAGCTAATGCAAACTGTGCTACACGTGCTATGACCGTACAGTTCCAGTTCTGTGAATAAATGATAGCACCCAGTAACATTCACCAGCAATAACATTCACTGGAGATCTTCTTAAGGCTATTATGGACATATTAGAACTACAAACGCTTCAAGGCTTTTTTGAGAGCAAACAAATGCCTTCTCTACTGCTAATGAGAACGTTATCAATTGAAAAGGAGCCCATCAAGAGCTTTCTAAGTAACTAAACAAGAGTAGATATTTTCTATTCCAATGGATTTTTAAAACCCAGTTACAAGTAACTTTAAAAAGCAGTCACGTTACTATTTTAAAATAAATACAGCTCATTAGCCTTCTACAAAAGAGAAGATGTTATATAATGGAAAGTGGTTTTAGTGAACAGATTGAATTACATTAGATCTATTATGACCTCCTTTAGCAAAGGAATAGTTTATTTTTAAAGGAAATGGAAATATCACTGCATCTCATCACACCAGGTTATCAAATCTTATAGGCTGGTATGTTATTGCTCACCTGCTAAATTTTCAAACAAGTCTCTTTATACTTTCTCATGTTGCCCCTCATGCCCAAGGCAGCATGGGAAAACATGCTGTATACTAGGGGTCTCAAACAACGGCCCATGTGCCCCTGAAGCTGTGTCCCGCAGCCTGCGATGACATTTGTTACCTATATTTGCAATATCGTTGTATGAAAAGGTTTCAGTGGTGCAACCCTCAGCCTAACGTACTAGCTCTCATGTGGCCCTGTACTAGTCCTCATGAGGCCCTCATGGTGATTTGAGTTTGAGACCCCTGCTGGAAACATTTGCACAACTAACTCATTACCCTCCTTCACAATCCTCCTCAAAATCTTCTTCTGCCATGAGGCCTACAACAAACTCAACAATGGCTAGTTGCTGGTGTGCTGAGACCACTGCCTTTGACTGATATTGTCTGCTCGTACTTCTCCGCCCATACCTGTTGTCTGTTGTTTCATACAAAGATTGAGCCTCTACGGCAGAGGCTGTTTTTTTGTTCAGCATTTGTACAGCTCCTAGCACAATAGGTTCTTAGACCACAACTGGAACTCCTAGGCTACATAAATAATACATAATTCAGACAATAAATAGATTGTTTTTCACATATTTTATCTCTAGTTTGCTACTGATACATGTTTTTATGAGATTCCGTGCACAAGACTGTCATCATCTGGACTAAGGAGACACTGTTTAACTAAAAGAGTGTCAGGGTATTAATAACAAAATGTGTTTTGAAAATGCTATAGTGAGCAATTCTATAATTACCGATGGAGCTTACAACTCAAGATGGCTGAGAGCAAGGCTTCTTATCCTGTGGGTCACTATCCCATTGAGAGGGGGTTGCCATGATCCTCTTTAACAAATTGAAAAAGAGAATACATTATTAATTCAAAACTGAACCATGGGTCATGAAGCTAACTCTCAAACTTAATCTGGGTCCTGGCTGAAAAAGGTTAAGAACGCCTGGCTTAAAGCCTCTGAAGATAGTTTGTATGCCTGTGTGGAAGATATTTGGAGCAGTGATCAAAGACAGGTAATAAGAAAATGGAGTGAGTGGGTATGTGCTACTCTGCACTGACTTGATGAGGCTGGTGCCTGATGTCTATTAGCAGTCCAACAAAAATCTACCATAGAACCTTTTTTTGGCTTAGAACATTTGTTTCCAGGATGCATTTTCCAGTGAGATGTGACGGTAAAAAAGGAAGCTTGTGTCTGGCATGATTAAATTGTGTTTACAACGATAGATGCATATAACAAGCCCACCCCACTCTTAGTTGATTAACTTGATTTTAAAAGTGCCATAATTAGCTTGGGGAGCAGCATGGTCTAGTAGTTAGAACAGAGTACTAAGTAAACCTGGATATTATTTCCAAGCCTTCCTCTGAGTCACCATGCAATCTTAAAATGTAATTTATCCTGTTTGACCTTCTGTAAAGGAGGGCTAGCATCCATTTTTGTGAACAGTTTTAAGATACTGGATGAAGGGCACCATGCAAGCACCATTCACTAAGGAGACTTACTTTTGTATGTGTTTTACTGGTCATACTTTATTGTAGTTTATTGATTTATTTTTATTAGTTTCAGAAAGCAAGCACATTTCACTGTAATACTGTAGGTATTGGTCCAGTGGCAAAAAACCAGAGGATATATATACACATTATACAGCCTCAAACAATTAAGTTTCTTTCTGCTCAACATGACAATACTGTGCGTTTATTATTTGCTAATATACTTTTCACTACACAAAGGAAATAAATGGGGGCGAGGAGTAGAGACAGCTGTGTCAACTGGGGATTTTATTATTGAAATGGGAATAATGAAATACTGGTGTCTATGGCTAAATTACTGAATATGGTGGTCCCTAAGTTTCCTCATGGGAATGTGCTTACATAAACAGCAATACTAATCTGCTGTGAAAATGGATGAGAAACTGGAGCTAGCTACATAAGTTTGTTACAGAACTGTCAGCAAAACTGAGTCCCAACTCCTTCAGATCAAATGTCTCATAGCAAGTCATGTCTGAAACAAACTCCCTGAGAAAACAAGTCTAACCTGATATGGTCTCACTTTATGATGAATCTCTTGAATTCCAACCTCTCTTGTCCTCACATCACGACACTGGGAAAAGAAAGGGAGGAAAGAAAAAATTACATAAAACAGAGAAATACATTCAGATCAAACACACTGAGATTTCCAGTCACCCCATGGGCACAAAATTAAGTTCAACAGCCAGTCTTACAATGATAGAATTTGAATAAATAGACTTCAATAAAAATGCTCATTGAGCCATCCCTAATGTACTTTAGAAAAAGAACTTGATGCTAAATGTAAAAACATGCTGATAAGAATCAAGTCACTGAGCAACCATTATATATCATAAGAAAACACACCGCTTGATTTGCAAGTGGCAGGGCTTGGAAAGAAAAAGTCAGCAGACATGGAAGAGCAAGAAAAATTTAACTTTATCACAGATTCATGGATTCCAAAGCCAGAAGGGAACACTGTGACTGTCTGGTCTGATCTACTGTATAACACAGGCCATAGAACTTCCCCCAAATTACCCTAGAGCAGATCTTTTAGAAAAACACCCAAACTTGATTTAGAAACTGTTAATGGGCTAGTCTATACTGCCACACAATTTTGACAGCAATCAAAGAGAGATATTCAAGGTACTTAAAATACCTTGCGTACAGTATCTCTCTCAGACTGCCTACCTTCTACTCACTGTGCTGTCTTCAGTACCCTGAGCCAGAGGGAAACTCCTTCCCTCTGACTCTGTACAACTGCTTCTGCAGCCAGAGGTGGTCTTCCAGAGTCAGCTCCCTGACTGGCTGCATGGGTCTTCACAAATCCAATCAGTCGCGGAAGATCTATCTGACAGCGGCAAATTCTCCACTGTCAGTGAAGGCAAGTCCAGTGATGGAGAATCTATCACAACCACTGGTAAATTGTTCCAAGAGTTAATTTCTCGCACTATTAAAATTTTATATCTTATTTCCAGTCTGTCAGGTTCTGTCCTATACCAGAAAGATCTAGGATAGGAAAAATCTAACCTACCATGCTAGAGATACTCTTGTGCCTTTTTGTAACCAATGCAAACTAAGCCTCATGAGTGAAATCTCGGGAAGAGCTACTTTTCAGAAGACAGACTGTTTTTAAAGCACACACACACACACACACACACACGCCATCCCAGAACTCCTACCATGCCTTGAGAAGAATCAAACTCAGATTATACTACACACTGTGAAACAATTTAACTTTAGGTCTAACCATAAAATCTGGCATGCTTTACTCATGCAGTTATTATGCTAAACCTGGCCTTTTTTACAGCTGCAGGCACAAAGTCAACTTGTACTTAAAAAATCCTGACTAGATAAATGGCATGTGGAAGGCAGAGAATTCCTCAGTTTCCATTAAGGGGCCTAGTGCTCAGAGTGCCCAGCATCTTTCAGGGCTATGCCCCCCAATCCTTTGCTTCTTTAATCAGTAATCCAAGTATCATTAGTCACAGACACGGAACAAAGAGAGAAAGCTGAAATTGCAAAGACAGACCTGAGGAGCCTGGCTCCCTGTAACTATGAATCTACATCCCAAGTTTTCCTGAGAGTTCAGATCTACTACCGTGGCCCTTATCTATCCTGTAGAGACTAAGAAAATTCATCTGTATCTTATATTTCAGGTTACATTGTGATGAATTTTTTTGGTTGCTCACCCTAATAGCTGCAAGGCTTCTGACCCAATAAATTAACACCTACAATCATTCCAATAGGAGAATTGTTTAGAGATTCAGTTCTTTAAAGGCAACCTGCCAAGCAAAACAAAATTGAGTTTGGGCTCCCTTTTTTTGCTTTGTTATGGATAAAGGAGTTCTTCTCCACCCACATTTTAATTCTTAGAAAAAGCAGGAATACAAAGCCTCATCATCTGTTTCTGCTAGAGGAGCTCCTTGGAAGATTTCTTCATTGTGCTGAGGAGGATCAAGGTGTTTAGTGTTTAACAAAGAGCTTTTCTTCTAACTCCTACATGTTTGAATTGAACAAGTTTTCTAAAAGTTGTAAACTGTCTGAACAAAAAATTCCCTCCTAGTTCTCCAGCCATCCAGTGTCTTGCAGAGAAAACTCAAAATTTCTAATGCAGGAATCCAGCAAAATATCAGTCGGGGGGGCCAAAATCTTTGAGGTATTGTTTACCTATCAGAAAAGAATAAATATTTTTTAAAAAGGACTAAACCTCAACATTTTCCTTTGCAGCTCATCTTTAGCTCAGCAGCAAAATCTGGATCCTATAGTTCACATTTATCACATTTTGCCATTTTTTTCCTTGGGTTCACAAACATAATAATCAGTAGCACAGTGTAGCCATCAGGGAGCTCCCCCAGGCTTCAGGTTGATAATCTTTTACCTGAGTTCCTAGATCCTTCATCCTGGCCAAAGCAAGTTCTCTCAGGTTACCGTGCTCCACTCCTGAGCTGACTAGGGGCATTGGAATATCCCTATACAAAGGGAAAAACAAAACATTATACGACTACATTAATAAAATATGAGAACAGAAGAGGCCAATGACATCACCTAATGTTACTTCTTGCATAATACAGAACTTCTCTGAATTAATTCCTGTTTCAAAGTCCAACAGAGTTAGTTTAAACAGAGCATGGCCAAGCCAACTAATAGCTGGAAGCGGTGAAAGGAAAGAGCTACAAGTAAAAGACTTTTTACTTGCTGAAAAGTGCATTATGTATTTGTTTTAATTCTAATATTCATCATACTCGAAAACTGGAGAAACGAAAAATTCTGTGTTAAGTGTGAATTTTCATTCTAGGACTTACTGCATATACTCGTGTATAAGCCAAGATTTTTGTGCCTGAAAATCACCTTTAAAGGGGCACTTGGCTTATATGCAGGACAGCAATCAGAAAGCTGCCCCAGCCTAGGAGTTTTAAATCTCCCACCCTGAGCATGCTCAGAGCATGCTGGGGGGGGGGGGGGAGCCCCAGCGTTGGAGCAGCCATATTGTATGCTCAGCCCAGGCAGAGCTTACAGGCTGGAGCTTGCTCCCCTCACTTTGCCTAACTGCCAGAGTGGCTATGTAAGCAGCCCCTGGGAGGGGGTTGGCCCAGGGGAGCCAGCAACAGGGCCTGGGAGCTAGGGACAGGGCAGTGGGGAGAAGTGGCAGCAGTTCCCAGGGTTGGGGACAGCATAGGGGGGATGTGGCATGGTCGGGGAAGTGGCAGCACAGCTGGGGCTGGTGGAGGGGGAAGCGGTGGCTTGGTTGGGGATGGCACAGTGGGAAGCAGCGGCCTGGTCAAGGAAGCGGTGGTATGGCCTGGGGGTTAGGGAGGATGTCGGGGAGTCCAGGGAAGTCAGCAGCACCAGGCAGGCACGGTTAGAGGCCCAAGGCCGCAGAGGGACCTTGACTTATGCGGGGGTCATGCATTTTTGCTGGTTTGGGGGGCTTCAAAATGGGGGGTCAGCTTATATGTGGATCGGCTTATATGTGGGTGTATATAGTAGTCATCTCTTTTCTGAGCCGAAAAGACCCAGTATTATTAATCTCTTCTCATAAGGAAGCTATTCCATACCATTAAACATTTTAGTTGGCCTTTTCTATACTTTTTTCAATTCCAATTCTTTTTTGAGATGTGGTCACCAGATCTGCATGCTGTATTCAAAATGTGGGCATACTATGGATTTATAATAAGGCAATAAGATATTTTTCTGTCTTATTATCTATCCTATTCCTAATGACTCCCAACATTCTGTTAGGATTTTTGATTGCTGTTGCACACTGAGTGGATGTTGTCGGAGAACTACTGAGTGGGACCCCAAGATCTCTTTCTTGAGTGGTAGAGATAACTTAGACTCATCATTTTATATGTACAGTTGGTATTATGTTTTCCAATGTGCACTATTTTGCATTTATCAACATTAATTTTAACCATGATTTTGTCGTCATGTCACCCAGTTTTGTGAGATCCCTTTGTAACTCTTCACAGGATGCTTTAATGCATAATGGGGTCGGTCCTGGGGCCAGTTCTGTTTAATGTTTTCATTAATGATCTGGATGATGGGATAGATTGCACACTTAGTAAGTTTGCAGATGATACCAAACTGGGGGGAACGGTAGACACCCTAGAGGGCAGAGACAGGATTCAGGGAGACCTAGACAAACTGGAGCAGTGGGCCAAGAGGAATCTCATGAGGTTCAACAAGGATAAGTGTAAAATCCTGCACTTGGGACGAAAAAACCCCATGTACTGCTACAGGCTGGGGAGTGATCAGCTAAATAGCAGCACTGGCGAAAAGGACCTGGGAGTCCTGGTGGATGGGAAGCTGGATATGAGTCAGCAGTGTGCTCTTGCTGCCAAAAAGGCCAATGGCATACTGGGCTGCATCAGAAGAAGTGTTACCAGCAGATCGAGGGATGTGATCATTCCCCTCTATTCTGCACTAGTGAGGCCACATCTGGAATACTGTGTCCAGTTTTGGGCTCCCCACTACAAAAAGGACATGGACAAATTAGAGAGAGTCCAGAGGAGGGCAACCAAAATGATCAAAGGGCTGGAGCACAAGCCCTATGAAGAAAGACTGAAGGAACTAGGCTTATTTAGCCTGCAGAAGAGAAGACTGAGGGGGGATTTGATAGCAACCTTCAACTACTTGAAGGGTTGCTCCAAGGAGGAGGGAGCTCGACTGTTCTCGGTAGTAACAGAGGGCAGAACGAGAAGCAATGGCTTCAAGTTACAGCTGGGGCGGTCCAGGCTGGATATTAGGAAAAACTTCCTTACTAGGCGAGTGGTGAAGCATTGGAATAAGTTGCCTAGGGAGGTGGTGGAATCTCCATCTCTGGAGGTGTTCAAGTCCCAGCTGGACAAAACACTGACTGGGATGATCTAATGGGAGTGGTCCTGCTTTTTTTGGCAGGGGGTTGGACTAGATGACCTTGTGGGGTCCCTTCCAACCCTATGGTTCTATGATTCTATGATTCTATGACTTAACTATCTTGAGTAGATCTGTATTATCTACAGATTTTGCTGGCTCACGGTTTACTCCTTTTTCTGGACCATTATGATTATGTTAACCAGTACTGGTCTTAACTCAGACCCCTTGGGGACACCATTATTTATTTACCTGTCTTCATTCTGATCAATTCCCACCCTTTGTTTCCTGTCTTTTAACCAATAGCTGATCCAGGTTATTATCCACATTAACCAATAACTTTCCCGTGATGTTTGCTTTTACTTATGGAAAAGAAGGGATGGGAGCAAACTGCCCAGGCTTCAGAACCTCAAAATCAAAAGAAGCTTTTGGAGTTGCACAGGGTTTCCAAAGAATTTCAGTCTTTGTCTTCCAACTCTCAAGGCAGCAACAGCCTCATCCTGAGAAGTAATCTTTAAGTGAAACCTAGAAGAGCAGCACTGTTGAGATAAGGGGGTAAGAAGATTATCTCATTTGAAGAAAGGAAAGGACTTTCTTCTTGACTTTAATCACACCTTCATAAACCATGTGAGGAAGAATTACATACCTTTTCAACTTTGCGGGACCTTGGTTTGTTTGATTGCTTAGTTAGGTGTTTCATTTTGTAAATCCATAAGCACCAGTAAAGTTGTGCTTAATTAAAGGAAGTTTACCAGAGTCTGAGTTACCTGGCTCAAAACTCAAGCTTTATAGATTTCTCCTCTCAGGAGATTTAGAGGGAAGACTCTCTTATGAGAGATTTTAGGACTTTGGGTTTCCACTCAAAAACTGTGGGCAATATTGTTCATCAGTCCCTGCAATAACCTCCTGAGAGAATGGGTGGGAACACATTAACAGGGAGAGTAAAAGGACCCTGCAAGTATGTTTCCTACTTGCCTCCCTAAGGAAACAGCAGTCACTTTATGACCTCCTGAGGGACCCCTGGACGCTGGAAGGAGAAAGGTCCATCTCACAGGGAACACAGTCTGAATCACTTTCCCTCATATTCACTACTGCTGGGCTGGGGCTGAGCACTGTGGTTTCCAACCTTCCAAGATTGTCCTGGAGTATCCAGGAATTAAAGATTAATCTTTTATTAAAGATTATGTAATGGGATGACGCTTCCAGGAATATGTCCAACAAAAGTGGCAATTCTAGTGAATGGGGACCAACTGCACAAAATAAGGAGTGAATGATGACAATTGAAGACAAATGACTCGTGTACCAAAGAGATTGCACAACCTGGCACTTTTCACTGCAGCTGAGCCCTTCCAGGTAAAACAGCTTGTAGGAAATGAGGATGGGGAGGGGAAATGCTCTGTAACCTTCTCAGCCATCTCATCACAGACTTTGCTTAGATGCTGGCTGGAAGCAAGAATTTCTTCCTCTGGGTTTCTGGCGGGGGGGATAGGGAGGAGAGGGGAATGGACATGGGGAGCCTTCCCCAGGATTCAGGAGGCTCAAATGAAATTACCTTGCTACTTCTGAAAGCTGGTTGACTAGGGGACCCACAGATAAGGCAGCAGAGGAAATGTGAAAACCCAGTTCGATATCACTGATTCTGGCCTGGTTTCACGGAAGTGAACTTCCATGTGGCCAGCTGGCCTTCTGAACTGGTTTAGTATAGATCTTGTCCACACGCTGGTGGGAAGCCATGCTTTCCTATAGCCTGCTTGACTTCTCTCACCATAGAGCTATGCCATGTCTCAGCTGGCACTAGAAGTCCTGCAAGCTGCTTGTTATTTTTGGAAAGGAGAGGGCTGGGGAGCTGCATTAGAAAGCCTTGGCTTAGTGGTTTAGAGGAGAAAACCTTGAACATTTAGGCCTGATCTAAACCATAACATTAGGCTGACACAAACCATCTTGTGTTGACCCGGTTACAGACATTCGTTTCCCCTTAAATCTGTCTCCCACTGAAGTCCCCCTTTACAGCGATGTGGTAACACTGCCTCCTTGAGTGGCACTGAGCCACAGTTAAAGTATTTAGGTTGAAGCAAAACAAGTTGCATTACTTATGTCAACTCTAAAAGTCCTCCAGAAGCTGTCCCACAGTGCCAGACACTGACCAGTCTGGTCATAATTGTGAACTCTGCTACCCAGGAATCACAGAGACTATAAGCCCCCCCCCCCTTTTTAAATCCCCCAACATTGCTTAAATGACTTCTCCTGTTTGTGCAGCTTAGCAAGCACACCTAGCAGGTATTCACAGCTGTATGCAACTGCCACGCCAATGTTCCCTCTAATTATTCATAGGCTGTTATCGCAAAAAATCTCTTTGTGGGCACCAATATTGGCACTATTGAATTTTTTTGTGCACACTTTATTTTGTTGTGTGCGTGGATTTCATGACCTGTTTGTGCACGCACATGCGCACAGCTTAGAGGGAACAGTGACGCTGACCATACCAGCTACACACGCTCTGACCTGGAGTAGATGGGAGATATTTGATCTCCTGGACTTGTAGGGAGAAAAGGCTGTGCAATCACAGCTAGGGACCTGTTGTAGAAATGCAGACATTTATAAGCAGTTTGCATGGGGGATGAAAGAGAAGAGTCACAAGGATGGGCAGTTGGGTCACATGAAAAGTGAAGTAACTGTAGCAGGTGTCTGAGGACTGGCTGGGCAGCAATCAATCTGGTGCTTTTACAAAGAGCTGTATGCCATACTTGGTGGAAACCTTACCACCATCCACAGGCTACTTTGGGACTGTTGAGCAGCCTGAGCCATAGGCCCCTGGCAAGAACAGCAAGGAGGAGGATGGGGGGACACATACCTGGGAGGTCCATCTATGCTGCAAGGCCAGAACTTTTTTAGACTTCACTGTTGTTCAGTCAGTCTCAGTAGTAAAGCAAAGCACGGATGTCCCTAATGCAGGCGAAGGAACCTCAGATAAAAGTGTCGTTCTATTTCCTATTACGATGAGGTAGTGAGAGCACCCCCATCTTAACAGGGCACAGTTTCTGACTTCATTAACTTACACACCGCTGGTCACTGAACACTTTTCATTCGTCTGTAGAACTGTCAGGGGAGACCACACAAACCAATCTGCTTATGGACACAGGGATGTGCCCTGAACCCTCCTGAGAGATCGCAGTGAAACTTTCATGGGCATTTTCTGCAATCCTCTCCCTAAGGCTTCAAGGGAGGAAACCTTTATTTCTTTATATACAGTAAGACACTTCCCGTGCCAGTGAGAGATACCTTCAACACACACCATTGCACTGGACAGATTAACAGCAGCTTTGGGTTGCCAACAGCAGCCTTGTTCTCTATGCCCTGGTTACTTTTTCTGAAATGAGATATCAGCTAAAACCAGCACTGCCTGTGGAAAATGGTGCCAGTATTCAGCGCAGTTTCCTCATTTCCCTCCTTCTGGTGGACCAGATTCACTTTGGTCAGTGCTGTGACTATCACCATGCGCAAGAACTCCAAAGCAGAAGTGTAAATAAGTTTGTCATGTTTAAGACTTTAAAAGAGCCAGGGAAGGGAATTCTGAACATTTTCTGTTGTGATTGTACTGACACTTCTGTGCCTGTTGCCATTACAGCCTTGAAGGGTTCCTCTCCACACTCACAGAATGCTGGAGTCAGACGAGGATGAGAAAGGAGAGAATTTGTGATGACATGTTTAAGAGGATCCAGCAAGCCAGTGCTGCATCAGACCATGAGCAAAGAATCTGCTTTGAGGACTCCTCATCTGGGCAGGGGATTGGACTAGACCAGCGGTTCTCAACCACTGTGCTGGGACACATTACTGTGTCGCCACACAGTGGTAAGTGTGTCACAGAGAGCTGGGGAGCTGGCTGGATTCGGCCTGGTGGGGTGGCCTGGTGTGTTCTGCAAGGTCACAGTTCACCACATCTGTCAAGACCTGTAAAAGGTTGAGAACCACTGGACTAGATAACCTCCTGAGTTTCTTTACAATTTTAATCTTCTACAATTCTCTGTCCTGAGAGATGAATACTGCAGACAGCATGGAGAAAAAAAGCACAGAAAGGAGAAAAGCCCAAGAGTCCCAGTAAGAAAAGGAAAGGAAGGTGCACCAGGGCGTAATTGGATTTCTTCAGTAGCAAACACAGATGCTGCAGTCTCTTGTGTATCTACAAGTTGAACAATCTAGACTTTGTCTCCCTATCATTTTAATACCTCCCTATTCACTCCCCTCAACATTCAACATGTCGCCCGGGGCCACCTCTCTATCCCCTACCACTTCACGGGACCATAAAGGCCAACCACCACTTCAGATACATTCACTGTGAAAGACATGGTTGCTGCATGAGTAGGTAAAAAGGATATGAATGTTCCTTCCTCAAGTTGTTCCATTAATTTATTAGTTTTTAATGTATTTATTTTAATTTGCACAGATTTTTCTTTTCAATGGTTTTGTTAACGGGCAAAATTCTATTATTTAGGCTCCTCTGCATTAACCCAAAACATATGCTGCAGGATGTCTACTTATTTGTTACTATACAAAAGTGTGACAGCTCAGGGACAATGGAATAATCATTACTGTACAGCAAGCCCTGCAAAATTAATAGGTGCATTGACAGTGTTCTATATTCAGACAGTTATATGCACCATGCAGGTCCTAACAGGCTCCAACACAGAATGGCCTGACACAGCACTGTACTCCACAATGTATTACTCTGACTCACTGTTCAAGTGCTCTTTTAAAGCCTCCATGTGCTGTAGAGCTCCACAGTGCGCTCTTCAAAGAGCCCTCATATCTGATCTTCAAACTCAGGAAGACAGCCACTCCATCTTCATCGTCCATCCTGGCAGCAACTTCTCATCCTTTGTTGCAGAGATGTTGTGCAAGACACTGCTGGCAGCTATGAGCACTGGCAAGTCTTTTTCCACTGAGATCCAGTATCACAAGTAAACAATGCCAGTGTTCCTTCAATATACCAAAAGCACGTTCAACTGTCATTCTGCACCTGCTGAGCCAGTAGCTGGATCTTTCTTGGTGCTGTCTAAGTGGCTGGTGTATGGCTTCATAAGGCAGAGGAGGATAGGGTAGGGTGGGTTCCTTACAATCATATCACCCTCATCCATGGACATCGGGAAGGAAGCTGTTTCCAGCTGTCTAAACAGTTCTGTGCTCTTAAAGATGAAAGCATTGTGCACCTTCCATGACTAGCCAAAACTGATGTCAGTGAAGTGTCCCCAGCGATCTATCAACACTTGCATAATCACAGACAAGCAGCCACTTCTGTTGATGTTCTTTATGGCAAGGAGGTTTGGTGAGAAAGTAAGGATGATGTGTGTCACCTATCTCAGGGCTTGGCAACCCCCAGCACGCAAACCAAAGATGGTACACGGGCTGAGCCTGAGCGGCACACAGCACCACTCAGGCTCCATGCTGCCCCTTCCTCTCCCAGCACTACATAGCCTGGGGCCACAAGAGTCGCATGCCACAGCTCTAGGCCTCCACTGGCCACACTTCCCCGCTGGGGAGTGTGGCCAGCACGGCAAAGAAGCTGTGGTGTGCGGGGCGCCTGGTCCCTGCTAGCCCTGCCTCCTGCTGGGAAGGGCTGCTGGAGGGGAGCGGGGCAGGTCAGCCTGCCCAGAGCCACTGCTGCTGGTAGGAGCCAGCCTTGACCCCGGGGAATCAGAGGCTGCTCACCAGCTGGAGCTGACCCCGACCCCAGGAACTGGAGTCCATCCGCTTGTGGGTGCTGGTGCCAGCCCCAGCCCTACCCCCTTTTGGCCTTGCCCCCAGCACCGGCTGACGGTGCGGTGGGTGGGGATGGGACTGAGGCCAGCAAAGGTTGTCACCCCTGATCTATCAATTCACTGCAGTTTGGTAGTCTCATTGCTACAAATTAATCCACTACGTCCTGCACATTGCTGAGAGCCACAGTCCTATGTGGCAGGAGACCATTAACGGCCCAGCACACTTGCATGAAAATGATGCCCACAGTATATTTTCCAGCTCCAAAATCTTTCCATTAGCTGGTAACAATCCAACACTGCAAGTTTCCACAAGCAATTCCCACTCACCTCTCAGTTGTCAGCGCAGCTCTCATTTTGGTGTCCCTCCACTGTCAGGGCTGCGTGAGGTTGGCCCACAGATCCATGAATGTGGTATTGTGCACCTGTAAGTTCTACAGATGCTGGTCATCTCCTCAAACCTGCATTATGATGCAACCTGGGTCCAGAAGCAGTCCTCCACGAACACCATCAACAACCCAGAATTGGTTCTCACTATGTACCACAGCAACGTGTCTTCCAGCCCAGCAAATACCAGAGGATCACACTTCCTGTGTTTGAAGCGCTTAGCACAAAGGCTCAGAGCAATGCAGGCTCTATGCTTCTGTAAGAGGCAGCAGTTGGTGCAATGCTACACTGATCCATGGAACTTTTTAAAAAGGTGTGAAAATTATGGGCTATAGATGAGACTACAGGATGGAAACAGTTGCACATTGGGAATTTAGCCCCTTGCTCCCAGTCACCCCAGCACGACTTGTTTCTGCACCACCACGCGTTGTCAGAAATTGCCAAAAGACAGGTCATGGGCTGCATGCTGGGGTACCTACCTATGGTGCACTGCCTCAAGCACACCTAGTGAATATGTGCAGTGCCAACACAAGGAGTTAAGTATACACATGGACAAATAATACTCTAACTGCAGCAGATTTATGTCCATGTAAAATATGTCAGCCAAAGCTGACAACATAGACATGGTCTCAGTTCAAAATCTTCTGAAAATCCACTGGAAGTTCTGTGACCAGGAATCTGCTGTAACAGTTGCTTGGAGGCAGAGATTTCTGGGGAGTTCTTCCTAATGGTGGTCCTTGGCCCAGACTCAGAGCAAAGGTCTGGCCTGTCCCAGCTGCTGTGAAGACAGCGAATGCTCACTGTCGAGACTTGT
The DNA here is from genome assembly GCA_007922195.1 of Podocnemis expansa. Lineage (NCBI taxonomy): Eukaryota > Metazoa > Chordata > Testudines > Podocnemididae > Podocnemis > Podocnemis expansa. Next base: position 2,139,033 of record ML682105.1, read on the forward strand.
TAAAAAAAGGGGACTGAGAATAGTGCATCTTTCCCCACCCCTTTTGCATTTCTGTATTAAAGCAAATATTTTTCCCCTTGTATTTCTTATTGACCACAAGACAATGAAATCCAGGTTTTGTTCACTTGTTTGTGTATCTGCAGCACTTGATCTCTGGCATACCAGACAGCATTAGGCAACAAAGTACCTCTGCACTGCTGTCTTGGCCTATCAACGGCTCCCCATGAGGGTGCTGTTCAAGTATCAGAATGTCAGCAAACACCCATTACGGGGTCTCGGCTCCCACTCCTCTTGCAACAACCCTCTCCCCTCCAACTTTATCTCCCATCACCAGCACAAACACCATCCTGCCCCCTTGGAAGATGGGGGACGCTTGTGAGGGATTACAGTGGGGTTTGTGGGACAGAAGGTGCAGAGAGCAACGACTGTGCTAGAGGGGTTCATCCAGAACCTAAAACAGGTATGTCCTAGAAAATGCAGAATAATGTTGTTGATAAAATTCCCAACATTTTTTTTTTTTTTTTTTTAAAGTCCTTTAAAGATGACCCCACTGCTCCAGGTGTATTATCAAAAACTCTAACTTTCTGCACTGGAACGGGTTCCTGGGGCAATCTCCATCTTTAGAGATTTTATGGCCTGGCTTGACAGCCCTGGCTGGGATTATTTAGTGGAGGCTGGTCCTTCTTTGAGAGGGGGGCTGGAATGGATGACCACCTGAGGCTCCTTCCAACCATAATATTCTAGAACAGTTTGATCTCAAAACCTGGTTTTAACAAGCTCCTTAAGAAGATTTTAAATGTCTTTCCTCTCCTGTACGATTATTCAGCCAACACAGTGAAACAATGAATAGCATATTAAAAAACGGGATCATGCACACACAAACCTAGAGAGAACTGGACGATTCAGAGAGTTATTAGTTTAATCCATGTCAGGTCAGTAGTGATTAGAAGTCGGTACCCTCTGTGAGCTGTCTGGGGACCTATGTGAAATGTATTAACAGATATCAATCCAGTTCCTGAAAGATACGTGTCATAAAAGCCACCATTAACAGACACCATTTCTGCCAGTCTCAGCACAAGGACCAACACCTGAATGAGCCAAGGAGACTCAATCTTAGAGGCGGTCACTACAAGGAAGAGGAGCAGAACATTTGCAGGGGAGAGGAGGAAGGAAAGCGTGCACTAGGGCTGCCTATGCTACAGCTTTTCTGTAAAGCAAGGACTTCAGGTTCCAGGGCTCTCATTCCACTATGGTACCAAAGTCATTTTAAATTAATTTGGTATGCCTTTGACAAGCACTTGGGTTTTGTGACAGAAGCATTGTATTATTTTCTTCCCTTATTTTCTTTGTAACACATTAGAACTTCTTATAAAGCAGAAGGGGCTCTGAAAAACTTCTCACCTCTTATTTTCTCTCTTGCCAAAACCAAGGCAAATGCAATTAGCTAACCGGTTAATTTATTCCGCTGATTTCTTAGAGTAAATAAGGCATCATAGAGCCAAGATAACAGACTTCAAACAGCTTCAATTAGAGGTAATGAGCACTTCACATTGAGTCTAAAGGGCACAGCAGAGGAGAACAGCATTTTCATCTGGGCATGTTAGAGCTAAGGAAACAATCTGACTGAGTGCCTCTTCCTTCCAATTAGGGAACAGCTCCAATGGGCCACGCTGTTTGTGTACTTCTCAACAGGAACACAAATAAAACTGAATGATATCTCCTACAGTAGGCCTATAACAAAACCCAGTGAGGAGATTTTGTTGCTTCTGGAATGCTGACATGGTAAATAAGATATTGCAAAGAAATAAAAAAAACAACATCCTTTCACAGCTGCATGTATCTGATCCCCTCTGTTTGCATACGGGGAACAAATGATAACTTACAACTTCTAATCAGCATATTTACTTATGGAAAATTGCCATTTTCTGGTAGCAAGGGAAGAAAATAGGCCTCCCATCCTCCCTTCAATCTAAATGAGAACTGAATATTTGTTTAAATAGCTGGGGGTGGCTGAATGCATCAAACAGCTGCATGTTCTGGATAGCTCAGGGACAAACAATCAGACTGAAGACACTGTTTCTTCTTAAAATGCTGAAATAGTACCTGAAGTGGAATCTTGCTGAAATTCATAGGACTTCACTGGGGTCGGGATTTCACTTTTCATATGTAGGCAGCTTAGGTTGCCTAGGAACACAGTGTGAGCCAGAGGCTAGGTAGCAATCTGGACACTTAGGTTTTATCCCTGACCACTACTGACCTGCTGAGTGGTCTCAGCCAAGTTATTTAACCTGTGTGCCTCACTTTCCCCATCTAGAAATAGAGGGTGATGCTCTCATAGCATCACAGGATTAGAAGGGACATCTAGGATTATGGAGTATAGTCCCCAGCTATTACAGGCAATCCTTTTACCTAATTCCATTCATAAATTTATCAAGCTCCATCTCCAATCTAATTTGGATGCCTCTCCCCACTACTCCTCTAAAGTACTTTGAGATGCTCAGTTAAAAGATGCTCTAAGTGCCAAGTACCATTTTCATCTTTTTATGTCTTTTCATAGGCACCAAAAAAGTGTTCAGTGACCCTTTTTCAATCTCACCCAGCTATATAGGTTTCTTTGTGACTGTCAAAAATGCAGCATCTTAGCACTTCCCACATTTACAAAATGGACACAAAGATACAATCTCTCTTCCCACCAGTCTGTAGTATTTTGCACTCCTCACAAATTTTAAATCTAGTGTTATCAATGAATATCATGATCAAAGATATGGGTTTTGCATTTTGCCTAGAAGGTGTAGCAATTCAGGGCCACCCCTATCTCTTTTGGGAATGAGTTGCAAATTCCTGGGCCAGTCATAAGAAAATACTGTCTTCTACATACAAGATGCATTTTTGAAGGCTGACAGTTTGATCACATTCCTCTGGAATGACAGTCACTGGAGGTCCTGCTCACAAAAATATTAGAAGGATCCTCAAATAACATAAGCTACATTTAACAGAAGACTCTGAAGTTGAGGGATGAAATCTTGACCATGACCCAGTGTTCTTCAAGAAGCCAGTGCATCAAGCAGGGCACTGGTCAGAGATGGACTCTCCAGGCCTGGGCTGCTCAGCAAATGGCCTACTGTGTTGTCCACTGGGTATACAGCAGTGGTTCCCAACATCTTCTCTGCCGTGCCACACCTTGATACCTTAAATTAATTTGAGTCACACCACCATATAGTTTCCAAATGAACTCATGAATATTTGTCAGCCAGTGAGCCAATCCAGAGCTCTTTGAGTAGTTTTCCAAAAAATTTTGTGGCACACCTCCTCAGACCTGATGGCACACTGGCTGGGAAATACTAGTATAGAGTTTTGCAGTAACAAAGACCAAAGGTCATGAATGGGTAGATCACTGTCTCTGTGTCCAAGTCTGAATCATCTAAAAGGGGGTGAAGTGGTGCTAGAGAAAAGGATTTTTTCATGATCACAGCTTTGTGGATAATCAGAAGCAGTGAGGAACTCAGAGGAACACGAAAGCTCTTAGCAGACACCTCTGAAGAGAGTTTTCCTCCTTCCTACCACATCATCCCTTCTGTCCTTCCACAATTCAACTTCAGTTACCTGCTCTTCATACATGCTGTTCATTTCAACCACAACCTTAAAGAGAGAACAGCTGGCATTGTTTGTATGCTACTGCTACTTCCATCCATGTAGCTTAACAAACTCCACGATTGAGGTCATACAGATGTAGAAGATGGGAGAAAGGATGCATCATTGAGGAACAATACATGAAACATAGAGAGGTGGAAGAGCAGGTGTCAATCAATTCTCTGGACGCAGTCTGAGTGAAATGAACGGAACGACCTCAATGTGATTTTGCAAACACCTGTGACATCCCTGAGGAGAGACAGCAGGTCCCATAGTTGAGAACATCACTTATTTCAGAGACCCACTAATAAGAGTCTGGATATACAAGTCTTATCCACAGCCAAGAAGAGATCATCCATCAGCGCCATTTGTTCCACATCCTGGTCAAAACCTCATTGGGAATGTTCTTGAATACTGCCAGTACGTAGCTAAGTTGGAGCAGCAACTCAGGTACCCCACATTACTCAGTTTAATGCATTGATTGGCAGCAATTTTAATAATATTTAGTTCAGTAATGAGTTAGGCAGATGAAAATATTGCAGTTAAGATCTTACTACAATCAAAATAATTTTGTGTAATTGATACACAAATTAACATGTAAAGCCCACAAAGAAAAATTACCTCTGAACACGGTACACTCGTGTCCATGGTGGTACAAGAGCCAAGATTCTAGCCACCAAATCCACTAACGTGCTTGGAGAGTAACTTTTGTATCTTCCAGACTTCCAGAGTTCATATAGGCCAGTACCACGTATTACCAGGGTTGGGTAAAGTTTCATGCCATCAGGGCGAAAAGCAGGGTTCTCAAAAAACTCCTGTAAACCGAGAACACAAATGCAAATCAGAAACCAAGACACTAGCTTCCTGGGACTTTCAAACCCGAAGACACCTTAACCAAATTTCAAGTTGCATCAGAAGAAAAAATTTTAAAAACACAATGATAAGTAAAATATATGTTTGATTTAAAAGGGCTGGCTTATATACATTTCCCAACATTTTATCAGTCTAAAGACTTATTCTTAAATTTAGAGGACTATATATTTTTATAAAAGAATAAGATCAATGCAGAACAAGCCACACAAGGTGAGACTGCAAATTTCACCAAACTTCAAAATGAAGCCAACAGATATTTTGACTATATTACTCATTGCAATTGAATTTTGCTAAGAATCAGAACAATATTAAGGAATGTGCTTATCTTCCATCTCAGTGGAGAGCATTCAGACATTATTCAATGCATCCATGATACATAAGTAGAATGCTAATCTAAAACCAAGCAGCTCTACTGTACAACAGAAATGTATGTCACCTATGTGAGAAAAAATACTGGGAAGGTGGAACACACACCACCTGATACTCACTCATTCATGCCTAAATTTCACTACAGAGTTTCAAAGTGAAAATTTCCAAAATTCTAAGGTCACTGGAAGCCATATAGTACAAAGAAAAGTTATGAAATATGGTTTTTCTACAAATAAAATTCTAGTAACCACAGCTAAAGTCATGAGTCAAAAGCTAAAAGACTTAATAGGAGGAGTACTGAATTAATTATATTTCATGTTTGTCTAAGTGCTGTCAAGGCTCTCATCATGGCAGTATCTCACACCATCACTTACAAAATAGGAAAATACTAGCTGTAACCTGTCAAAAATGACGGGGGAAAATCAAAAGGGAATTTATGAAGTATTTATTTTAATTGATCAATAGCTTTTTAATTACAACATTTTTTGCAAAAGTTCTATGGTCAGCTAAAACTTTTCCTTGGTAGTTCATATCCTTCACATATACTTTCTGATTTTCATGGTTTCTTCCCTGAGTACCACATATAGTTGTCTGAAGAATCAGTGGGAAATACTAGAAACAGCTGAAAGCATAGCTGAGACCTGTAATTTTGACAAGTTCCAAGGGGCTGCCATATCACCAGAGTGAACCATCCCTGGATTTCACTGGCTGTTACCGTCCAATTTTTAAACCCTCAGCCATTTCACCTTTATGAATTACAATGAGGTATGCACCTATAAAGGATATATCTGTGCCATGCCAAGACTCCTTGGCTACTGTGATGTCAGAGGTGACTCAATCAATTGCTCCAAGGAGCTTCCTGGGGAGCAATGGATTGTCACCTCTGATTATCCCCATTTTACTGATGAACAGAGGCATAGGATATAAAAAGAGATTTGCAAAAAGCCGTAAGAACTCTGTGGCTCAGCTGGAAAGAGAACCAAATCATCTCAGTCCTATTCCAGTTCTGGAAAAACAAGCCCATCCATTCAATTATCTAATTTATCATCCTCAGTAGGATGAAAGACCAATGAATTCCAAAGCAAGTTTACCACAGAATACCACTATACAGTCAGAGATCATGTTGTTAGAAAACTGTGCAATGAACTGCTAGCTAAATACATCCTTAATAATAGAGAAATGAATATTGCATATAGTATTATAAGAGGGTATAAAATTTTGCTTTTTGAATGCATCTGCTGATACAGAATTTAAGAACTGAGCTGTAACAGTTTCAGAACTGTGTAAACTATGAAAAGTGGTACATGTGTCTTATTGGCAGAATCCTTCATCTGTGAGGGAATTGTTAACTTCAGGTGGTGGCCCACCCCCTCCCCCAAAGTTAAGCAGAAAAAATCCAAAGCCACAATAATAGATGAAGAAGATAAGTAAAACAGATCCTGAGGGGGTTTACAGCCCAGAATAGAAGACAGAAATAGACAGATGAAAGTAAGGTTTAACAGAATAAGCAAAAATGTACTAGTTTAGATTAATTATTGTGATTTATGACTGAGAATCTTCCAATCAGCTAGGCACACATAAGATCATTTGGTAAACTGAATCTGTGCAAAGTTACAGAACAAGGGATGAAATACAGGTGACTGACAATGGAAAAGAAGAGAAGGCAGAGAGTCAGCACATAGCAGAGACCAGACCTTTGAAAAGAGTCAGAAGAGGTAACTTCATCAAATACCTTTCTCACCTTAACTGTTTTTGCATTATCTATAATTCGTAGGTCATAACAACACTGTCTTAAAAAGGCTAAAAGAAACTGTTCACATATAAATTGAAGTGGATCTCCTCTTTTCGCCAATAATGTGATTACTAAAAGCTTCGGTGGTACAATAAGATCAACAATGACGACCATCAATTGAATGTTCAGCCAGATGACCTTAAGGACCTAACTAAAAAATTGATTTGCATGGTGCTCAATCAGCAAGGAAGCCATCTCCCTCTGGTGATAAGATGGTAGCCGTGTTAGTCTGTATACAGAGAAAAACAACACAAGTTCTGTGGCACCTTCACAACAGTTGATTAAAAAGGTGAGAATGTTTGAACAGAGACAATTACTTTTTATAGAAGAAGATTATGTCTGTTTATGTGTGTGAGCTTTTTCTAAATTCAGTGACATAGCAAAAACAATGAGAGCCCTTTGGCACTCTAAAGACTAACAAATTTCTTTGGGCATAAGTCTTCATCAGCTGCAACACACTTTGTCAGATGCATGGACTGTTGTGAATAGGCCTCATCTACCCTAACAGTACTGACTCCATTAGCACTTACCCTCCCCATTGTAATGTTTTGCATCCTTGCAAATGTATGTATCCCTCCTAACTGTAGTTTCTCCTTCATGCATCTGATGAAGTGGGTTGCAGTCCACGAAAACTTATACCCAAAGAAATTTGTTAGTCTTTAAGGTGCCACAGGACTTTCATTGCTTTATCTCCTGCTGGGATTTTCATGAAGAAGAAAATGATGCCTGTGTCCCCCGCAGATACCATATCTATTTCTTAGGTATTATTCCATAAGCTGTGTAACATTCTATTTCTAAAAGTCTTTATTAAGTGGTTAATTGATTTTGTTTAATATACACTTCCTCCCTCCTCTCAAACCACCAAAGTTGGAGATTTGGGGGGGGGGGGAGCCAAATTAACCAGAGATTTGGATTTAAGCACCCCATCTAAACTGCCTGTGTGGTTGACTCAGAGTTAAAATAAAATTTTAACTATATTTTTAACTTGCCCTTTCCTACCACTTCCTCTTCATTGTCATAGAATAGTGCATTCTGGGATCCTTCCAAAGAAAGCAGACAATACTGAGATTTCAGAAGAAGGGGGGGCGGTCACAAAAAATGAGTTTTCACTCCTATGTGGGGGGTGGAAAGGGGGGGTGCAGTCAGCACAAAACAAATCTTAAGTCAATATTTGTTTTTGTTCTGCTATTCAGCTTTAAGCTTCACAACAGTTCAAATGTAAGTTATTACCTCTTTCATTCAAGTATAATCATCCTTGCACATCCAAGCTAGCCATTGCTGGCTCAAGGATGATTTGGTCTTACCTGGCCTCTTGGGCCTCAGTCTATTACACGTCACAGCTCTAGAGGTTTGGTTTGGTTTGGTTTTTAAAACCTTTTCTGTTACACCCGTCTGAAGTAAAAGAGTCTTTTACCCAAAGAAAGCTTTCAAGTCCCAGTTTAGCAGAAACCCTCTTATCCCAAAGTCTCCATGAACCAACTTTTTGTTATGGCACCCAAAGTATGTCACATGCCAAAATTAAATGATGTTAGGAAGTCATCTCAGCAGTGTCAGGAATAATGAAAGCAATAATACTTTCTATACATATGCATAGCTGTAATTTTCATAATCCCAAAGCACTTTACAAACAGAGCTACAAAAGACCTCAGTGAGTCAGGTAAATGCTACTGGAACACATTTTTCAAACCAGCAACCAGCAGGATAGAAAAATTAATTGTCTCACCCACCACCACCCACAAATTGATAGCTGGGCCAGGAACAGAATTTAATAGGCCTGACACTCAGGCTAAGTCTATACTGATGGTAGCAAAATCACCACCATCAGCGTGACCTTCCAGGTTTGATTGAGTGGTCTGTGCAGATGATCCAGAATTTGCCCTAGCAACTTCACCCCCGGCACTGGAGTCTCAGTAAGCTGACTGGAAGACATTTCCAGTCAACCCTGCATAGAGCGTAGTGTGTAGGGAGTACTCAGTAAGTCATCGGAAGATACGCAAGGTATTTTACGTACCTTGAGTATCTCTTGTCGACCTCCACCAAAAAAATGCAGCAAGTATGAGAATCATGCTCCATAAGACAAGACAGATTTCAGCCCTCTTATGGGTGCTCAAAGGCATTCCACATACAAATGAAAGCAGTTATGAATGGAGGAATGAGTAACATTTTAGTACTAGATTATTGTGTCTCTGAAGAGCCTTTCTCTGACAAAACAATGGCATAAACATGAGCATAAAAATAAAGACATCATGTTGCTTTGTCTGGAAATCCATAGATTTAAATCAGAAGCATCAAAAACATAAAAGTAAGATAGCGCAGTAAGGAAGGACTGAAAACCTCTACAGTGAAATACAGAAAATACAAGCAGCAGCAACAACGAATCAAGCACTCAATCAGTTTCTGATGCTACTACAAAAAAAAAAAATTCTTTCCTCTAAGAAGGTTCAACGTTAATATTCACAGAAACGTTTGAACTCATGCCAAAAAAAGTGTGATTCTTCAGTCAGAACACTTAGAAACTCATTGATTTATATTAAAAATTAAATGCAAATACATTAATTCATCATTAAGGTTGATAAGCCAAGCATTCAAAAGGCAAGGTTAAAAGTTACAATCTCTAATGGAACAATAGCTTTGCTATTCTGCATCTCTCATTTTATAGCTTAAATTAATGGACATATATCTCCCATTTATGTTATTTAAAACTTATGCCAGGGAATGAAGCTGGTCAAGAAATCGAACATATTTTTGCATTTTTTAAAAAAATTGTTTTTCAAGGTTTTCCTCAAATGTATTGCCATTCTAATGAAAAATTAAACAAAAGATTTCTCCCTTTTTCTCCCTTCATGGTGGTTTATCATGTTTTAAAAAATTTGAGCTGAAGCATGTCAGCCCTTTTTAGGTGTCTTTGGGTTGAGAAACACGAGAGTCTGCAGCCTAAAAGGAGTTTTTCCAGAAAGCTATAAGCACCCGAAAAGGAGGTATATAACATTTGTTTTACTCTAGTGCCTAGGAGTCCCACTCATGAAACAGTGCCCCATCACGATAGGTGCTGCCCAAAACACTGAACACAAAGACAGCCTTTCCTCTAAGGCAGTGATGTTCAAACCATGGGTCGCAGATCCTCAGGTACTGGGTCATGGCACCCCTGCTGTTGCCACCAAAAGAATGGAATGTACTGCTCAAATATGTAATTGTTGGGTCATGGGCATAACTGATTTTTTTTTTTTCCAACGGGGTCTCAGGAAAAAAATTCTGAAAACCACTGCTCCAGGGGACAATCTAGAGTAACAGAAATTCGAATATCTGCTGGAACTGTAGCATGCTTTCACCACAAACAATATAACAAATAACCAAAAAGGCCTGTTATCCCAAATTCTGCAGCTTTATCTGGGTACAAACACACATGATTTTATTTCTATGAGAAGCTGCTCTATGAATTACAAATAGAGAATCTTAATAAAATCCATCAGCATACAGTTTCAGTGTACAAGGTTATCCAAGTTAGTCCTTAAACACATTTTATAAGAACAGTAATTGATTTTATTAGCACATGCCTTTGTTGTAGAATTTCCCTGTTATTACAGCTATAGCATCCATTCATCCACAACCTCATAAATGCACAGCCAGAATGAATAATCAGGACGTGATTGGTGCAAAATCAGTTATTATGATGCCACTTTCCATCAATGCAGAGGCATCAAAGTGGAAGCTTAACTCCTGCCTTTTGTCTGCTTCCAATCAGTGGTTTTATATACCAGTCATTGCTTTGCATTAGTCTACAAACTGTTAGAAATTGCTTGCTATTATCACTGTCCAATATAACAGGCGTTGGACAGAAAACAAGTCTGTTTAATACCAAGGAGAACAAAAATTTTTTTTTTCAAGAAGAGGAAAGAATACCAGAGTTGGAAGCTGGGGAAAGTAAACTGCTGGACTTGAGTATTAAAATAAATTTACTTTCATATTTGTCTGTCATGGTAACAGCCTAATTTTTGGTGGCATTATCAGTATGGTATTTAATAAACTGAGAATCAGCTTGCTATCTATAACTCTCTTTATAAGGGCAATACGAGGAACAACTGGTTCTGGAGCAGTACTTAGTATATCGATCTAGTCTACTGATACTCAGATAGGGTGAAGACAGCAAGTGTGAAAAATCAGGACAAAGGATGAAGGGGCAATACATGCCTATATAAGAAAAAGTTCCAAATATCATTCTGTTCCTATAAAACTGGGGCATCTGGTCATCTTATACTCAGACTTCAGTGGTACAGGGGCCAAATGATCAATCAACATTACCTAAAAGAGATATCACCACCTAAATTCACTGTTCCATTTATGAAAAAATGGGAGAGAGAAAGATTTTTTTTTGGCTATTCTGACCAAGTATTATAATTTTATCAAAGATAATTGACAAACAACATAATAAAATCATCCTGATTGGTTAATACGTGAATCATATATAGTGTTTTGGTATCATGCTCTGCAAATGGACATGGGAGACTCATGGGACAGCCAATTGTGGCTCCTGAGCCTCGGTCAGAGTATTGCTGTTTCAATTCAAAGGTTCTCTGTCCTCTCCAACATCACGAGTTAGCAAATACTGGGGGGGCCCCCGCCCGCCAAATTGACCTTGCATCCCTCACACCCAAATTTCAATATGGACATAATTGTGGCAGCTGCTCTCAGCCCACTAGACTTATAGACACTTTTTAATGATATCTGAAAACTGCAATTCTGCTCCTCACTGGAAGAGAAAGAGTGAAGAATCTAGACATCCCTCCAGGCTTTTCACAGAAACAGAGAATCAATAATCATCTTTAATTTTTCTGCTATGACTAATCTCAATGCCACTGGGAGAGACTGCTCATTGCATAAAAGTTACAACTCTTCCTCCTTACCAAATTTACTAAAATGCCAAAATTATTTCTAGTAAGAATAAAAGCCAACCAAATCAAGCTAATTTTTAGATTATTGTGCATTATAAATGAGTTTTCATTCAGTATGATTACACTTTTGATGGATTGCCCATAAAAAGCAATGAATTAAGCTTTTGTCCCTGAGTTATGAAACTGAGATGAGCAGCGTCATAAGTCTCAGGCCAAGTCTATACCGATGGCAGCAAATTCACAGAGATTAGTTTGAATTCTTTGGTTAACCTGAGCAGTCAGTCGAGACCCACTCAATCAATCCAGAGTCTGATTCAGTAACTCCACCCCCGTAAGAACAGTAGAATTGAGTCAAAGGGATGTTGAGTCAAAGGAAAGGTATTTCCCTCTGACTCAACAAAGTGGAGCCACAGAGTCTGAATAGATGATAGAGTTGAAAGGAGATATGCAAGTTATTTTATGTAGCTTGTGTATCCCCCTTCAACTGCCACCAAAAATGGAGACAAATGTAGACCAGGTTTCAGCAATCCAGTATTTCTGGCAGAATAATTTATAATATGTTGAAGCTATAACACCTTTGAATGACTTTTTCCAAATCCATAGAGGGATGAACAATCACTCACCTTGTCTACACTAGAAAGCTTTGTCAACAATAGTTACATTAGTGATCAAAAAGTGCTGTAATTAGAGCGCTCGCACTTGTTCACATAACAACTCATTTTGTTGCCAAAACCATCTCTGCTTGGTGCTGTAGCAGGCAGTGAGAGCAATACCCTGGGGGCAGTGTGGAGAAGTGGGAACCTTCCACTAGGTTAATAAAGGAAGACACGGGTGTTGACTCTCTTTCTTTTCTATTCGGGTGATGGGACACAGGTGGGTGATATGAGGTAGAACCACTAGGGGGCAGGGGGGTAATGTTTAGGGAGCCTGTACCTGGGACAGCCCCCCCCTGCTGGTCACACGGGATTCAGCTGGTTGGACCAGGGGGTGGAGAGGTGGGCAGAGCGAGCAGGGGAACAAAGGACCAAGTGGAAGGAGGGTAGTAGGGAAATGGAGGGTCCAAGAGACAGGACCCTGCCATGGGGTGTAGCCCTAATCCCCTGGGGGTTTCACTTCTGGTTGTTCTGATGATAATGATACCAACTGTCCTTGCTGCTGTATGAACTGGTTTGCTAATAAACCCTCTGATTGCCACACTGGCTGAGAGTCACTGCTGATTGGGACGGCTGGGACCCTGCTGGAGGGAGGAAACTCCCTCCAGGGGAGACCAGACAGAGCAAGGATCAGACCCTCTGAGCCTGGACTTGGGAGCTGGCTGCACAGAGTGTGGAGACCCGGGTGCTAGACGGGAGAAGACTCCACCATAGCAGAGTCCTGACGGGCTGTGGACAGAGGGGATCCAAGAGGCTTGTCTAGGGTCTCCGTCACAGGCAGATATACCACTGTGCAACTTCCTAGCTTTTGCTGCTAGGAATTGAGGGATGGGGGTAAGCAGCATAGTATCACATGGATTCTCAACTTCCCATGATGCACTGATTTTCGTCCCAATCATTCACTGTGTTTCTGGCTACATTTTGTGCCATTTTTCAACGGTCTCCATCTCCTGCATGCCTGTCATCTCTATCAGAAAGGCTGAACACTGCACTGCTCTCCACTGCAAACCAACAGAACCACATTACTGTTTTTATTCATGAAGCACCTGGACACAGTGAACCGCTGCTTTTGGGCATAGGAGACAAGCACTGAAAGGGGGGATCACATTGTTATGCAGGTCTGGGATGATGAGCAATGGCAGCAGAATTTTTGAACGTGCACAGTCACTTTCATGAAACTCACAGAATCATAGAACCAGAAGAGACCACAAGAGGTCTTCAAGTCCAGTCCCCTGTGCTTGTGGCAGGACCAAAACGCCTTAAACCAGGGGTCTCAAACTTAAATGACCATGAGGGCTGCATGAGGACTAGTAGAGGGCCGCATGAGGACTGGTGTGTCAGCCCAAGGATCACCACTGAAACCTTTCCATACAACAATATTGCAAATATTGGTAACAATAGTGTCATTGCAGGCCACAGGAAATAGCTTCAGGGGCCGCAAGCAGCCCAAGGGCTGTGTGTTTCAGACCCCTGCCTTAAACCATCCCTGACAGGTGTAAGTCTAACCTGCTCTTAAAAATTTGCAATGATGGAGATTCTGCAACTTTCCTACACAACTTATTCCAGTGGTTAATCACCCTGACAGTTAGGAATTTTTTCCTAAGGTCCAAGGTAAACCTCCCTTGCTGTAATTTAAGCCCCTTGGTTCTTGGCCTATCATCAGTGGTTAAGGAGAATACTTTTTCTCCCACCTCCTTGTAACAACTGTTTAGGTACTTGGAAACTGTTACCATGGCCCCTCTCAGTTTCCCCTTTTTCAGACTAAACAAGCTCAGTTCTTTCAATCTTCCCTCATAAGTCAAGTATTCCAGACCTTTAATCATTTTTGTTGCTCTGCTCTGGACTTTTTCCAGTTTGTCCACACGTTTCTTGAAATGAGGTATGCAGAATTGGACGTCAGCATGGAGTAGAGCAGAAGAATCACTTCTCATGTCTTACAATATTTCTGTTAATACATCCCAGAATGGTGTTTGCTTTTTTGCAACAGTGTCACACTGTTGACTCATGTTTAGCTTGTGGTCCACTATGACACCCAGATTCCTTTCCACAGTACGCCTTCCTAGACAGTCATTGCTCACTTTGTATGTGTGCAACTGACTGTTCACTCCTCAGTGGACTGCTTTGTGTTTGTCCTTACTGAATTTCATCCTACTTACCTATCAGGAGTTGACCTCTACCCTGTCACAGAAGGACACCCAAAGAAGTGCTGCCCTCTCGATGGAGAAGTGTGTGGTTGCTCTATTGAAGCTGGCAACTCCAGACAGCTACCAGTCACTCACTAATCAGTTTGTAGTCAGGGAGTCCACCATTGGAGCTGTGTTATTGCAAGTGTGCAGGGCCATTAATTGCATTCTGCTGTGAAGGACTGTGACTCTGGGTAAAATGCATGAAACAGTGGATGGCTTTGTGCTGACAGAACTGTTTAACTATAGCACAGCAATAGATGCCACACATATCCCATCTGTGGCCCTGGACACCTTGCGATGGAGTACATCAATAGAAAGGGGTATTTCTCTATGGTGCTGAAGGCACTTGTGGATCACCATGGGCATTTCATTGATATCAGTGCAGGTTGATCAGGAAAGGTCCATGACACTCGTATCTTCAGGAACACTATATAGAAAGCTACATGAAAGGAGTTTTTTTCAAACCAAAAGATTCCCATGAGAGAGGTTGAGATGCCTACAAGGAGCCTGGGAGACCAAGTCTATTCACTGATGCCATGGCTTCTGAAACCTCACACAGGCAACCTGGATAGAATCAAGGAGTGCATCAATTATAGGCTGAGCAGGTGCTGAATGACTGCTGAATGTGTATCTGGAAGATTAAAAGTGCCCTGGAGTTGCCTTTATGGCAGGCTGAAGCTGAACGAGAACAATTTCCACAGCTACCTGCTGTGTGCTCCACAGAGGCGGGTCTCCTTGCATCAGCATATGGGCAGCCAGATGTTAAGAGTATTAGAGGGGCAAAACAGAGGGCCATTTGGATCAGGGAGGCACTGAGGACCCACTTTGCGAATGACAGCCCTTAGGGTGTTTTAGTGAACAGTGATGTGCTATTCTACAACTGTTCTCCAGCTTGAGCTGTCTATCGGTAGCAAGCGAGTGTACCATGTGCAATACTGAAATAAAGAGTACTTACTGTTCTCAGAGCCTGCCTTTGTTACACGTGAAATAGTTCACAACACAAAACAAACATGGGGCTAGGGCAAGAAAACAGTGGGGGCCAGTGTGAGCTATGACTGCTGGGTGTCATTCTCATAGCTGACTAAAGAGGTGGAGAGTAGTGAGGGGCAACCAGAGGGGCTGAAAGCGTGGTAGGAATGTATCTGGGGAGTACAGAGAAAGCA
This sequence comes from Podocnemis expansa, assembly GCA_007922195.1. Classification (NCBI taxonomy): domain Eukaryota; kingdom Metazoa; phylum Chordata; order Testudines; family Podocnemididae; genus Podocnemis; species Podocnemis expansa. The sequence goes on from ML682105.1 coordinate 2,154,588, forward strand.
ATTCTGTTGTGGCTGCATGGGAAGTGGGGTGGGGCAGGGCACAAACTGTGCTGCAATGACACTATTGTCAGCAGCTCTGTCTGCTCCTCCATGGGCTTAAGCATTCACTCATGAGCTGCAATGATCCACTCTTGGTTCTCCTTTCTTTCCTGTCTCTCCATCTTCTTTCAGGCAACGACTGTCTCTAAACTTCTCTTGTTTGTTTCAGAGGACTGGAGAAGTTCCTGGAACATTTCCTCCTTGCTTCTCTGGGGTTGCTTTCTTATCATCCATAGGTGTTTTGCTGGTATAGCAGCAAAGGTCAGAGCAATGGAAAAACAAGAAACAAGAAGCTATATTGTTGGTGCCCTAGTACCGTAGATACATTACCGTTAAACACACCTCTTTCCCACTACCTCTTGGGTAAAGCACACCTCCGTGATGAATGAGTTGGAATGGTGAGTTCAGTCTTTGAATGGTGAGGTTGATCAGGAATCTGGTTGGCTCATTCAGCTGGATCGATGTTCTGGGTGGGTGGTTGTTTGGGGCATAAATGCAAGTAGCAAGGGAAATAATTTCAAACTGAGCCACCATACTCCAAAGGCAGGGGCCAAAGAAGATGGTGATAAAGTCTGTGGCTCAGATATGGGGTTTTAGTTTTATCTTTAGTAACAGCAGTATATTCTCTCCCCACTAAATGTTACAGTGTTAAAATTAAACTCCACAGAGAATTACATAGAAGTATGATCTCCTTTCACTAATGCTTACAACTACAGGATGTAAAATATTAGCAGATTAGCACATGAATCTCTCAAAAGTTTAGAAACACTTGTTAAAGTGTACTTATCTTCATTAACAATATCATTATACACACATATACATATGTAGTGTCTTCATCACACAGAATCTAAATGTATTTGTAGGAATCCTGTATGTACCTCAGGAGTGCAGTCCTCTTCTAGAGTAGAAAACTGCATCTCTTCAACAGTGCACAGAAATATTACACAGTAAAAGTAAGCATTTCACAAACACAGTGCTGCCATATTAAGAATTTCTAAAGGGATAGCCGTGTTAGACTAGTCCAGCAAAAAAACAAGGAGTCGTGTGGCACTTAAAGACTAACAGTTTTATTTTTCACGTGAGTTTTGTGGGAGAAATCCCATCCAAAAAATAAACCCGTTAGTCTTTAAGTGACACAGGACTCCTTGTTGGGGTTTTTTTTTTTTTGCCGCCATATTAAGAGTCAACTACCAGGCCTGAAATTTGGCTACAATATGGAAGTTAACAGTCATCCTTGCAAACAGATCAAGTATGAATTTTCAGATAGACAAAATCAGGTTACTAGCTCCTTGTTAAACCCCCAATACATCATAAACAACTCCTAGGTTTTGTCATGTTGACTAAACTTTCTAAGGCACCTAAGCCTAACTTTCAGCTCTCTCCAGGATACTAAGTACCTGTAAACCACTGTGCAGCCAAGTGAGGAAAGACTACATTTTAGTTAAATACTGTAGCTTTCTCAACTACAGCTGTACCTTTTCAGCTAATGACAAATCAAGATGGCACACCTTACGATTACAGGAACTACTGCTTCTTAAGAAAAGAGCCATAAAGTTCAATGTTTCACCTCTGAAAGGCTCATTTCTCTGCTCATGATTAAAATCTGTTTTCAGCTCATCTACAAAGGTATTTCTTTAAGTCCAGCCTGGGGTGAACAGTGCATCCACTGCCTAAGTTTGCTCCAAATACTGGGCAGCACCACACAACAGGGAAGTTTTTCTACTGCTCTGAGTTTCACACAATGTAACATACTTTGAAGAGCATCCACAACTGGTTACAGAAGAAACTTATCAACATTACTTTAGTCACTGGGACCTTGATATACATAGAGCATATGGACACAACACAAAATTATGTCATCCAAAAATTGCCTTACATTTTAGGCAGATCCTTACAGTTAATGGAAGCTCATCCTGTATCACCTATACATCTTAAATATTTCTGTAATGCCAACACCACAGCATTTGAATGCCAAACAGGTGCATTAGTTGCAACATTAATGTCCATGGTAGACTTTATAGAAGAATCTGCAATTTCTGTTCTAGGAAGCTCTGGTACTGATTTCCCTAACCCCACCCTCCATTATATATAGCTTTTTCAAAAGTGCTTTACAAATAAATTAATCTTCACAACATCTGCCATGCTATACACGTGCACACACCTGACGGGCCAAAGCGTGAACAGGTGTAAACAGGCGGATCAGGAGCAATGGAACTGAACTAATTTACATCAGAGAAGCAGAGGTGGATTAACAGGCCTGGGTGCCCCCGGCTGCCCCCCCAGTGTGGGGCCCCTTCCTGCCTAGGTTCCCATGCTGCTTAGGCTGGCCCCAACCCCCTGTTGCTGGGGAGGATGGGGCCCTGGGGCCAGAGGGCTTTCCCACTCCGGCACCAATGTCTGGCCAATCAGCCCAGACAGTGGTGGGGCTGGCTGGTGCATGCGCCTCTGACATGGGCCCTGGAAGGCCATGCCGCAGCAGTGGTGACCTTGCCATGAGCCAGCCGACCCTGCCCCTTTTGGTGGAGCAAACAGGGGTTGGTTCACCCCTGCTGACCCAAGCGGCAGGGTGGAGCATACAGCCTGGTCCTATGGCTCCAGGGCACTGCCCCCACAGTCCAGCACCAGCAGGATAGGAGCACTCTCAGTGCTCCTGCCTTGCCAGCGCTGAGACAGGCAGGTGCCAGATTACCAGGGTTTTAGGACCCAGAGCCCGGCTCCCCTTTTTGGCCAGAGTTTGGCGCTTACGCCCCTAAAGACCCTGCGATAATCCAGCCCTGAAGACAGCAATTAAACCAAGAGAGATTAAATAGTTTGCTGAAGACTGTACAGCAAGTCAAGGGTAGAATGAATTAGAACGGTAGGATTCCTTGTCACCAGCCAGAAGTAAATTGACCATACTGCCTTAATATTTCAGTCATGCTGCCACATGAATAACAACCTTAATAAGTCAGAGCAAATCTTCTGAACAAAAAGACAAGTCATACAGATTTCCTTGATCTGTTTCTGAATTTGTGGCATATTATTCTATCCACAATACACATGGAACAACGCTAGTTCACTCCCCCACCACTTAGAGATATTTAGTTTTTAGAAGAGGGCCCCAGACTTCAAACAGCACAACTTCGTATTTCTTTTCAACCACAGAATACAAGTCAACTATCAAAGAGCTGGGCAATCCTCTCCAGATGGCTCCCACTGCACAGAACAGACTATCTGCTTCATCTTCTCCGTGTTCCAGTTAAGCCTTTGCATTTGTTAAGCAATTTCCAAGGGAAACTCTTATGAAAAAAAGTCCACACAACTTACTCTGGAGTTGCACCTTCAGTTTTGCCACGTATACAACACTGGTTTTTATACTTTTGCCAGGAATATTCACCTCCTCTCCCCAAAGCCTGACAATAGTACAATTCTGTTCCCCTAGTAGTATATCTGAATTAGTACCCAAGTTCTGATAGACTTCCCTTCCTTCAAGATGCTCTATAACACCTGTCACTTAAAAGCAGTTTCTTCTGCCCTAACACACACCTGTGACTAACAACAGTTTTGTTAACTGATCCTTCTTTATCAGACCTCTCCATGTTTGCAGAGAACCCCCCCCCCCCCCCCGTGTGGTTTTGGACAGCCTCTATAGGTTGCATGCTCTTGGAAGGAGGTAGTGGTGACATATCTCATCCATATCTGTCTTATAAAAAAAAAATGTTTTGTACTTCATGACTCAGCTTCCTCAGTCATCAGTTTTATTATCATTCAGCTACAGTGAATGCACTGCCACGCAAACTGCTTATAGAGCCGTCAAATTATTTTTATTGCACTGTTCCCTGTACCCACAGGAGCCTTTTTCTAAAAGATTCTTTCCAACTCCCAACTTCCCTTCCCAGGCACTGGTTCATCATTCTTGCTCCAGCAGCAGGGCATGGGGGTGGGAGGATTAGTGATGCACTAAAAGTTCAATCTTGTGACTACGGGACTGAGAACCCCTAGCTCTATGGAGGTATGGTAACTATCCAGTCTCACAGGAGTGCATGGTTGATTGGGCATTAATTGACGGGGTGACCTTTCAGATAGGGTGGATGAAAAATCTCAAACTTGTCTATTTATTGGAACCCTTGGTGCAGCTGGAATCTTGTATGATTATGCCTATCCATTATGTACTTTTTGGTTGGCAAAAAGTATTATGAGGAAATCTGGGTGCTGGCAAATACTATGCACCACACAAAATACTGAGAAGACAAGACCCCCGAGTTTAGAATCTATCAAATGAACAACAGAAGACAGGTAGGGGGGAAAAAGGATACATTTTGAGGGTGAGTTGTCTTATACACAATGGATATCTGATCTACTCAGGCCTTCCAGAGTGAAAAGTAAGAGGCATCTCACAGAAAACCAATCCTCCTCACCCTGCAACAGCAAGAAGCTCTAATTTCTAGATTTGAGATATCAAACCTCATAGCTAGGTCTGAAGACTGCCATCCGCAGGCTCAGAGGAGTGTTAGTTTTGAGAAAAGTCTTCATTTTGGAGAATAAAAGATAATATTTTATGACAGCTGTTCTTTGGGGGAGTTTTCTTGAGCAGCTGTTGGAGGCTGCTCAGAGATTTTAAGTGTTAGAAATATTGCCAGCAATGATGACTAATGGTTATGATTTTGTCGCAGTTATTTTTAGTAAAAGTCACGAACAGATCACAGGCAATACACAAAAATCCATGAACTGTCTGTGAATCCTACTAAAAATAATGGGGGCAGTGACTGGCTGAATACCCCATGGGAGAGATCGAGAACCCTAGTGCCACTGCAGAATGTGCAGTGATCATGGGAAGCGGCTCAAGGTCCCCTGGTGAGTGCTGTGGCTCAGTATGCTGGGGTTTCCCATGGTGGCTCAAGGTTACGCTGTCCACTCTGGACATGGATGTCGTCTGTGGGTCTGCTGCTGAAGCTGGAGACTTTAGGGTATCCCTGCAGCCTGAGGCAGGTCAGGGCTTCAGGGTCCTCGGTGCAGGCAGGCAGCTGTGGGGGCCAACATGACTCTGGGGTCCTCTGACTGTGACTTAAGACCCCAGGGTGCTCTCCCACCACTCCAGCTCATGGCTGCAAGGCCACCTGCAGAGTTTGGGAGCTGCGGCGTCCCTGCCGCTTGCAGCAGCTCAGAGCCAGGCACCCCACCACTCTCCCCCAGCAGACAGTAACTGACTGCTGACAAGAGTGGTTGTGGCCAAATACTCACCACGGTTTGGGGCTCTGGCGTTGGCCCATAACAGCAGATGGCAATGGAGTGTCCCCACTGTTTGCAGTAACTTGGGGGTCTGGGGTCCCCTCACTCACAGCTGTAACACTGCTTGCAGTGGCTCCAAGCCTGGGGTCCCAGCTGCCTGCCCCAATAGACAGCAGTGGACTGTGCTGCCAGCAGGAGCTCAGAGCCACAGGCCCCCTGCAGCAGCTGAGAGCTGCTCCCCCTCCCCAGAGCCCTGCAACCCGTGCTGCTGTGGTGGCCAAGAGCCCAGGATCTCTGTAGTCCCCAGAAGCTGGCAGCTTCCACCCTGTGCCTCAGAGCACAGGGAGAAAATTAAGAGGGATAATTCCACGAAGGTCTCTGGAAGTCACGGAATACATGACAAAAATCTTATCCTTAAAACGAATTAGCAGGACAGAGGTCAGGTGAAATTACTAAACACCTATAATAAATGCAATTTATCACACAATTGTACAATTTATAATGTACCTAGGATCAAGTGTGACATATAATCATTTAAGGAGTCCTGTGGCACTTCTAAAGACTAACAAATTTATATATCACATGAGCTTTTGTGGGAGAAAATCCGATTCATCAGATGCTCTGAGGCACCTGACAAAGTGGGATTTTCTCCCACAAAAGCTGATGCAAGAAATCAATTTGTTAATCTTTAAAAGTGCCACAGGACTCCTTGTTTGCTTTGCTGAACCAGACTAACACAGCTAGCCCTTTGGAACCATCCAATCATTTAGGCACCTTTTAGATAGTAAAATGTACACCACAACACAATGGCCATCCAAGTTAGCCACAATGTTGTTGTTAAAATCCTAGAAGATTAGGGTGGGAAGGAACCTCAAAAGGTCATCTTTCCAGTCTAATCTCCTGCTCAAAGCAGGACTGTAATAACCCTTGGGGAGGAAGGGGTTAACACTCTGGTCAGTGAATCCCAGGACAGCCAATAGGAAGGAAGTGGAGGCTTTTGAACTGTAACAGCAGCCTGGCCTGGGCCTGTTTGGAGGCAGCAGAGCTCCTGGAAGGATCAGGAGGAGGCCAGAGGGGCCTGAGGAAGAATCCAGCAACATCCTTACCAGAGATAAGTTAAGTTTGGTACTGACCAGGCGTGAGTAGCACAGGGAATGTTTGTTTAGACGCGGTCAGGGTATTTTCTTTGTTTTTGGCTTGTTTCTTGGATTTCTCTGTGCTGAGCACATGTACCCCCCCCACCCTGTAACTAGCTAAGTTAATTCCCAGAGAAGCAACTCTCTGTGTTTATTATCTGTTCTTTTTGATTAAAGATTTTACCTTTTAAGTAAGTTCTGGTTCTGTGTCCTAGAAGGCAAGAGGTTTGTGTGCATGTGCCTTAGACTGCACAGGCAGCTACTAAAGAGGTCTCTTCCAGTTCCAGCTCATATTGCAGCTGGAGTTCAGTCACTTTCCTGAGAGAGGAATAAAAGTGATTGAGGTACCTCACAGGGAGGAATTCCCAAGTGCGCCTTCCTGGGTCTCAGGAGGTTTTTTTGCATTTGGGTGGTGGCAGTGATACCACTCCAAGGCCAGGAATTGGAGGCCTTGGAGACTTTTAAGAGCAGGCTTTAAGGCCAGTGGCTTTTAAGGCCCGTTGCAGGCCCCCACCTTCTGCACTCAGAGTGCCAGAGTGGGGAAAAGCCTTGACAAGGACCAACCACAATTAAACCATTCCATTAAGGGCTTTGTCAAGCCAGATCTCACCAGCTTCTAAGGACAGAGATCCCACCATCTCCTTAAGTAAACCATTCCAGTGCTTTACCACCCTGCTCGTGATTAAGTTTTTCCAAATAGTCAACGTTAATCTTTTGCGTTCCTTGACTGATTATAACAATGAAACCTTAACATGACAACAGCGCAGCTTCCTACCTGGGGATCATTTTATGAGTTGTACTTTTACAGACCGCAACCTCCTCCACGCATAGCAGACCAAGTCAAGTTCAGACTTCCTTCTAATGATTCAGCTATTCTCTATGCAGTTCAACAGAGAAGAGGGCATGGGCTTGTGTCTCTCAAGTGGAAGACAGAGCCGTAGTCTACATTTGGGTGCTTTTCAGCAGCAGTGGATTGCCTGTTACACAAGTAACGTAAAATTCCTTGCATAACCGGTGGCAACTTTTTAAGTCGCTGGTACACATTAGGGGAAAGCCGACCGCATATCACTTGCTATTGGCTTTCCCCTACACTCCCTGACCCTAAGGAATGCCGGGAACGGAGTGGTGAGTTAATGCTCACTGCGATCCACTCTTGGAAGGGCAAACTGACTGCGGTAAAATTGCCACCACTAGTATAGACATAGCCAGAGTGATTTCCAGTGCCATGTGCGTGCAGCCATGGACAGTATAGCGCTTTTTGTTGTTGTTGTTGTTGTTGTTTTAACAGCACTCTCAGAGTTGCAGCACCCATGGACCACATGCAAGTTGATCTATTTCAAGACAGTGGGGTCACACATGCAAACATGTCCAGATTCAGAAGTTTGAGCACACACTGGGACTGTATCTACATTTCTTTTACAAACAAAACGTAAGCTCAATTACCTCAAAAAAAATTTTTTTCTACAAATACCTTGTTCCTTACTGTCAAGAGACTTGTGACAAAAATAACTATTACGTAGTTCATAGTTCCTGATTGGAATTGTTTGCAATTTGTAGTGATCACTATTTCTGAAGCTTAGTAGGTCTTTGAATAAAGCTCCAGAAATTATTTTTAAAAGGACTGATCCTTAAACAAATTCTGTTTTATCTTTGTAGACAGTGCATAAAAGAGACGCAAAACCTTTCAGTTGCCAGGTGTGCTACCTGTCAAGAATGTCAGTCTTTCAATGAAGGGATATTTAGTACAATTTAAAGGGGATTTTTTTTTTTAATCTAATAGACTTTTAAGACACTACATTTAAAGCACTAATCTTCTTCCCCTGAAAGATTCAAATCTATGTTAATTAGCTGGTTTAACCACCTCTTATCAGTTTTGTAACGGCTCCTGATGAAATTTTATACTCCCTTCATTATTGATGAATATCAAGTAGCTTGTGTGAATTGAAAGCTCTTAGGAAAAACTAATCAGAAGTTTGTCCACAGAGGTAAGATGTTATACAATAGCATTTCGCAAGATACAGGATAACCACATGCCTCCCAACACATTATTTGGGATTCAGTTCTCTCCCTATTCAGTGGTGGAAGCATCACAAAAGACGCTTACTTCATCAGATCTCTAGCCTGCTGCACAATTTAACCATAGAACATGAAAGTATTAAGTGGAAAAAAAAATATAATGCTTACAAGGGACCGTATGCCAGTTTTGTTTGTGGACAGGTTCTGTCAGAATAGGAAGTTTAAACTTCCACTCCTCTGTACTATATATCAAGAAATGACATACCAACAGCCTGAGAACACACTTATAAAAAAAGACTGTTTTGTTTAGTTCCATTAAATTACACTCCATGAACTACAGTTAATCATATTAGTATGGATACAGTCTGTTAAATTATGTTAATTTTCTACTCAGTAGCTCTCAAAAAACAGCAGAATGAGGAAGTCTCAGAATACAATTCCTACTTCTTCAGATTCCCGTGTCTTTTGCTTAAACCTTAAGCTCTGTTCAATACACTTGCTGGTAAGTGTGATTCATTCTTCCCCCATTCATTTAGCTCTCTCGTCAACTCATCTCTCTTGTGTTACAAAGGAGAAGCTGAGTGTTTATCACATTCCACAGAATGAAGTGTCTACACTGGCAAAAAGCCCATTAATTCCTACTGTCTGCTTGATTTATTCCAGCTATTATTCTAATTATCTTATCAGTCCCCCTGCTAGGTTAGACTATACGGGTTGTTGGTCTTAGCTATTACATTCACACTTGCCAAAAACAGTGTGCAAGTCCCTTGGAATTCCTGGCATGATGACCAGTACCCAGAAGTCAACTACTACAGGAGAAGCCCAGGAAAGAAAATAACAGAATGCCTCTGGTCATACCCTACAACCCCCAAGTCAGACCTCTACAGCAAATCGTCATACAGGATCTACAGCCTCTTCTACAAGACGTTCCCTCACTCTCTCAAGCCCTACGAGACAGATGTCTCCTTGCTCACGGACAGCCCCCTAACCTCAAACAGATACTCACCAGCAACTACAGACCTAACAACAGAAACATTAAAGTAGGCACCTAAACCTGCAACAAACCACGCTGCCAACTTTGCCCACATATTTACACAACAGACACCATCACAGGAACTAATCGAATCAGCTGCTCCACCCAGGGTTCATTCCCCTGCTCATCCACCAACATGATTTATGCCATCATGCGCCAGAAATGCCCGACACCCCAAACCCCCCGCCTTATCGAGTAGACAAACAAGACAGTCTCTGGGCAAAAGAATAAATGGACACAAATCTAACATCAGAAACAACATTCAAAAAGTGAAGTGACAGCTGATTGTAATAATTTTGTCTCCACAGCTGTATTTGCAATGGAAGACTGGAAAGTAATATGTCATATTACAGGAGTGGGTGAGTGAGGTTTTGTGGCCTGCATTGTGCAGGAGGTCAGACTAGATCAGGGATTCTCAACCTTTTCATGATCACAACATAGCTAGAAGGGTCCTCAGCTGCTTGCGACATGAAAAGGCTCCCCTGAGAGTCCATGGCCATGATTCTGCCTCCAAAACCCCCATGGCCCCAGCAACGGTACCCACAGCCTTGGCAATCAGCCTCACAACAGCCCCCGACTCTGGTAACAGCCCCAAGTCTGGTTTGCCAGAACTGGCCTAACAGTGGGTCCCAGAGCAGCCCCCAGCTGCAGTAATGGCTCCCTAACCAGTGGCATAGTGAGGGTTTCTGGTACCCAGGTGCCACGTCCACATTTGTGCCCCCCAGCACCCCACCCAGTGCTTTGCAGACACCCCACCTTGTGCAGCGAAGACAGGGTCTCAGCATAACAAGGTGGGGAGGGGGATTAGAGATACAGAGGGGCTGCTCTGTAATCTCCCTTCCCCGCAGAGCAGCAGTGGCCATTCCCATTGTGTGCCAGGCCACAAGCAGTATCTAGGGATGGGGGGTGGGTTTGTAGCCCCAAGCCCTGCCCTTCGTCCCAGACTTCTTCAGGGCTGGAAGCAGGTTTTTCCGCCTCACTACCTCAGCTTCTACAGCAGGTGGCTTTGGGGGGAGCAGCCCCCACCCCAGGAGGTTTCATCCAGCCCTTAGCCTGCATCCCCCAAATCCCAGGAATCCCCCTCGTTCCCTCCCCACCCTCCCTCATTTACAGTGCAGTGGTGAGGGAAAGGGAATCCCCCACCTGCAGCCATGTTGTGAATTGTCCAGCCAGGTACGTTAAGAAACTTGGAAGCCATAGCTGGGGTCCCCTCCATTCAGCTCTAGTAGGGGGCCAAAGGAGGGGACTGCAGCCTGCAGCCTTGCACCCCTCCACACACACACCTTCAGGTCTGGAGGCAGCTTTCAGCCTCAGTGCAGCCGCAGTGGGAAGTCTGGAAGCAGAAACACACAGAAATGAAGCTTCCCTGCACTATCACCCAGAAGGCACCACCCACCTGGCCCTGGCTCTGCTTTTCTGTGAAGGACCAATCCAGCCTGGCTGATATGCCCTCTCCAGCACATCCCCAGCCCCCTGACTCTCTGCTGTACCTAAAAGTAATATCTTTTAACCCCACATTCCTTATTTGTGCATAACTGTGATACTTCATAAAAAGCATGACACGTAAGATAACACAGGAAAGGTCGTGAGCTGCTAAAATGCATTTTTTTTAAGTCAAAATCTGTATATTGTTAGTATGCATGAAGTTGTGAGATTTTGCTACATGGTTGTTATTGAACTTTGCCGTGAGTCTGGGAGTCACCCACTGCTAGTTCTTCAGTGACAGCAAGGGAGGTGACCAACACTCAAAATGAAAGTTGTTCAGCAGGAGTATGGTATAGTTCAATCCCCACACAGTGAGGATTGCTCAGCTCAGTTCCTCAGCAAGACTCACTAAAACATGCCTGGGCCAGTTTCTGTCCTGGACATGGACTAAGAGTGTAAAGTAAGGGACAGTGGTAACCTGAGACCACTCTCTCTTCTCCCCACCTAAGCTGAAGGCAACAAGAATGCTGGGAAAACAAAGACTTGAAATGAGGCTGGTCCTAGGCGGAGAAAGTAAATCAGTCTGTATACTAGAAACTGTAACTTACTCGTAACAATTCAGTAGGGTGAGAGAATATCCCTATGTCAAAAACTGTTTAGTCTAATTAGCTTCAGGATTTAGACTGCGTATTTACTTTTTTATTTTCTTGGTAACTATTCTAACCTCTATGCATACCACTTAGAATCACTTAAAATCTATCTTCCTGTAATTAGTAGCATATTTTAATGTTTTTATCCTTACCTGTGAGTTTGTCTAAAGTGCTTGAAAAATCTGCTCAAGTTACAAGGGCTGATGCATGTCCACTTTCCTTTGATGAAGTGATGAACTAATTAATAAGCTTGCACTATTCAAGAGAAGGTTTTGAGCAGTATAAGATGGTGTACTTCTGGGAAGGGGGTTCAGGAAATTTGCTGGTGTTTCCCTGAGTATGGTTCATGAGTGGCTTGTGGAGAGCCTTCAGACATCTTAGCATGCATGCCTCTACCTGCTGGTGGCTGAATTAAAAGCACTTAGAGGGGGTTGCTGCCTGTCACTTGCAAAGCACTGTGAGAAACTGCTGAGGCTGGAGAGCTAAGGGAACACGAGTCCAACAGTTCTTGGTTGCACCCTGTGGGTCCCATCACACACAGATGCCCAGAGAAAGCAGAAGTCTGAGAAGAACAAAGATTGCCTTAGGTCTTCTTCCTAGGAGTTGCCTGTCAGGAGTCAAAGTTGAGGTATGGGAAGACTATAAATTCCTCTTTTAATCCAAGTTGCCACCACTAAAAAAAAAGCTTTATAAAGACCCTGGGGTGCTATGGTCAGTCCAAAGGGAAGGCCTCTGATTTGTTAATGGTTTTGATCCACGAGGAACCTCCTGTGGGCTGGGTGAATGACTATATGAAAGCATGACTCGTGCAAAGCCAGGAACCCTGTGCCCTCCTCTAAACGGAGGATGATTGATGCTGATGAGATCATGCAAAATTTCAGGTTTTGGCCTTTCTCCAGTTACCATAGGTAAAGAATTTTCAGGTTTTGCAGTTTTTCCAGATGCAGTAGGTCAAAAATTAGCTTCCTCCCTCTGTTCCTTTTGGGGAACAAGAAGCAGAGGGAATAGAATCCATCCCCTTTTCTACAGCTTTCTTGAGATGCTCCTGCTGTAGAATGTCTTCATGAGAGTGGTCCCTGAAAACGAATCAGGAAAGGGGTCTGTGGGTAGGAGTTGCTAGAAACTCCATGAGATAATTGTGTGAATAATTTCTAGTGCCTATTTGTTGGTAGTCAGGGTCCTCCAGTGTTTGGCAAATTGCATACAATGCTCCAAAAATCTGAGCTAGAGCCCTATGCCAGATTATTCTTTAATTCTGCTCCTGTACTTATGGCAGCAGGTCCCGTATGACTGCAGAATTCCAGTTCCAATGCAGAACTCTACATTAGTCCCACATAGGGATCTAATCTGCGCAGGGGAATGAAAAGGTATCAATAAAGAAATGTGGGTTTCGACAGTCCCATCAAAAGAAAGACTTTGCCTGGGGTTAGTCTATGAAGTGGCAGGAGATGATGCAGAGCCTGGGATCCTAGCTCCATAAATCCTCTCTCTTACATGATGGAGCCTGAGGACTTTAGTGATATAACGACTGAGCAAGGGGTCTCGCCTTAACCCATCTGTGGTGTTTTCTCTTAGGGGCAGGTGTACAGATGCCATGAGAGCAAAGAGTTGTCATCAAGTCCTTGAGGAAATGAAGAGACTAATCTTTCTTCTCGTGGAATGGGTTGACTGTATCAAAGGTCAGATCTTAAATGATAATCTACATCTCTCAAGAGAAATCTGAAGATTACAACCAAGAGTCTTTCCTCATAACAATGACTGAGGCCATCATTCTCAACACAGTATCTATCATATTTGCTATAGTGTGGAGAGAAGTTTTGGTCGTCAGTCTGCACTCATCAACTAAGCCCTGGAAGCAGACTCTATCTTCATCAGAGAATTTATCCCTAAAACCCATACATTTAACATATTTGATCAAGAAGGTTAAGCCTCCTGTGTCTCTTATCAGAGAGAGAAGACACAGGCTATGGCTGCTTTCACTGCTCTGTAGCCACCTTTACCACCACGAAATGAGGCAGTGGATGAGAAAATAAAATCCCATCCCCTGCCAAGAACAGAACAAAGTAACACTTCCTGGTCCTCTTAAGGACTGGAGCACAAAAACCAAGGGTGTGCCAAACTCTCTTTGGTAGATTTATGATGGCCTCCTTGACTGGGAGGGACACTTGGTTGGGACCAGTATGCTGCAGAATGAGCAAAAATCTATTCCAAAGCTTCTGGACTTCTTCAGGTTGAATCTGTAGCTTTGCTGTCAGCTCGCACATAAGCTCCTGATATAGTTTAAAGCCCTCTGGCAGAGACAGAGAAGATGGAGCAACTGCCTCATTTGGTCAAGATGATGAAACTGCTTCTAAAACTGTAAGATACAGCTCACCTTCTTCCCCCAAACACTTCAATGTGGTTGGTTGCAGATGGCCAGGCAATAGCAAATAGGACTCATGAACTGATCCAGGGTTTCTAAGGGAGGGGCGGGATGGTATGAAATACTGCCAGGAGAATGGATCAGTTAGCAGAAGAGGACAATGTGGCATAAGGTACCAACTGTGCCTTAGTAAACTGTCTACTTGGATACCAGAACGCTAATCTTCTAGGGCTTCTGTCCCACAGAGCCTCCAACTCATCAGAGGTGAAATCCTAGGCTACCAACGGCTGTGCCTCGAGGCTGGCAGGTGATAGTAGAATGAATCTGCATCCTTAGGACAGTCTCTTACTCTGGCGTAACGATGTCCCAGAATAAAGATTCAGCCGATAGGAAGGATAAATGTAGGCAGAAGAAAGCAAAGATGTCTTCTGGGGAGATGAAGATCTCAGAATTCCCTAGAGCATGCAAAGAACCTTTGGTGGAGCCACTGGAACTGGAGGCTCCCTGGTCACAACAAAAGTCTGATTCATCCAGGGCCGTGTTGTTATAGACAGAACATCAGCTCTAGAAGTGAACAGGAGCACCAGAAGCTGTTCTTCCTCAGTCTTTACCACTGTAATTTATGTCGGAACCACTGGATCCACGTCCTTGCAAGTCACCTTCTCCTGCCAAGATTTACTCAGGCCTAAGTTCTCAGTGCCCATGTACACAAGCTCTCCTTACTTTGATGAGGTAGAAGGGGGATCTTTTCTCTTTGGGGAAGTTTTTGATGAAGATGACTTGTCCCTACATGTATGAGAGGACAGCTTACTCCCATGGGCAGCCTTTTCCTTAGGCTTGACAGTCTCAGTTTCTATTCCCGAGCTCATGTTCAGAGAGTACTGCCTGCTTGCCAAAGCTGATGCATAGAGAAGATCTCTTGCCCAGATCTGACTGGGATTTCACTGCATTCTCCATTAAATATTTTCTATATCTCAGCTCACAAACCTCACAAGTTAGGAGGGAAAACATGGCAGATGCTGCACCTGGCAGCAATTTCAGCCTCACTCAAGCAGCAGAGGCAGCATTGAGGACCCTCACGCACAGAAAATCAGCAAGGCAGGACACAGTTTCTAAACCCTGAATATAATCCCAGACTTCTTGGGAAAAATTCCCTTAGGTAGGGGAGAAAAGCAGCAGACTATATTATAGAATACTAAATACTAATTATGTACAATATATTGACAACAATGATGCAGTAAAAAGGAACCGAGGACATCAAAGGTTCTGACTCAAACCTTGCAGCACTAAGAAGGAATAAACACTAAGGTGCTGAGACATCAGCCGGGTACCACTCTCATATTCTCAGGTCAAAGCATGAGAAGACATAAATGCAAATGTGTGGGCCAACAGACAATATCTGTAAAAAATTATGGGCTTGGGCACATGGTGCATATACATACCATGTGTGCAGTACACATACAGACCATAATGCCAAGAAGAACAGGATTAAGTGCACAGCTAACAGAAATTTACTTATCCGAGTGAAAGGATTTGTTTTATCCAGATTCATTTAGAATTACCAAAACAAAACAAAAAAAAATCAGAAATGTCTCTCCCTAGTAAGTACAGTGGGACAGATATGCTTTTATTCTTCACTGTTGAAGGCATTTTATAATGGGGTTTTGATGACAATTTCTGTCACGCTATATTCTTTAAACTATGCATAAAACAGCAAAATTATTGATTCTGCTATTGATCTGCTTGGCAATGTTGCTAAGCCATTAACAGACTAATGAGAATATTTTTTTCCCTTAGTTCTTCAATTTCAATTTAATTTCAGTGCAGTATCAATGTCTAAATATTTACTAATATAGAATAACATTTATATAGCATAGCAGCTTTTTAACAGCTCTGCAAAGCAGAACATGAAAAATGCTGTATCCAGTGAAATGGCAAGGGCACTTTCATCTCTCTAGATCAGTGGTTTTGAACACACTGGTATGCCATGAGAACAGTTCAAGTGTGCCAGGAAATTTGTACAAAGGTATTGAAAATCAACGTAAAACAAACATGGTTTCATATTAAACAATATTCTAGCCAACCAAAATAACAACTCATAAAACTCGTGAAAATTAATCATCAAATGAAAAGTGTGGTATCGATCATTCAATTCTAAAACGTGAACATTCTAAACGCAGGTGGCTGAAGGGCAAATTGAGATGACGTGTATTTTTTTCCGGTGAATTTGAAACATTAAAGCATTTGATCCTTCTTTAGCTTGTTGCATGCCCTATGCTGCAAGCTTCGCTAGTCAATTAAAGTAAATGTGACGTCTGTGAGCAATCAATTCACTGAAAAAATGTGGATGTGCCATGGAATTGTTTGTCTCAGTGAAGGGTGTCGTGTTACTGAAAAGGCTAGGAACCAGTGCTCTAGATATTTATTGTGTGAACCACCCTGGCATCTGAGTACCTTATGAGAAAGTTAAACAAGAATCCTTTGTAGGTGTGTCTCTACCCCCTCCCACCCAAGTAAGTATAGATGTTTGGTTTTTTCTGCCCATTTTTTTTTTTAAAGTCTTTGAGATAGTCATAATCTCCCCATCCCCTTGCCATCTCTGGACCACCCACTCTGTCTCTAAAAGGGGGCAGATATGAAACGTGTGACCTTGACAGAGGGCTGTATCACAGTAGTGCCAGATTACTACTAGACCAGAAGGTCTGCCAACAGCAGTGCCAAGAGACCAGCTGCCACACCCTCTTTGACCACTGGGTGCTGCCTGTGTAGGCATATGGGTTACACCTGCAGTGAGTGAACCCCTTCACATTTTGATCCTCATCCCCAACGAGTTCACCTTTTGTGTTTGATGACCTATCCATTCATCTACCTGCACAACTCCTTGCCCTCACATCTTCATTCAACCTGCAGCTCCTGTACAACTCTCCCACACAAATACTGTATCCTATTTCCAGTGTCCACACTTAAAGAAGAATGTTGATAAAATGGGGAGGATTTAAAGAAGAGCCACATCTTGCCATGCTCATATTCATTCAGAATACTGCTATAAAGATTTTCTCCTTGGATACTGCTTTGACCACTTCACTCCTCTTTCTGTGTCCTTCCACTGGCTACCTTTTCTCTATCACATCAAACAGAAGTTGCTTGTATTCACTTTCCAGGATCCTCATGGACTATTCTCTCTCATTCACTACTGAAATGTTGACTCCTATGTCTAAATTGCCAATAATTCCAACTTCCATAACCCACCTGTTAGATTTTCTAACAGTCATGCTTTCTCCCACACTGTTCGAAATGCTTGGAGAAGCTCTCCCCAAACATCTATAAAGCTACCACTTTATCCTCCTTCAAATGCCTCCTTAAAAAAATCTGCTATGCCACAATGCCTATAAAAAAGCTTGAGAATGATTAAGCTAGGATGCTGAGATCCCAAACTATTACGTTGACCAACATCATCTCACTGTTTCTTGTACTCCCATCTGTCTCTATCCATACATTTTCTTTCTTGGCTTATATTTAAATTGTAAGCATTTTGAGGTGAGAACTCGTGTTTTTATGTTTGTACTGTGCCTACCATGGTGGGGTCCTGCTCTTGGGTGCTATCATAAGAAAAATAAATAATAATACTGCCAGAGCTGGAATTTCTCCAGGACACCAGGCTCAATACCCCTACCCTTATGAAAGTCACCATGCGATCTTTATGGTCATTAAAAAGTCAAAGAACATAAGTTCCAGATTCGCTCATGAAAGTTCATGCAATAAATACAATTGTTGCTTTTTAAAGTGCCACAGTACTCCTTGTTTGCTTTATAGAACAGAAGAATGGTCATACTGGGTCAGACCAATGGTCCATCTAACCCTGTAACCTGTTGTCTAATGATGGTCAATGCTGCATGCTTCAGAAAGAACGAACAAAACAGGTAATCTAGTCTATTTTGTGTGTTACCCAAAAGACAGCAAACACACCCCACACCAGGGTTGACTGGTTCTATAATATAAGAGAAGAATGCAACCTACTGAATCATCAACATTAATTTCTGCAGCACCTGCTACATAACTTTGAAGCACAACTGTACTATGTAGAATCACTTTAGAAACACCATTGTTTGGTTCTGAAATTTGTGGCACTCAGTAATTTCCATACCAAGCATCCTTAATTCACTTATAAAGCATACAGAGATAGGCGAATTAGTAACTGACCACACACCCACTTAGTCAGGCACCTGACAGTCAGGTGTGTTTTCTCCTTCTAATACTTCACAACTACTAATAAAAAGAGTCAATGGGTCAAAGATTGGCTCGGTGACACCTGTGCAAGCCTCCGCCCTTCAGATTATCCTCTGTGACATCTGTGCCACTTCACTGAGTTCGCACAAGTGTAACAGAGAAGAATTTGGAAGCATTGTATGTGCATGGGTCCCAGGATAGAGAGAGAAGGTGAGCAAGGTAATATCTTTTATTGAACCATCTTCTGTTGAGGAAAGAAACAAGGTTTCCATGTTTTGTTGGTGAAGAGACAAGTTTTTGAGATTACACAGAGCTCTTTTTTAGGTCTGGGAAAGGTACTCTGAGTATTCAGTGTGAGCACTCAGAGTACCTTTCCCAGACCTAAAAAAGAGCTCTGTGTAATCTCAAAAACTTGTCTCTTCACCAACAAAAGCTGGTCCAATAAAGGATATTACCTGACCCACCTCTCTATACAAGATAATAAATATTTCTGTTGCTGATGCACAAAGAAAAACAAAACAGCCGCTCACTCTGCTGTAGCTGTGTTACCACTACATGAGTAACAGGAATGACAGTGATACGAAAGAAAAATTTCTTATCTGTTCATTTTCTATGTTACAAGCTTCTTTCTCCATAACAAATGGAAAATGCCTCACACACTGAAATTCAGAGGTGGTCCAGCATTGCTGTGGCTGTCTGCTCTTGTAGGAATCTCTATCCTGCTTCTCAAGCCACCAGAAGAGTTTCTCTAAAGCTTCCTGGAGCCACCTGCTACAAACATCTTGGGGCTGCCCCTGAATTCCACAAGTGGGAGGCACTATCCACTTGATCCTATTTTCATCAATGAGGTCAAAAGCTGTGCAGCAAAAAAACATTCCCACTGTAACTTCTGGCTCTACTCCACAAGACACTACCCTGAACTATCACTCCCCTTCCTTAGCACTCACCCCCTTCAAATATTTTTAGAGTATTATGCATCAACTCTGTTGTCCCCTACCTAAGCTAAATACATACAGGTTTTTCTCTGTGGCTTGCCTCTTTCTGGTAATGACGTCACCAAAACTAAACCCAGGAGGGCAGGTGCAACTTCATGAATGTGTTAGAGAGGGACCCCTGCTCCTCCTTGCTCTGCAGTACAATGACACTGTGAACTCAGCACACTACAGATTAGCTATCATGTTAAGCCTCTTTCAGAATCACTAGAAAATGTGGTCTAGGATGACAGCAAAGGAGTTATACTTCCAGCTCAGTCACTGACTTAATCTGTGCCTTTGTGCAAGTTGTGTTTTTTTAAACTTCTGGACCTTAGTGGATATATCTGCCCAGCAGTCAGATGCCCATGGCTGCCCTGTTCCAGCTGACTTGGGCTCACGAAGCTCAGGTCGCGGGGCTATTTCATAGCTGTGTCAACTTCCAGTGTTGGGTTGCAGCCCAAGCTCTAATATCCTTTGACTCAGAATGATCTGAGAGCCCACATTCCAGCTGAACACCGTAAGTCTACATACAGCTATGAAGCAACCCTGCAGCTTGAGCCCTTCAAGACCAGGGGAGCTGGCATGGGTCAGTCACAGGTTTTAATTCGCTGTGTAGAAATACACAGTGTGTCTGATACATGTTTACATTGTGCTCAAAGATCCATGGACAAAATGTGCTACAAACCACACAAAATAGTACTAGTATTTCCCAGTTTCTCTCTAACATTGTATGAATGCAATCTGGATTACATCTGGCTAGATTATGGTCACTTATAGCTTTCCAAGTTGAATCACATTTTATTGTCTACTTAGACTTCTGACCTAAATCTTACAATTCACTGATTTTAAGGCAAGAAGGGACCACTATGATAGTGATCTGTGCTGACATTCTGCACAAAAGACCACAGAATTTCAGCCCATGATACCTATATCACACCCATATATTGTGGTAGAGCTAGAGTCTCTCTTTTAAAAAGATTTAAAGAATTCAAGCAATGAAGAACCTACCATATCACTAGTAAGGTGCAGTAATGATTAATTACCTTCACTGTTTAAAATTTGCTCTTCTTTTTAGCCTGGATTTATCTAGATGCTGGGTCTTATCGTGCCTCTCCTATGAAAATTCTCCTCTCCCTGCATGTACTTATAAGACCAGGTGTCGCCAAACTGCGGCTTGTGAGCTGCATTTGGCTCTTGAATGAAAAAGTGTGGCTCGCAGAAGAGCATGGTGGGGAAAAGCTCGGCATGATCACAGATGGCAGGGAGAAGCACAGCACGGTCGGGGGACGGTGGGGAGAGGCACAGCATGGTCGGGGAACCGCCAGCATGGTCGGGGACAGCAGGGAGAAGTGCAGCATAGTCAGAGATAGTGGGGAAGTAACGGCATGGTCAGGGATGGTGGAGAGAAGCGTGGCATGGCCAGGGATGGCAGGGAAGTGGCAGCATTTTTATTGTAGGCTTAGTTTTCATGGTAACCTTAAGTAATTATTAGAATCTGACATTAGTAGGATCAATATTTGCCCTCTTTTTACAATAAAATTAAAGTGTGCAATGAATTTTGAACTTAGGAGTTTTGAAGTAGGTAAAAGTATATGGTTATATGCCTCAGTGTGGCTCACAAAGATTTAATAATCAACTTGTGTGGCTCTTGAGTTCCCCAAGTCTAGCCACCCCTGCTATAGACTGATCAAATCACCTCTCAATCTTCTCTTGGATAAAATGAATGATCAATTGTCTTTGGTCTCCCAATGGAAAGTTTTCCAGATGTCAAAATCATTCTTGTGGTTCTTTTCTGCACCTTTTCCAATTCATCAACACACTTTTTGAAGTGTTGACACCAGTGCTGGATATAGAATTCAAGTAACGGTGGAAGTAACTCTTCCATACTTCCATTCACTGCTGTTTATACACCCAATGAATTTGTCCTCCTCTTAGTGAGGACATCACATCATGACCTTCTGCTCAGTTGGTTCAACACCATGACCACAGGGATGTAGCATGACCACAGTGTCATTATGCTGAATCATAGCTTCCCAAAATCCAGTGTAACTTAATTCTTTTATCCTAGTTGTACAACCTTCCATTTGGCTGTATTAAAACCATACGTTGTTCAACTAAACCAGCTTTCCATCATTATTTGCATCATCTGCTAACTTTACAAGCAATGATTTTAGATTTTCTTTGATGAAGATTTCAAGTAGCCCTGGGGTCAAAAGGAAACCCCATATGCTCTTTCTATTTTTACACATGCACAATTGTGTAACTGCCTTCTAGGCACATTTCTTTTGCCTCTGGAATGTATACAATTTTAAGTCCAAAGAAAGAAAACTATCTTCAAAAAAGTAAAATCCTTAATTAATATCAGAAAGGTACCACTGTGTTTCACTTTCCAGAAACCTACAGGATTCAGTCTTCCACAAGGAAGGGAGAACATTTTAGGGATGAAGTAGTTCAAAAATCTTCCTTGTTTCTTCTCCCCCCGGGAATTTTATGGTATATGTCCTTAAGAAGAAAGTCTGACCTGTAACACATTCACTAGTAAAGCTCTCAAACAAGAGTGTTAGATGTAGCAAGGCAAGAAAGGCAGGGTTATCTCAAGTGATACTCACAACAAACTGGTCAATGTCTCTTTCAAGCCCCATGTTAGGCAAATCAGGCATCATATGAGCCACTACTTTAAACCCTGCATCCTTGGCTAAGTGAAACGACTCACACACGGCCTTCACTGTGTGTCCCCTAGAAAGAAGAAAAGCCAGTTAAAAACCTACGGGCTTTCATGAATTGCAGTCCTTCTAGTGTGGACTTCACTCCATTTGGGTAACCATCTCACCCGCCAGCAAAATAAACTCACCCATCACCAAATAACGGTTTCTCTTATATTTAGGGACTTCTATTTTCCCTCCACAATGAAAGATACCCTTCATTTATATCTTTGCATCTGGTTTTATTGCTGTGATTTTACTTTACAAGTATTGTGATTTTTTTACCAATCTGTTCTATGGTGAAATTATCCTGCATTTTGAGTAGCTTGAGGGGAAGCAACAGAGAGTCATTTCACAAATAAAAATTATTTCCTTATTAGAGGAGGGATTTGAGATGCATCAGCAACTAAACTACTCGATGCCTGAATCTATATTTGAATATTCTTCTGCCTTCCAGCAATTGGAAACACTCAATCCAGCTCCACTAATGACTCATGCTACTGAATGGAAAAGTAATTTCCAAACATTTAACCTAATTGGTTATAATTTGACATTTAGCTACAAGCAAAATATGTAAGTTTAAAACAAAAACCCACTCTCCATGTTAAATGAAAAATGGAAGGAAATCAGAGCCACTCAATGGGGGACTAGTGTGAACATCCATCAGCTCAAGAAACAGAATCCAATTCATTGTTTAGAGAGCTGACGAAATATTCTAAAAAACACAGAATGTGGGCTGGATATCTATGCATGAGTAGACTACAATAAAGCATAAAAACATCCAGTCGTATTCTGAGCATCTTTAAAAGTGCCAAATCCTATAAAAATCTAATCTTAAAAAGATTGTACATAAAAGAGAGCTACCTACTACCCTCCCCTGCTTTATGACAAGCAGCAGCAACTCTATTTGCAGTTTCACTGACAAATTTTCAAAACAGTGACATGTAGTTTAAAGATGCTGCAAGAAATCATTTCATCTGGACACAACTGGATGGGAACTACAAGGAGATCACAAAGGTGGCTAATAGGGATACAGATTTGAAAGTTCCTTCTCTGTGGGACAGAGTACACACAATAGCTGTGAAAGAGTTTATAGAAAAACAGCCATAAGTGGGCTTTGATAAGCTTGACGACTGCAATAAAATCAGCATTAATGAATGCATCTGATCTAAGAATTAGGTGATATGGCTTTTTTTTTTTTTTTTTTTTTTTAAGACTATGGATATTTACTTTTAAAGCTCTTTGCCATCTAAGTTTGAAAAGTGTTATATAAAGGACTAGTTAATTTAATTCACCTGACTGATTTGCTCAAAAGACTAAAGTTATTGTTGAACACGCAGATTTGCTCCCCTGTTCAGGCACTGAATCTGGTCCTAACCCAACAATGAGATTCCATACCTTTATCGTGCAGTTACAATGCAAATCAATCTTTGGAAGGAAACTGGCTTCAGAATCTAATGCCAAGTCTCCACATGAAAATATCTGACATTTTCATTTACTGAACAATTGTCAACTCTAAGTTACAGATAGTTTTTTGAAGCCTGTCAAACCAAATTCCCATTTCTCTGTAATGAGCTATACCTTTTGATTATTAAAAATCTTAGGTTAGAAACTGGAGTGTGTGATAGAGGTGAAGGTAGATTTATATAAAGCACAGAAACCACAAGTGTTCTGAAGTTCACAGGATCCCCAAGTCTGCAGCAGTATGCAGCCTATTTCTCTCCCAGCATGTGATGAGAATACGAACTGTCCCATATTGCCAAACTTCTGGTGGGGATTTTGTCATCACTGGTCCAGAGCCATAAAGTTGTCAAGAACTTCTTACTAGTACACTGGTCAGTCTCTGAAAGACTACACATTGAACAAGCCTGACTAAGTAATGAAGTATAATTTCTGGCTATATACAAGACTGTGATGAGCATCAATCATAAACATGTACCTAGGCCTGCCTCACACTCTGTATGTGACAAGTGCCCTCCCTCTTCTTTATAACACTTCACGCATGTTCAGATTATAAAACACTGTACCTAATCAAACCTTTAGTTTGCAAATTTCTCAGGACAAGGACTCTGATCTTTGGACACATCTGACTTATTTTATATGGCGTATGCATTTGTGTCACTCTAAAGACAGTACCCAGCACTCTAGAATATTTATGGAACAGGAACATCAGTAAAGAACTGTACAGAATTAGTCTGGCACTTTGTTTCCAGCCATCTTCTAAAGTATTCTACATGACAAACAATAAACTTTACACTGAAAAACGTAGTCTCACCTGTTGGTATCTCTGGCCACATCCTCATAGACACTTTGCACGCCGATCTCCAGCCTTGTGCAGCCATATGACAACATGTCACTCAGGTGCCGCTTCAGGCAGTAATCAGGTCGGGTCTCTATAGTAATCCCAACACACTTTGTGAGGCTTCGTTCTGAGTACCTGAGAACAAAAACAAGCTCCTTGGTATGATCACACCTCAGTCAGAGTATTCAAAACAAGTCCAAAGATTTCCAGGTGTCAACTTCTTACAATTTTCAACATTATCACAATATGAACGTAAGTAGTTACATACTTATACAAGAAAAGGTTTTATTTTTATTTTTTTTATTATTAAAGAAAGTGGAGTATGCCTGGCTTGAGAGAATTCTTTCAAACAATACTTGTTGGGAAGAGGAAAATTTCCCCTAAACTTGATCAAGCTCTTTAGCACTGGCAGCAGTGGGAGGTGAGACGTTGATAAAAGGGGAAATAAAAAGGTGAGCTAAGCTTGGCGTGGCTTTACACCACAACAATCCATTCAATATACCCAGATAAATCCTCCTATTCAGATCATTGATTTGTTACTCTGAATTCTACAAAACCTCAGTTTAGATAAAGTTCTGTATAATCCACTCACTTCCTTGCAATTCCCAATGAGCACAGTTGGGCTCCAAAAGGCAGTAAGGCAGCATGCAGGAACATGATTTAGATCTAGGTGGTATATTTTGATAAGGTCATATATTAGAAGGTAGTCTACGCAAAAGTCCATAGAGTATCTCTTTTCCTGGATTTGGGTAATGCTCTAAGCTTCATTTATGTCTGGTATTGCTCAAGAATCCTCATTTCAACCTTTTAACTTTATGGGACTAGATGAATAACAGACTAACTGGTACATGGTATCACTGAATGTCATTCTCTTGTCTGAGAGGTTTTATAAACTACTGAAAAGCTTAACTCAGTGGTTTGGAGCAAAGAAAATAATAAGAAGTTGCATTTCTGTTGATACTTGGAGATCTCTGGATAAAAATGGATTTAAAAGATAACAGACACCCCAAAATTTAGGTAAGGATAATAATAGTCATCACTTGAATACAGCAATTTATCAGTCATGACTGAAATGTAGCCACCTACCCTTGAAGAAGACAACACTGATGATGACTTTAAGCAATAAGTTTAGCCAACATCAGTGTCTTTTTTAGGAAAGCAATGCAGCCCTGTATTAAGGTATAATTTTTTAAAATGTTACTTTTAAAGATTTTCTTCAATATATAAATACAATTGCTCTAAACATGTCACAGTTGGTACCACTGTGCATGTGGAAGATTGGTTTTTTGATTGATACTCAATTTGACTCATTTCCAGTGACATCAAGAGTTCCACCAACTGGAGAATCAGGAGCTAAGAGTCTGGAGGCTAACAAGGGCCATGCAGCTAAGGGTGATGACACTGAAATTATGATTCTGTATATTTTCACAAATCAAGAGACACCCTCCCCCATTCCTTCTATCATTAACTTGGCTGCAGAATTACTATACATGCTCCCAGACTAAATCTGACAGACTAACCGAGTAATTGCTTGTTAGGTCAAAGAAGGTGTTATGTATTTGTGGTTCATTAGCCTGTCACAAACTGGGAAAATTTTGTCTTTTGAAAACTCCTTGTGAAACATATTTTTATTGAGTTGCAAGAAGGAAAATAAAAGGTTTTGGACTTCTTTATGAATAGGTAATGCTCCCATAATACCAGTGGGCATATATTCAATACTAGGAAATAAGCCTCCTGAAATATTGTGTAAAAAATACAGTCAGAAGGGAAACAAAAATAATTTTCCTCTTTTGAAGCAGATTCATTGCTAAGTTATAAACTGCCAAATATAATGAATTCCCAAAGACCTTTAACTAAAGCAACTACAAACAAACTGTTATGATTCCAACACGATAGCTAATGAAACCATCTTGTTTAACTCCCTGTACGCTGTAAATAAAAGTGCGACTGAGTTAAAATAGGGAACCAAAAAAAGGATGTTACAGTTTCAAAGAGGGCAATCCAAGGCACTAAAATCAGGGAGATGCAGTAGTTTAAGACAGTAGTTTCAGGACTTATAACAGGTGATGTCTCCATCAGAATACTGAATATGAACATACCTTTCAAATCAACTGGTGAGCTCTCCTTTTCCTAATTTGCACAATCCCTCTTAGCACAGTACCATCACCTTTCTAGAAAATGACTAGCTGAAATTTCCTTGCCACTGTGAGTTTTTATTGGCTGAAATCTTGTGCTATAAGAGCCAGCCATTGCCAATTTACAGCCAACTAAAAGGACCAAATCATTCTGCGTTTTTCCAGCAAATCTCTCTGGGACTGAACACACTTCATGTGCAGAAGGAATGAAATGCAGCGACAACAACATGCATGGAAGGCAAGAGCGAATTCCAGTCAGTGTTTTTGCTCAGTGGTTAGGAGCTTTGTATTTCCACCACTGAATTATACTGAACAGCCAAGCATCTGACTATAAGGGTTTTGTATATAAGCATCTCTTCTCTGAAGACCAAAATCAATGCTCTGACAGAGCAGGCCGTTTTAAAAAGAGAGTCATTAATGGACACTGCAGTTTTTATTTATTAATTTGCAAGAGAAAGAGAAGATAGATTTGCTCCCTTATTACTCTCTGAAATACGCAGAAGCCAGGGAAACAAGAATGCGAGAGAATAGGAGGCATTTCTTTGTCCACTCGGGTGAGGCATTGAAACAAAGCATGAGAACAAAAGACTGTTTTAGCATCACTCCTGTTTGCAAAAAGATAAGTCTATTTCACTTTAAACTTATTTAATTAAAGAGCACCAAAAACTTGTAACATTATAAAGGAAATCTTTACACCCACTTACAAGGCATATCATCAATCAACCTCATTGTCTCCCTTCTAGCTAACAGTTATCTTTGGTTCTTCAACTACTTCCCAGAACTGCTGGAACAGAAGAGTACAGCACTCACATTGACTGATAGCAGCCTTAGAGTGTCAAGGGCTAGGTAATTTTATAATCAATAACATCTGTAGCTCTACATGCCAAGCGAGAGGTAATCACGTTGCAAGCACCATACTGGCTGATCAGGTGTATTGTGATTGACCTTATCTCACATAAAAAGAGCAAGTATAGGCTTCTGCTAAAGGCGTGACAGTGACTTGATGGAGACTGAGCTAATCCGGTAAGGTAAACTCTCTAGCAGACAGAAGTGACTACCATGCCTCTAATCCTATTGCGGGCACTGCCATAAACAAAGGGTGGAGGGAAACACCTTTTAAACCCTGCAAATATAGAGGGGAGATTAATAAATTCCAAAATACACAGAAAAACCAACAAAAGCTCAGATAATCATGGGAAGATAAAGGAATATAAGAATGGTTTAAAAGCTGCATCAGTCTGACACATAAGAAACAATCAAGAAACAGAAAACAAATTGACAGATTAAGAACTGCACAAGGTTATAATTTAATGGAAAACAACTACCCGAAGAACTGAAATTGACCCAAGCGAACACTGTTGAGAGTCATCCTAGGCTTATACGCCCCCTTTTACTGTACAGAAGGTGGTGTTAAAGGACACCATTAACTTGAAGAATCACAATCTCTCTGAAAGTTCCATACCCATGAGTTAACTGCAACACCAATTGTTGCAGAAATGGAAAATAGTTGATTTTTAACTATTATTCAATGTATTTTATGCATTGACGGCTGTTGGTGGTGTCTCCATTGCTGAAAAGACCCGTACAAAATGTCAGCGGAGGTGGCAGCCATGATGGCCACCCCGCCCCACACATAGCCCCCTGGATTATGCTCCCTGATGGGCCTCCATCTCCGGGCCATCCAGCACAAGGGGGAAGAACGTTAAGTATCAATCTCCCCTGATGGCTCTCAATCTCCTGTGAGAGTTTCTTCCTCCCTAGCTTTGTGTCAACAAGAAGGGGGGTGAGTTCCTATCCCCCCTGAACAGTTTCTTGGCACCCCCGTCACCACAAAGGAGGGGTCATTGTCTGGGGTCCCAGTTTTATCATTGGTCCTGACCAGGATCCCACTCCTAAGTGGCTATTTTTACTCTGGCTGGGCAAAATTCTATTAAAACCCCCTGTCTCAGCTAGCTTGTTGTTCTCCCACCCTCGGATGCTAAAGGGCATGTCGTGACCCGGTCGGACTGATCCCCTGACTGAGACAGGGAGTACCCACCCCCGAGACCCTCTTTTTTTGGGGGGTGTACACGGATTGCCGGCCGAACGATTAAGTGCTGAGATGCTGCAGCTGGTCTGCCTCCTCGCTTTGGGTTCTACTGCGGTCCTGGGACAGATATTATAAATCGATATAGGCCTCCTACCTTCTCTTAATCATTCTACTTGGTACCATTTATATATAGTCTGTGATTGTAGCTTCTTCACCTGAGTTTTGCATAGTTTGTGTAGTTATTATTATTTTCTCTGTATCCTGCATAATCTTTTTATGATATAGTTGTTTAAGGTCTAGCATAGTTTTGTGTTGTTAATTTGCCAGGTGTTTTGTTAGTCATTTGTATTTTGCATCCTTCTTACTGTATAATTGTTCATTACTCTGCTTCTGCTCTAAACTGCTGGCCCCAAACTTCCCCAGTGTACACGGGGGGAGTGTGGGGGTTTATTTTTCTCTCATCTGACTTTTTTCATTCTGCCGCCCACCCTTCTTGGCTAGCAAGGAGGAATGGCTTCCAGCCATTGGTAAATACGCGTCGGGTGGGCTGGTCAGTGCCTATACCAATGTTGAGGCACTAAAAGGCCAGCAAAGTCCTTGACTTATTATGGCCACCCTCTTGTAGGTCATTAATCCATACTGTTATTTAACTATAAGTACATTTGTAGGTTGTAAGTGTTTTGCATAGACTTACATGCTTTATCCTGTTGTTTGGCTGGAGGTGTTTTACAGGTGCTTTATATAGACTTTCTTGCTCCACACTGTTACTTGGTTATAAGTGCTTTACATAGGTTTTTAGCTTTATATTGTCATTTAGTTATAAGGGTTTATTTAGATTTTGCTTTATGCTATTAGTTGGTTATAAGTGTCCTATATAGACTTTTGCTTCATATTGTTAGTTGATTACAAGTGTTTTTGTATAGATCTCCTTGTTTTACACTGTTAAGTGGTTAAAGGTGTTTAAGGTGTCACTATAAAAGTAGCTTTTTTGTTTACTTGAACTGGTGTCTGTCTCATTGGTGGGTGTTGCCGGTCCATCCCAGTCACATCGCGAACCCGGGGTTCAACACAAAACTGTAGACCTAACATTAAATGAGTAACTTGACATAAATAAGCCCACATTTCTCATTGAGCATGATTGGGAAGATGAATGGAAGCCTAAATTTTAAACAAGGGTGTAACAAGCATTAGTCTGCACCCAGTCTAACCAAGATAAGCAGGAACTAGGGACCATGGACAAAAATAAACCCGGAATGCAGAGGTCAGGTTGTACATGAACATCACATGAATAGATCATGCTGTTCAGGGATTTGTTTCTGAAAAGTAAGCAAGCCAGGCATGAAGCACATGATGTCATGTGTAAACAGGTTTTTGGATGTTAATAAATGTGTACATAAGGAAATGTTCAGCTGTGTAATTTTGGATTTGTGATGTATCCGGAATCCACCCTACTAATGATCCTGGCTAGACTGACCATAGCATTGCACAACTGTGCTGCTCTAAGATCTCTAGTATAGCTGCTCTGAGCTAACAGGAGAGAGCCTTCCCGTAAGTTTAACCACTCCAGCCACCATGAGTGGCAGTAGCTACATTGGCAGAAGAAGCTGTCCCACCATCATAGCACTGTCCACAGTGGAGAGTATGTTGGTATAACTCAGCCTGCCCGGGGGGGGGGGGTGGAATTTACAGCCAGAGTGATACAAATTTTGCTGACATAAAACAGTAATGAAGACACAGCCTAACTGCTGAGTTAAACTGAGTTTTTGAGAGCTAAGTGAAAGAGGATCTCAGGCGAACCCAACAAAAACACATACAGTGGAGGAGCCCTTATAAAAAGAAAACATAGGGAATAGAAAAAGAAAATGAGGATACGCTATTTTAAACTCTCTCCACCAAACACTGCATTTCCTTAAAAATCAGTCAATTAAAAAAGTCAGGTTGGCAGTGTTTCTAAGCCTATTTTAAAACACAGTCAATGCATAAAAACATTCACCTACCCAGTACTCATGAGAGAGAATGGGCGTTAAATTTAAGCTCTGTAGTAAGAGCCTGGCAGAATGGTCAAGGTTTCTATTTATTTTTCTAGGAGCCAAATACTGCTTTGCTATTCAGTTTATGCAAGAGAAGGTTAAGCTGTGACTTGATCTTGGTCTGAAGTACCTAAACAGGGATAAAATTTGATAGAAGAGGACTCTAATTTGATAGACAAAGATAGAACAAGATACAGTGGCTGGAAGCCAAAACTAGACAACTTCAAATGACTAAGGCACGAGTTTCTAACAGTGAAGTTAAATGACTACTGGAAAAACCTATTCCTTGATTATCAGGCCAGAAGACACCCCTGTGATCATCTAGCTAATCTCCTATTATAATACAGGTCCCAAGATTTCCCTGATTTAATTCCTGTTTGAACTAGAGCATATCTTTTACAAAAGGCATCTAATCTTGATTTGAAGATGTCCAATGATCACGAATCTACCACAACAGCATACTGTTCCAATGGTTAACAACTCTTGTTGTTAAAACACGTATGATCTTACTCACAGTTTGAATTTGTCTAGCTTCAAATTCCAGCTATTGAATTGTGTTATACACTTCACCATTTGGTTGAAGAGCCTTCTCTTCTCTGTTCTTCACATAAGTACTTACAAGATTGTGATCAAGTCTCCCTTCTTTGATATTCTGAATCGACTGAGTTCCTTAAGTCTTGTCTAGAAGACATATCCATTCAATCATTTCATGGCTATTCTCGAAATCCTCTATGATTTAATCAAAATCTTCCCTGAACTGTGTCCAGAACTGGATACGGTTCAGCACTGGCACCAGCACCAAACAAAAGTAAAATAACCTCTTTACTCCTGCTTGAGACTCCCGTTTATGCAGCTAAAGATCACAGACCTTTTGGCGTAACACTGCACCGGGAAATTGTGTTCAGCCTGTTTTCCCACCATGAACCCCAATCCTTTGCCCAGA
The DNA here is from genome assembly GCA_007922195.1 of Podocnemis expansa. Taxonomy (NCBI): domain Eukaryota; kingdom Metazoa; phylum Chordata; order Testudines; family Podocnemididae; genus Podocnemis; species Podocnemis expansa. The sequence goes on from ML682105.1 coordinate 2,185,799, forward strand.
ATAGTCCTCCAGCCTACAAACACTGCCAGAATTCTTTGTTCCTAGGTGTGTGACCTAAAACAAAAACAAAAAGATATGCTCTAGCTCAACCAAAAGTTATTGACTTGATGCAGAAATCACTGGGTGAAATTCTACCTCCTTTGTTACGTAGATCTTAACAGTCCTGTAACGGGATACTGGACCTTGGAATATATATGCACACCCATGTACCTGTCACGTCTGTTGGACCCTCAAAACTTGAAGCTGTACATGTAGGTCTAATGCCTGCTCCCAACCATGAATTACAGGAAGTTAAATATTATACTTCCTCTGCGTCAGGCCACCAGAGTAAGAGAAAGGGTTCTCTGCATCTACCAGACAAAGGCGTGAGAGGGAGACTAAAGCGAACAGAACCAAAACAGCATGATGCCATGAAAGAAAGGCTGTAACGACTGTGACAACTGGAGATAAGGGCTGGGAGAAAGGTCTGAGGCTCAGTGGTTTGGTTGCTTTGGTTTGCATCTTTACTTTTTAGATAATAAAGAAAGCCCTGAGAAAGGAAGTGGAACTGAACAGTTGTTTGAAGCATTTTCACCTTCTCAACTGCTGGATCTGTCCATTAGTTTAAGGTCCCGGATGGCCATAGGTATGTACAAGAGATTATTAAGTGTCAGCGTTTCCCAAATCTAATATACTCAGATTGTTTCTGTAAACTCAGTTTGGCCTCAAAGTCAAGGGGCTCTTTCTTTTTCAACTATCAACAAACACTTTGGATATTATTCCTCCCTGTTACCCAGACCTATTGGCTGGAACATCAGTTCCTCTGAGGGGGCATGTGGTGAAACAGAACTCCCTTCTCTCTGCTTCTGCGATGGTTTTTGCAGGGCTCACAGGACCAACCAAAAAGCAGTAAAAATCTAATTTTAGTCACCCTGAAACACGCAGATTTGACTCTGAATTTACAGACGGAGCTGGTGAGTTTAGTAAGGTGCTGCCTTTTTGGAGTCATTTGGCAAAAGAGACAAACACTTCAAAGTTTAGCCCCTAGACAGACAGTATGTAGATCAAATAGGTACCATCCTCTGCACCTCGCACAGCTTTGATAGAGCATCTCAGTAACTTTTTTAAAATAAAGGAAATTAGAAATGGTTTAGAGAAAGAATAGATGGCTCAGCACAGACAAGTCTAAAAATAATTTAACAAAACAACCATATTTTCATCTCGATTTAACCTTAGTATGCAGACAGTTATCACTTTAGGGACCCAACCTTCATACAATTAGCAATCACTTACATTATCCAGAATCAGACACCCAACATGTGAGGCATCATACAAACATATATAGCAGAACCCCTGTTTTACGAACTAACTGGGGATTGAGTTAATAAATCAAGATGATAATAAAATTGAACATCTCAAAATTACAATAGGCATAGTTTGTAGTGCAATATGGACACTGCTTCACTCTTTTATTTTCCTTCAAAATGCTGCAAAGAAATTTCCAAGGCACTAGAATGTAAAAGGGTGTTGGTTTCTTCTTAGTCATCATTGTTTTCATTACACAATTGTTTTTTCTTCATCTGGAAAATGGTTCCTGTTGTTCTCAAGACTGGTATATTGCAAGACTGGTATTTATAAAATCAAAGTTCTAGTGCAGTAAGGCAGTCCCTGTACCAGAATACTTGCCATCTAAAATGACAAGATAAGCAGGGCCAGACTATTGTAGGGGTTAAAGCAGCTAATGGCCAAAAAGGGGTCCCCAGACTCCAGCCCTTAAAACCCCTGTGATAATTCTCTCCCCACACCTCTCAGTGTCGGTGAGGTTTGGGGGAGCTCGGAGAAGAGCTCTCCTGCACTGTCCCACCCCTGGGCCAGCTGTTCCACCCCCAAGGTGGGGAGAGCCAGAGCCTTTTTGTTCCAACCCAAGGGGCAGGGCTGGCTTGTAAATAGTGCATCCTCCACTTCAGTGCAGTCTTTCAGGGCCTGAATTGCTGAAGCAGGGCTAGGGCAGGAGCATCCTCTGGCCCCAGGGCCCTCACCCCCAAGCAACAGCCTGCCTGCCAGGGGACGGAGGCCCCACAGTGCAGCCCCCAGGAGGGAGAGGGCCCCACAGTGCAGGGCAGCCCAGGACCCTGGGTCAGTTAATCCAGCTCCAAAGATAAGATTTCAACATGCAAGCAATGCAAACAGGACAGGAGCAGGCCTGTAGCAAGTGAATTCTATGCCTTTTGTGTCATATTAGTTTACATAAACTAGCTGCATGGATAAAAAGCCTTAGTTTTACAGTATTTTGATGAACATTTGGGTTTCAGAAGGGGAATGGAAGAGTTGGAGTAAAAGAGGAGTGAGTGGAGAGAGAAGGAAAACTGAGTGGTAGAGAAGAAAAAACAGGAGGATGAGCAGTGTAACGGGCAGTGGGGATGGACAGTTGAGGGATGGCAGGGTTAGGAAAAGGGACTAGAAAATGGAGAATGAATTGTCAATGGCAGGAAAGCAAATACTGGGGGGCAGAGGGTGGAGTCCAAAGTCAAGTTTAAGAGGTAAGCTGATGATGTCAGAAGACAGTTAAGGATCAGTAACCCACGAGCCCTTCTGAGATGTCCTGGCAACCATGATTTACTCAGCTCCAGGCAGTGCACTCTGAACGAAGTGGGTATTTCCACAGTCCACCCAACTTGCAAGTTTTTAGGCTCTCTCCTCACAGGCTCTTCAGTTCCATTTTAAAATGGTTCTTGTCACTCCCAACCTGGCTCAAGAGAAATGAAGGTAAACGTGTCTACACAGGAACAATAAATCACTCACTGGCCTAGGCTCAAATTGCGGGACTGAAAAATCACTGTGTAGCCATTCAGGCTTGGGCTGGAACCCAAGTTCCAGGACCCTGTGAGGATGGAGGGCCACACAGCTCGAGCTCCAACCTAAGCATCTCCGCAGCAATTTTTAGGCCCACAGCCCAAGCCCTGCGAGTGCAAGTCATTGACCCAGGCCAGCTCCAGCTGCCAGGCTTTTATCTCCACCTAGACATACCCAGCATGTTCATACATTTGAAGTTACAAAACATGTGCAGTTAAACCATCAGTGTCTGCAAAGTATTGAGGAAAAATCTGAATTGAATGCATGGTCACCATGCAACTTCTTTAATTAAGCAAGCCCCAGTTCTGAAATTTTCTGCCTCTCTCTCACTCTAATGGCCTTGCTATATCGTTACTCCAAAAACTGAGCAACAGCAATCATGGACTTCAGACCTATAGTTTTCTGCTGGTAAACATGACAGGCATTATAATATAAACCAGGAGTCCTACAGCACTTTTAAAGATGTCTCCTGTTCTGTGGTTTTCCCCATGTTCTACCATATATTTTGTGTCAGCGCAGCCTTCGATGACAATCCCACATGTTTGATTTAAGATCTGACAAAAGCCAAAGGAAGCACCAATCTGGACCCAAAATCTGAGGGGGGCAAGGCATGGAACATGCTGCCAGAAATCTTAAAAGAACACCACTCTTTTTAAGATGAAGAAACTACAGAACCCAGACCACCAAAAAGAGAAATTTAACTTCTGTTGGTGGCATGTGACTGAGATGATGTATGTCAGGACTCCCTGCTTTGGTCTGTAATCAAGCAGAACTCACCATTGGCACGGAAGCATGTCCTTTGGAATGGCGAACGAAGCATGAAGGGGCGGGCATTTAAATGTTTAACTTATCTGACACCTAAGTACCATGCAATGACAGATACTACAGTGGCATGTGAAAGCCCGTTCTCACTCTCCGGTGACAGTGTAAAATAAGAAGGGGGCTGCATTATCTCCTATAAGTGTAAACAAATTCGTTTGTTTTAGTGATTGGCTGAACAAGAAGTAGGACTAAGTGGACTTGTAGGTTCTAAAGCTTTACGTTGATTAATGTTTGAGAGCAGTTACTTTTTACGTAATTCTACATTTGTAAGTTCACCTTTCATGATAGAGTACACTATAGTACTCTGAGGTGAACTGAAATATCATTTCTTTCAGGTTTTTTTTGTTTTTTTTTTTTACAGCGCAAGTATTTGTAATAAAAAATAACTCTGAAGTGAGCACTGTCCACTTAATATTCTATTGTAACTGAAATCAGTATTTTTGAAAATATAGAACATATCCAAAAATATTTCGATAAATTGTCTTCTATTATTACTTAATGGTATAATTGATCACTATTTTTTTTTAAATCGCCTGTCAGTCCTAGAAAAAAAACACGTCAAAATGGTCTGCTTCACATCAGTTTCTCAGTGAGCAGTTTTCCAGTAATGCACAAACTACAGCACTTTAAAGTAAGGTAATTACTGAGTAAGACTGAGCTATTACTTGGCTAATTTTCATAAAGTAACACTATTTATAGGCCGTTACAATTTCTGCAAAAACAATCCTTTTTCTGAAATGCCACCACATAAAATCAGTCACAAGCCCATCCCCAATGACAAACACACCAATGTTCAGTACAATTTGATGGAGACTCAAGACGTGACCTGTGTGTAAAAGAATATCAATTTTAAAGCAACAGCTGGAATGTTTTAACTTTTTTTTTTATTTCCTTCTTAATTTCTTTAGTGATAATGAAACTAAATAGACACATCTGAAAGTCCTTTATCCACAGAAAAAGTGCATCAGCAGCCAAACTGCAAGCCTCATTCTATCATCATACCTCAATGTACCTCTCACTGTACATGAACAATTCAAAGTAGGCTCCTTTAAATGTTTGGTTTGAGTGCCAACAAAAAGGCACCTATGATGACTTAGGGAATGAATTTCACACAGTTTTCAACTCCACTCTCAGTCTTCAAAGAGCAACACCACAATCTTATAGGAGACACACCTCCCTGTCGCAGGAAGGGAAACATTAGCATTGGTACAGAACACATACAGTATGTAAGAGATGGGATGGGTGTTAGACATGGAGACATGCACAAATGTCCAACAGCATGGAACGAAGGGATTTATGAATCCTACAACCATAATCACATCAAAATCTGGGATTGCTGCATTAGATCTGTATATCAATGTCTTAGGAGCATCACGTCTGGAACCATGTGAGCTCTGAAGGGTACAGGAACAAAATCTTCTTGGCAGAGACATTGGAGGAGGGCACCAAAAAGAAAACCTGGCATGCTGCCTGAGATAACAACTATACTTAATCCCCACCATCCATCTGTCTACATATTGTCTGTCTAGGGGCTAAACATATACACACAGCTGGGCAGGTGCTAGATTCCCACAAGTTTTCTATGCACCTTCAACAGATTAGATCAAGGAAAAAAAAATAGATTTTAATTAGCCCAGATAGATTCTTATCTCTTCCACCACCCCAAATTTTCTGATGTTTATGAATTCGTACTGGTGAGGTGCCAGAACTACAGCCCCCAAGACTGAATTCCTTCAGGTATTCACATCACACCCCTAATGTTTCTCACCCTAGACCTAGCATGGGTATGAGAGGGGACTTTGCTCACCATACTCACTCAGTCCTTGTTCTCTCTGCTCATGTCCTCAAGCAAACCAACTAGTGCCAATTGTGGTATTTTCTGTTAAACAGACCTGTCCACACCAAGCTGAATATATTAGTTAAGTGCTTTCAGACATCAACTGTGAGAATCTGTGGATGCTTACCTGAAAATTTTCCCTTCTTTGAAGAGAGAGGTTCACATGTCCTAAGCTGCTTACCCAAATGACTTGGAGATGAGCCAGGGAGCTAGAGTTTAAAGGCGCCAGGAACATATGAAAATTTTCTTGAGCAGCTGAGCCGCAGCTGTCATTGAAACAGTCATAAGAGATTGTTTAATTTACACAAATTTTAAACAAGCACCCACTACTCCAACACAAAAGCTGTTCAGCTGGAGCAACAGACAACTCCCATGATTCAGAATTCAAAAGAGTTTGGCCACTGACACATTACACCATTTCGGTGTTACCTAGTAAGTTATTACTGTCTTAATGAGAATAAATAGGCTGAAACACTGCCTGATTCCTTGGCCCTTGCTCAACCCACCAGACCAACTGTTGTAAAATGTAGAACGCCTGCTGGTGGTCTGTGGGGAGCTGGCAGGTCACACAGGGCTGGATCCACCTCACTGCTTCCAAATACTTCCACAGATGGCCAGGCCTTCATTGCAAAGAAGGATCTAGCTGCTGTATAAAACAGCTGAAAACAAGGAGGGAAAAGGAGCTACCTGGAGAACAGTTAAAAATAGCCAAATATTTTCCCTACTGTGGAACTGCCATAGTTACCATAGGGTTGTTGAGTAGCTGCAAATTGGAGAGGTGACAACAAAAGAGAAGTCAGATGGGTCTACAAGAACACACTATCAAAAAAGTTTAAGAGAATGCCCCACACTAAACAATAGCTTTCCTCCTAGTAACTTATGAGAAGATGGTTTGTGGCCACTCATAGCACCCTCTCGCGCTAGTAGCACTTGTCAAGTCACTTGTGAATAAGGAAGTGGCTTATCCGCAGGGAAGCTCCACAAGGGTAACCACGTCAGTCTAGTTCAGCAAAACAAACAAGACGTTCTGTGGCACTTTTGAAAAGTAACAAATGTATTTATTGCATGAGCTCTGGCAGCATTTTCTCCTTGTTTGTTTTATTCACAAGGAGGCTCTGCAACACCAGACAGTATTAAAACTATTTTCAAGACCAACTCTCAGTTCACACAGAGCAACACAAACTTCTTCTGCCACAAATATACTACAAAACCTGCTCTAAAACCTTCAGTTATTTGTCACTTATGGTATGTAATAACTGCTGGCCCCTTATACGGGTCTCAGCATATGCCCATTTCTCTACATGGGCACTTCCCATCCAAGTGCACTGAAAAAGGTATGCTAATTCATGAATGTGTTAGGATGTCTGAACAGAGACACGGTAAAGTACAAGTAATCTGGTAAAATGATGCATGCAAAGAAATAAAAATAGCAATAAAGGCTTCACTAAAGTTTGTTCATGACTCCTCAGACCTTTGCTGCAGGATTGGGTCCAGGAACCTTGCAAAATAACCGTTGAAGAAAATGCCTGTTACATAACAATGGTACTCTATGACAGCCATAATTATATTAATAGCTAATTAATGACTAGTCAGCGCTCAGGTGGTTACACATGCAGGAAGGAAGTTCCAAAGGGGGAGCCATATTAGTCTGTTTTAGAAAAACAAGAAATAAAAAAATTAATGTAAAATTATGAGAAGTGACTTAGCACTACCCTTTCTTCAATCTAAATGAAATTCAGCAATTTTCATAGTGGAACTGATGAGAAAGACTACACTAGATGTGTTCTACAAGCACAAGCTTAAGAGTCTGAAATCCAAAATTCAAATCCCAACTCAGATGCTGACTATGTGACCTTGAGCAAGTCAGAACTTCTTAGTATCTGTTTCCCCAGCTCTAAATGGGGGATAATACTCACTTACTTTCCAGGGATGTTGTGAGGATTAATGTTTGAAAAGAGCTTTGAAGATTAAAGGTGTCTAGAACGGTTACTGCATAAAAGCCCTCTAACCAGTAAAAATTTGGTATGGAGGTTCTGCACCTACATACAAAATAGCATCAGCTCATTTCCATCTGACACCTATAAACAACATTTAGCTAGGGGAAAGAAAACAGCTTGACTGTTGCTTTTAGGAAACAATACAATTGTAACAATAAAATTATAACTACAGATAATAAAAAGCAGCCATAAGCCAAAACTTCAAGGGAAAGTCTATGGTTTGGATTTTTTTCTGTTAGAGAAAATTACCTACACAAGTTCCAACACAGAGAATTTAATCTTCTGACAATAGATACAGAAATGGTGCTTTCCCCCATTCAGCTATACACCCATGTAGCTGGGCCTTGTGCGTTAGGACTCCTGTGTTCTAGTCCCAGCTCTATCACAGACTCATTTTGTGACCTTAGACAAGTTGCTAAACCAAACATGTTTTAAAATATTTGGCTAAACCTGCTTTCTTGTAAATAGGGCCCTGTCTCATGTCTCCTATCTGTAAAAGAAGAATAACACAACTCCCTCATGAAGATGTTACAACTCACAAGGCTGCTACTCTTGCCACATTCCTAACACTTCCTGTATGCCATCTAAACACGTATGGGAGCAGAAGAGTTGATAGTCCCAATGCATCCGCATGGCTCAATAGTTCTCCTCTGATAGCAGGTCTAATGCAGACAACATTTGGCTAGCTGCTGATGTGTTAACCATACTATTGTCAAAACCTGCTATGAGAACATGATCAATGTGGCAGTGGTCAATTTACACTAGCCATCCCCCACTCTGTGTACTCCGAGAGAGTGAAGCAGTGATAATAATGAGAGGAAATTTAGCAAGCAAAGGCTCATGTAGACACCTGTCACAAGCCACACCATAATTATATCCTGTATATATGTTCTGCATTGCTGCAATACAAATACAATCAGGGTCCTTTCCACTTTCCTCTGCCCACCTACAATACTGCTGTCACCTTTCCAGTGACGTCTCTGGTCAAGCCTCTTCAAACAGTTGTGCCAGGAACTGTGGTACTCTAAGATAACAGGTAATGTGGCTCTGGCATCCATGTAACAGGATAGCTAATCTAGAAGGACTTCATCCGTACAATGTGCTATAGTGTGGTTCTCTAACAAGGATGGGCCTTATGTTTGCAAACAAACACTTTGAGATACTTGGTTCTAGTTCTGCAAAAACAAAAAGGAGTCTTGTGGCACTTTTAAAGAGAAACAGACTAACAACTAAATTTAAAGACTAATTCTCAGATGTATTAACAGGAGTATTGTAAGAAAGACATGAAATAAGACTGACTTGTGAAGTAATTCTTCTGCTCTACTTCACCCTGATTAGGCCTCAGTGGCTACTGTGTCCCATTCCGGGCACCTCATTTTGAGATAGATGTAGACAAACTGAAGAAAGTTCAGAGAAGAACAAGAATGATTAGAAGTCTGGAACACTTGGTTTATGAAAAAAGATTGTAAGAGGTGGGTTCGTTTAGTCTGGAAAAGAGGAAATTGAGAGGGGACATAACAGTTTTCAAATTATCTAAGAGGTTGTCATGAGGATGGAGAAAAATGGTTCTACTTAACTGCTGATGATAGGACAAGAAACAATGGGCTTAAATTACAGCAGGGGAGGTTTAGGATGCACATTAGAAAAAAAATTCTTAAACTGTCAGGGTGATTAGCCCTGCCCCACCCCACTGCAGACAGCAAGTGGGGGAGCTGACAGCCATGAGCTCCACGTGGGACTGACAGCCAACGTGTCACGGTAAGTAAGGCAGTATCTACAGGGACAACACTTTGCTACCTTAACTGTATTGACCTAACTGCTAAGCCTTTGTGGATGGGCAGCTATAAAGTCAGCACAGTGGGCATCAGCGGGAGCTACATTATTGTGTAGCCACTCACAGAGTTAAAACTACGAAAATCTCGTGGCACCTTAAAGACTCACAGATTCCTTTGGACTACAACACACTTCGCCAGATGCATCTGACTAAGTGGGCTGCAGATACAAAACCTTACGCCTGAAGAAATTTGTTAAGCCTTTAAGGTTCCACAGGTCTTCCTTTATTTTTGCAACCTAACTCTATGGCATAAACAAGGCCTAGGACTGAATGAGCAAGGAGACTGGGAGTTGGGACAGACAGACTAGAATTGATTTAGCAAGGAGACTAGGAGTGGATGTTGAGGAGAGAGAGAAGGCAGGGACTGGTTGAAAAAGGAGACTAGGGGAGGAACTTAGATTGGATGCGGAGCTAGAGGAAAGGTGGAAAATGGGAACAGCTGGACAAAGACTAACCACAATGGAGTGGGGAGAGAGGGAGGTGAAATTAATCTGACAAGTAGCTGGGATGCAAGAGATGAACTAAGACTGCCTGGGAAGAGAGACTAGGACAAGGTCCGAGGGCAGGGGGAGACAGGAAAAATAGACTGGGGAGGGAGAAAGCTGAAGGTGGTGGAACTGGTTGGAGGAGAAATCAGTAGAGGAGAGCTGGAACTGAGTGTGTACACAAGACTGATGGGAGTGGAAGATGGGGTGTGAGGCTGAGATTCAAGACAGGAAGACTGGACTGGAGAAGCATTGAGACTGGGACTGGAAAGAACAGCCAGAGTGGAAATGAGTAGCCAGGGACGGGAAAGAGACTAGACTGGAACAAGATGATGGGACTGGGCAGAGAGCATCAAGCTTGGAGAAGGAAGGGGCAGAAAGGTCTGTGACCACTAGGAACATACTCCCCTCTAGTGCTCAGACCAGAACCCAAGATTCCTTAATCTTCTACTGCCAGAAAATCATAGAAACTGGAAGGGACCATGACAGGTTCTCAAGTCTAGTTCCCTGCACTCCTGGCAAGACCAAATGCCACCATTAAACCATCCCTGACAAGTGTTTGTCTAAACTGCTCTTAAAAACCTCCAATGCAGGAGATTGCACAACCTGCCAAGGCAACTTATTCCAGTGTTTAATCACCCTGAAAGTTAGGAATTTTTTCCTCATGTCTAGTCTGAACCTCCCTTACTGTAATATAAGACTGTTGCTTCTCGTCCTATCATCTGTGATGAAGTAGAATAATTTTTCTCCTTCTTCATAACAACCTTTTAGGTATTTGAAAACTCTTATCATATCCCTTCTCAGTCTCCTTTTTTCTAGACTAATTAAACCCAGCTCTTTCAATCTTCCCTCATGTGTCAAATGTTCCAGACCTCTAATCATTTGTGTTGCACTTCTCTGCGTTTTCTCCAGTTTCTCCACATCATTTTTGAAATGACACACCCAAAACTGGATATAGTACTCAAGCTGAGGCCTAATCAGTGCAAAGCAGAGTGGAAGAATGACTTCTCGTGTCTTACTCACAATGCTCCTGTTTATACACCCCAGAATGGCATTTGCTCTTTTTGCACCAGTGTAACACTGCTGACTTATATTTCGCTCGTGATCCACTATTATACCCAGATCCCTTCTGCAGGACTCCTTCCTAGACAGTCATTGCCGATTTCTTTTTGTGTGTGCAATGGGTTGTTCAACCCTAAGTAGAGTACTTGGCACTTTTATCTATTCAGTTTCATTGTGTTTACCTCAGACCATTTCACCAGTTAGTCCAAATCATCTTGAATAGTGATCTTATCCTCCAAAGAACTTGCAACCCCTCCCACCTTGGTATCATCTGCAAACTTTATAAGTTTGTCCTCTATGCCATCATATAAGTCATTGATAAAAATGTTGAACAAAACCGGACCCAGGACAGATCCCTGAGGCACTCTGCTCGTTGTGTCCTTCCAGCCTGAATGTGAATTGTTGATAACTACTCTGTGGGAGCTCTTAGCCAAACAGTTTTTCATCCATCTTATGGAAGCTTCATCTAGTTTGTACCTTCCCAGTTTATTAATAAAGAATGTGATGTGAGACCATATCAACTGCCTTACTAAAAGTCTAGATATACCACATCTACTGCTTCCTGTCTATCCACAAGGCTTGTTACCACATCATCAGCAAATACCTGTGAAAGTGATCAGCAAAGCATGTGTTTCACATCCAGCTGGGGCTACTTCACAAAGAGTGACTAATTAACAGTTACTCTGTTAGTTTAAGAGGCAGAAGTCCATGCTGAAGAACTAGACTCCAACTCTGCCCATGACCAGGGATCCTAAAATCTATTTGCCACAGAATGTGCATTTTTATAGAGACTCTCCACTTTTCATTTTGTGAAAATGAAAACATACTAAATTTTAGCAAAAGTACCAGTGTTTATTCAACGTGTGCAACCTCTCCCGCTGATCACTGATTTTTGAATGTGCTTTATATTTTCCTAGCTAATCATACTCCAGTGAAGTACTTCTGGTACAGAGGTTACTTGATGCTATATAGCAGTCTGTGTTCAAATGCATCTCCAACTTCATTTCAGCATCCGGATGTGACTAATTCAAGTTTTTTGGCATCTTTTCATAAATTTTAAAATCACCTCTAAAGACATGTCATTTTGCAAGGATAAATTTCAGGTTGATGGTAATGTGCTATTCTGTAGTGTATGCAGCAAGCCTCAGGACTACATTCTAAGTCAGACAAGCATAGAATACATGGAAAGTGCTAAATATAAACTGAATGAAAAATGAGAAAGCAGGGCCATTGACAACAGCAAAGACACAATGCTCTGTAACTGGATCATTTCAAAATTTTGTACATTTAAAAAAATCTGAATACACAGAATGCAGATAAACATAAAATACACATACGTAATATAAAGTGCAATTCTACTAATTTTATTTTATTATAAAGATTTACAGCATGGTAGACTTTGAACTTGCTTGAAAATTGAAAATGTATCAATAAACATCATGTTCAACTTAGACCTAGATGACAAGGAAAACTAAAGTTCAGCCTTTCATTTTAGATGCAAAAAAATGTTTAAAAAAAAAATCAGAAAATTCTGGGTTTTTTAATCACCAAAAAACTAGGGTACCTATTGGTTCCCCATGTGGGTGTCAATATGATATCACTTTATTTTTCCCCATTGTGCTTGCCTCAGAAAAATCACACACAAAAAAACTATGGTAAGAGAACACAGGTTGCAAAGTCAAGCATTCCAAAGCTAAGAATTACCAGAACTAAAAAATAACATTGTTCAGGCAATCTTAATTCTACCCTCAAATGCATTGTGAATACACGGTTTGATTTCAAGACCAAAGTCAAGTTTTTTTATGTAATTATAATCATAACAGGAGTACACTAGCCACAGCACATTCCAGGATGATTTGCTACACAAGCAAATATTTATTTCACTCACTTCAGCTGTCTCAAAACTGTCATATTAAAGTATTTCTTGCCTTGTATAAAAGTTTGAAAATTAAACCACACATTTCAGACCCTCACAGTGAATCACCAGCTTCCTAGAAAATGACTTTTCCTTAAACCGAAGGCATATTTTGTACAAAGGGGAACCAAACAATTTATTTAATAGGTTAGCCCAGTGAACAAATAGTAAAGTGACGTGGCCAACACAGCATGAGGGCAAGATGTGAACTGGAAAGCTAAATGCTGGACATCAGTCATTCAGATTGGCCAGGGGATGAATATAGTTCCGCAGCTCATTGTCAATTATCTTTAGTCATGAAGGTCCAACCTAATATTAATATTTCAAATGCAGGTCACTGGAGAAGTTACTGCTCTTGTTAAATTACATAGACACAGCAGTAGAGCAGCAAAAATGAGGAAATCACCCTCTGTGCATGATCAAAAGTAATTTGCTGAAAGTCTAAAAAACCCTAACTTCATTGTTCAGCCATCATCATTTCTATCAGCAAACGGAGAGCATAGCTCAGCTGTATTTAAAAGGTATTTCTAAGACAAACACACCTATCATTTCCGCGAAGACTAAACATCTTAGTTACCTGATCAGAGTCTGCCAAGGAAATGTTTGTCTCCTACTTTGCTCTTAGCAAATCTCAAATAATGTCATGTCTATGCTGGGGTATATGTAGTTAACTTAATTATTTCATCTCAGTTTTATCAGTCCTTTATATCAGCAGAAAGCTGTTACATTTCCTGCCATGTATAAAATATTCAGAAATAATGAACTGAACAGAAAGAATAGGGTGGCCACTCCGCTTGCATGACTATAGTCAGCATGAAGCCATGGAGGGTTGGGGCAGTGGCAGAAAGAACGGCCATTATCCTTCTAAATTGCAAAGAGCTGCTGAGATTATGAGAAGAAAGTGACAGACTTAAAATGCTTTAAAATTTGAACATTATCAGGTACTCATGACCAATCCTTCTTTGATCAAGATGCAATTTGATGAAAGGACATCTTAAACATGTTTTAAATAACTTGCCTAGCAACTAAAATTGGTTCTTCAAATAGAAAAGTAAGATGAGCAGGGCAAAGAGATAGGGATCCAAAATAGTGTACATCCAACCTAATGGAGGGAGCTCTCAAGTTCTGCTAGCAACAAGGGATGCTATGAATACTGAAAAACTCAGTTATTTAGGATGAAAGAAATCAGACTGTAATGGCAAATGTTGCTTTCAAATCCACAGGTGCATCCTTAGAAGTTCTGGTGCGTGCATGCACACACAAACAACCTACTTGTGCCTTTAGAAACATAGAAGCTAATCCTGCTGTAAGTGATCTACATGTATACTATTAGAATAATACTGTTTTTCGTCGGAGGGTAGTGAAGTATGGAAATAGGTTACTTCGGGAGGTGGTGGAATCTCCATCCTCACGCATTTTTAAGGTGTGGCTTGACAAAGTCTTGGATGTGATAATTTAGTTGGGAGTGGTCCTGCTCTGAGTAGGGAGTTGGACTAGATGACTTTTGAGGTCCCTGCCAAACCTAATTTTCTATGATTCTATATTGACTGTCTCCTAGCGATGAGACAAGTGAACAAAGTCAATGGCATACTCCTCAGTGAAATATCCTTTGCACTAGCCAGAATGGGCAACTGAGGAATGGGTCTTGCTTGCCCAAAAAGGGAAACAAAATTGTTAAGGCCTATGATAACAGTTATAAATTTGTGATTTTGGTAATTTATGAAGTTCAAAACGTTTATGTTCAAAATAGAATTAGCATGTTTGTTGGTGTATTTATCAATTACATTTTACTGTTGCTGTTGGACTTCTGGAATGATTTATTATTTCTCTGTGGAATCAAAACACCCTCACTTGCTCTTTAAAAATAAAAGTGAGGCATTTATGAACTTTTTTTTTTTTTTTTTAATTTCAAGCAATTTGGTATGTTGCTAGAAAAGGATTTAAGCAGATTTCAATGATTATTATGATTTATTCTTTTTCTTATAAGACTGGGGTAAAATAGATTATATAATGTAAACAGAGATACAAATAGCTGCCGTAGAGGAATCTTTAATTTACAATCTAATATTTTTAAAGCAGTGTACCAAACAGTTCGTGTGACATTTTCAGATATTGCCAATGTCTAAAATTTCAAAGTCAACAGCAGTGCTGCAACTAAACATACAGATTGTAAATTAACTGTAACAAAAAAACCTTAAGACTTTCTTCGACATCCAGTAAACCCACGGAGGAGTTTGCAAATCGGGAAAAAGAAATTCCAGCAAGATGCCTCAGATGAAAAGATCAATTGATTTATTTATGCAACAAATTCTCCCTTTTGTCTTGTTCAAAAACAAACAGGTTTAATCATTAGAACCAAGCTACAGTCAGTCTGGCAGAGACACCGGTGGACATAGTATAGGAGAAGGAAATTGAACAGTGTGCAAAAACACACTGACAGCAAGTTTATTAATCTGAGTCATGATGGCTGCAGCAATGAACACAATGATCCAGTAATTTGTGCTTGTGAGACGGCAGAAAATAGGTTTGTCTATCTCACAGAAACCACTGATACATCAGGAAATGGCCTAACAGAAGCATACTTAAAAGTAATTACAGTTAAAGATAAACTGTGGGGGAAAAATTGAGTGTCAAGTTCAGAGGCAGAGCTGTGTTAGTCCATAAAAAATGGGAATATTACATTACTCCACCTCATAGGGATGTTTTGATAAAAAATACATTAAACATTAAACAGCGAGAGTCCTTTGACGCCTTAAAGATCAACAAATTTCTTTGGGCATAAGCTTTCATGGGCTCCAACCCACTTCCCCAGAGGGCTTTGTTTGTTTTAGTGTCAAGTGCATATAATTTTGTCACAGACATGCTACAAATGTCGCAAAGATGAGAAGAAATCCAGAAGATAATGAAGGAAACCTGAAACTTATACTATGTAGGTACAGTGTTCACTTTAGCCAAAGACAGCTCCAGGAATAAATGGAAATGGTGTTGAAATTATAAAATAAGTTCATCGATTTTGTCAGTTTTCCTCACAAACTGTCTTCAGAAGAGGCCAGATCTTAACCAACAGCTGAGAACAGTCCAAAACTGAACTCCATCACACATTTTGGGGGAGAATCTGTTTGCATCTTCCTGCTCGTTTCAGAACACTTGAAGCTAAGTGGTTGTTCCAAAATTACCAGAGCCAAAAGAAGCCACACTGGGCTAAAGAGGGACGTAGAAGATACATGGAACAGTCTGATACTTAATTCCATGGTTTTGGACAAACTGCAGAAAAAAGGCTGCTATGTTGCTGACGCTACTGAAATTTGAAAATAACTTCTGGAGACACTGAAGAAAATATATCTAATGACAAAATTACTTTACTGGCGATAAAGAAGCAGACAGATCAAGCACTTATCTTCTTGCCGATATTTTCAACCCAAAGTATTGTGAAGCTTAATTGTTGAGGATGACATACTATGACATGGGCAACTAATAATCACCCATTAATCATTCCAACCATAATAAAATTTCAGGTCTGCTGAACAATTCAAAGAATTACCTGTTTACTGAGGACTTTTAAAGAAAGTCTACTTTAAGATGAGGTATCTAGAACTGTCAAGTAGTACAAACAATGACATCAACATTAAAATGACCACTTTGAAATATTTGCATTCATTTCTACTAATATAATGACTATATTATCTCAAGACAAAATTGGGTTTCTTGTGACCTCAAAGCATCACAACGACAATCTAAAGGGTAAAATAAAATCTAATAGTATGTTTTTACAGGCACAACTGAAACTAAAACACTTCTGGTGACATTTCTAGTCAACATCAGAGACCATAGTAATGAACACGTTGAGTTGCCAGTCTCCACTGCCTGTGCACAGAAAATTGGTCTGACAACAGACAGTTTATTGTGCAACCATCCCATTTATGTATGTACACAAAAGAAGTGTTAGGAGTTTTGATATGGCTGGGCCCTTGAAAAAAGTAGTATTTCTTTTTCATCCACATTTTTTCCATCCATGCTGCAATCGTAATCCAGTATCTGGTTTACCCATGTGTGAAGACATCCAAATATTTGTTTGCCAACATGCTTATTTGACACACTCTTCAAAATAGCAGAAATCTGGCCAGTGAAGGCTAGATTGAAGTGCAAGCAATTCTGGTCCCTGTGGACAACCTTTCTTTCTCACTCTGGTCATATAGCACTGTTACCAACTTACTTGTTGTAGAAATTGTGGCTTGTCCATCACATTTTTGATATGACAACGTTGCACTTTGTTTTGATGACATTAAACACAGACTCCTCCCCTCTCAGATCCTCATACCAAACCCAGATGTAATGTACATACACCAGAAAGCATGTCGCAACAGTCAGGAGTGAGTACATCACTAATTACGTGCACCAATATGAAGAAACATTTCTCGGCTGTGAGGGTAACCGGGTTTGTTTCAATCTACATATCATCTGTGTTCCATTTTTGGAAAGCGTGAGAGAGCAAGGACTGAAACATCTGTATCAGGTGAGCTAATCAATGAGGTTCCCTTGACACCAACAGACCCTAAAGCCGTCCTGGCATACAGAACATGCAGAAGCATCCTTGTGTCTGCTTCCTCTTAAATACTGTACAAGTCTTGGGATTGTTCAACACCTCTTCTAGTGACAGACTTTGGTATTTCATCACCAAAAAAGCCTGCAGCAAGGAGTGTGTGTACTGGATCTGCTCCTACACACACAGCTGCTCTTTGAAACATACATTCACAAAAGCATTTTTACAAGTGACTGCTTACCGGATACCAATATTAGTAGATTCTTTCACAGAAGAAGAGTGAGTCCAGTCAGTCAGTCACCTGATATTTCTTGCACACAAACTTAGATCATATCCTGGGCTGTCTTTCTGCATTTTTTTCCCCACAGAGTTAGTTCTCTCTCTCAAAAGACTTTGCTTACAATATAAGCTTTCTCAAACCTTTCACAAACTGCCTCAAGTACTGCAGAGATAGGTTCTGCTCAATATTTTCATCCCATGATTTAGATGACGGCACAGAACGTACACTTATAAAGTTTGCCGATGATACCAAGCTGGGAGGGGTTGTGAGTGCTTTGGAGGATAGGATCACAATTCAAAATGATTTGGAAAAACTGGTGAAATGGTCTGAGGTAAACAGAATGAAATTCAATAAAGTACAAAGTACTCCACTTAGGAAAGAACAGTCCTTTCCACATATACTAAATGGGCAATGACTGCCTAGGAAGGAGTGCTGTAGAAAGGGATCCAGGCGTCATAGTGGACCACAAGCTAAATTTAAGTCAACAGTGTAACACTGCTGCAAAAACAAAAAAAACAAAACAAAAAAAAAAGCAAACACCTTTCTGGGATGAATTAACAGGAGTATTGTAAGTGAGATGCCAGAAGTAATTCTTCTACTTTACTTGACCCTGATTAGGCGTTAACTGTAGCACTGTGTCCAGTTCTGGGCACCTCATTTCAGAAAAGATGTGGACAAACTGGAGAAAGTCCAGAGAAGAACAACAAGAATGATTAGCTGTCTAGAACACTTGACTTATGAGGGAGGATTGAAAAAAGCTGGGTTTATTTAGTCTGAAAAAGAGAAGACAGAGGATATGATAACAGCTTTCAAGTACCTAAAAGATTGTTAAAAGGAGGAGGGAGCAAAATTATTCTTCTTAACCGCCGATGATAGGACAAGAAGCCATGGGCTTAAATTACAGCAAGGGAGGTTTAGGTTGGACATTAGGAAAAAATTCCTAACTGTCAGGGTGATTAACCAGTGGAATAAGTTGCCTGGGAGTTTATGGAATTACCATCATTGGAAGTTTAAGAGCAGGTTAGACAAGCACAGTTCAGAGATGGTTTAAGCGGGTACTTAGTCCTACCATGAGTGCAGGGGACTGGACTCGATGACCACACAAGATCCCTTCCAGTTTCTGTGATTCTAAGTACTCAGCAGCCAATTTTCACTGAATGTGTGGAATTCGTCTCCAGTCATCATTTGTATGACAGCCATGACATCTCTACTTCCCACTGTAGTTTCTCTGTTGCATGTTCAGAATAATTTAGCTTGGACTTTCAGCTGATGCCCTAATTCAGCTCTGTCTGTTCTTCTCATTGGTCCATCAGCACCACTGTAGACTTACTCATTGGTCCATCAAATAGACACAGACACATATCATTGTGTGACTAAGAACATCTGCCACAAACATCCTCTCTGTGTCTTGTAGGATGATAACAGTGACTATGGAATGTTCAAGCAGATTAGAAAAGCCGTAAAAATTGAAAACTCCACAATAATGGAGGATTTAAATTATTTCCATATTGACTGAATACATGTCACCTGAGGATGGGATGCAGAGACAAATTTCTAGACACCATTAATGACTCCTCATTGATGCAGCTAGCCATAGGGCCAGCAATGGAAGAGAGGATTCTTTGCGAGAAGGAATGAAATGTGTAAACAAGGGTGATCCAGTGGACAGAGCATACTTGGACTTTCAGAAAGTCTTTGACAGGGTCTCACACCAAAGGCTCTTAAGTAAAGAAAGCCATTATGAGATAAGAGGGACATTACTCTCATGCATCAGTAACTGCCTAAAAGACACAAAATAAATGGACAGTTTTCAGAATTGTCAGAGGAAAGTAGTAATGTCTCACAGAGATCTGTACTGAGACTACTGCTGATCAACATATTCATAAAGGATCTGGAAAATGGGTAAACTGAGGTGGCAAAGTTAGCTGACTAAGATTACCCAAGATAGTTAAGTTCAGAACAGGTTATGAAGAATTACAAAAGTGACTCTCAAAACTGGGGGACTGGACAACAAAATAGCAGATTAGCCATTATCAGAATTAATAAATGTGAAAAAATGCTCATTGGAAAACATAATCCGAACTATATACACAAAATGATGAAGTAAATTAAGTATGACCATGAAAGATGGAGCTCTTGAAGTCTTAGTGGATACTTCTCTGAAAAAATTCTGGTCAATGTGCAGTAGCAATCAAAAAGGCTAACAGCATCAGGAACCATTAAGAAAGGGATTGATAATAACACAGTAAATATCAATTCCACTATATAAATTCATAGTATTCCCAAAACTTGGATACTGCATGAAGTTCCATTCATGCCATCTCAGAAAGATATAAAAAATGCAAAAGGTAGAGAAAAGGTCAAGAAAAATGAACAAGAGTATGGAACAGCTGCCATATGAAGAAAGATGAAAAGACAGACTGTTCAGCTTGGGGGGGGGGGAGAAAGACAACAAGGGGGGGTATGACAGAGAGCTATAAAGTCATAAGTAGTGTGGAGAAAGTGAGTAAGGAAGTACTATGTATTCCTTCACATAACACAAGAACCAGGAGTTACCCAACAAAATTGTGGCAAGCTCTTAAACAAAAGAAAGTACCACTTCACACAAGACACAGCCAACCTGTAGGACTTGTTGCCAGTGAAGATCAAGTGCAAGTGAGTTCAAAACAAAATGAGGTAAGTTCGTGAAGGATAGGTTCATCAACTGCTACTCATCAAGACAGTCAGGGACGCAACCTCATGCTCTGGGTGCCCCTAAGCCTCTGACTACCAGAGGAGTGAAAGGGGACGAGTCACTTGATAAATACCTTGTTTTGTTCATTCCTTTTGAAGCATCAGGCTTTGGCCATCGTCTGATTCAAGATGGCTGTTCTTACTTGGTAAGGACAGGGCTCTGTGGATAACAATTTCTAGACTGGCAAATGTGATGACTGTCCCTCCCAAGATTTAATTTTGATGCCGGATTTTAGACCGGCTCTGGGCTAAAGAAGCTAAATATCCCATCTCAATCAAGTGCTCCTCTCACAAATCTCTCCATTTGTACTTCACCAACAACTGCAATTTTCAGTAAAATGCCTGTATTTCTGATATTGCATGCAGTCTTGTAGATACGGTGATAAGTACCTCTGGATGTGTGATTCATCATCAAATGGGTTTCTCTTATCATTGATGACATGGTTGCTACAATGTGTAACATGTTCTTCATCCCTCTTCAGTACAGAGGCGAAGACCTGTCATGGATTTCATTTTCACTACTTCTTTTAAGCCCACTTTTGTGCAGAAGTGTCTTTTAATTAAAAAAAATATATAGTTTCTAGAATATTTCAAAGGCTACTACTGAGTGTATAGGCAATTGCAAACTATGTATTAAAGCTTTCAAATGGAGAAGCATTACATTAGGAATCCACATTTCTCTCCCCCTGCTATGCAGTACAAACTATGGACACAATCTACTGTTACTGGGACACAGCCTCCAGTATTAGATGGATCTGGTTACCAAATTTCAATTGCAAATATACTAAACTATCAAATCACTTGTGAAATACTTTATTAACAATATGTGATATGAGAACACTTCTTGTTACTATAATGCCAATATTGATTTTTGCCACATGCTAAAAGGATTCATTTCTGAGAAAAAATATTTCCCAAGCAAAACCAAAATTTTTTTAAGATATTCCCATTGCTGTTTGGTAGCTTTGACTAATAAGCACCATGATTTTTCTGGAACTTGTGCACAACACCCTCTCATTTTGGATACCATTGTCTCATCTTTCTTAAAGGCCTACAAAATCACTTGGCAGGTCTACATCATACCTCATTTAAAGCACATGAAATAAATCGAAAGATATACAATGTAGGTGTGTGTAGGGTTTGTACCTTCAATAACAAAAACACAGCCCTTTTTGGACAATTATGGCATGGCTATTGCTGCTACTTAGTACTTCTTTATACATATGTATTTATCCATAAACATGAAGAGTCTTTTCTCTCCCTGGACTTTGTCATCTTAAACTGGATACCTAATAGTTAAAGCATTTGATGCTGACAAGAGATTTTCATCCTGCTCTGGTCCATACAAGAGGATCAGCACAAAAAATAGGTTTTAGCCATAGAGGAGAAAAACATTACACTAAAATTAGAGCAAACTGAATCCCTAACAGAGAGGGCATTGGTATCATAATGTTTAGACATGTACAAAAATCTAGTAAGCTTTAGATTTAAGATTTTTAGAAGGGGTTTAGCTAGAAATCCAAAATGGTGGCCACAGTGATTTCATATTAGACAGAAACAAAATGTAGGTCTTAGGATAAATTGACCAACAGCAGCCAGGTAGACTAGAGTAAAATAAAAGTTGTTCCTAAATACCTGAAAGGAGGGGTCACTTAAGTAGAAAAGATGTTCTCAAGGAGGTCCTGGCTTGAAAGACAGGAAAAAAGCTACCATCATATCAGAAAACTGAAGGGTCAAAAAGACCCACACCCACTGCGAGGGAACCACACTAACGGCTGGCATTAAGAAAGTAACCAGTCAGGAAGGATCAGAAACTGTACATAAGGCAGAAAACTGACAGGTTTGATGGTCACAGGAGGAAGAGACACCTCAAGACAGTGGCGGCGGCAGCAACAAGCAGCTTGACAGGACAGAAGGGCCCTGAGACAAGTCAGAAGGATTTGATCAGAAAGAAGGAAAACAAGCATAACTAAGGGTAAGGAATGTATAAGGATGATTCTAAACAAAGCTAGACACTTGCGTCTTAACGGCCTCTTACGCTATCCATTCTATGATTGCCTGGTCAACCTGTAGTAACATTATTGAATGTGCACTACTGTAACATTAATTTATACCAGGACTTGATAAATGTATGTTTCTGGTTGCCATGGCGGCCGGTTTTAGTAGCTTCTTGCTCAGCCCCACTGCAGAAATACAATGATGGAGAGCCCTCTGGCAACAAAAGTAAAATTGCTGGAGCCTAGCTGTGAGGCAATTTTGTCCACCCCCCTCTTTATACATATATATTTATCCATATACATGAAGAGTCTTTTCTCTCCCTGGACTTTATGTTCCAAGGTCATATATCTGCTACACTACATGCTTTGCTGCATTAAGTATTCACATATTACAACATGCATGTGCTAAGGAAATGTTATATTGTGTTATGAGTATTACAATGCATCTTTATATGTAACCTTTAATGTTGCGCCACACTAAGATACATAATTTATGGTATCCTGTATTGCCTCAAGTGACCTATGCCACTTGTTTTATTATGTTGATTTTCAATGTAAGAATCCAACTGTATAAGAATTAGCATTTAATAAAGAGATTTTGTTTTCGAAGACATGACTGTCAATCCTTTGAGCAGAAAACTGTATCCATGTCCTACCAAGGGTAAACTGAGGCAGGCAGTTCTTGGGAGTCTTCCAATGATCTAAAAGGAAATTCCAGGCAAACTGTTGCAAGGGCAAGCCACCTCCAGCTACCAGCTTATAAAAATCAAAGCTTGTGATTGGTCTGTTAGTACACCTAAGCCACAACAGGCTCTCTTACGTACAAATTTTGAGGTAACAAAGCTAGTAGCTATTTTTTAAAATAGTGATCCAAATCAATACACGTGTCCTCTTGTTAAGGAGGCTCTCAGGTAGCAACTTGATTGTTTTCATCCTCGCTTAAAACAGCAATATAGTGCTTGGATACCTCAGAGAGAAATTTCACTTGGAGGAAGAGACATTTGGAAGAAAACAAAGCCTTACTGCCTAGTCAACCACACACAAGGACACTTAAGCAAACCCAAGTAAAAACGTTCCAAAGGGGAAGCACTGTGTTAATCTAGTTCAGCAAAATGAGCAAGGAGTCCTGTGGCACTTAAAGATTAAACAAATTTATTTATCGCATGAGCTTTTGTAGGAGAAAATTCCATGAAAGCTCATGTGATAAATAAATTTGTTAGTGTTTAAGTACCACAGGACTCCTTGTTTGTTTTGCCAAGCAACAGAGACCATGTTTGTCAAGAAGCACTATCATGATGCTATCACACGACAGAGTAGAGCATGAAACTGTCAAAGCAATCAAATGATATTAAAAGTGCTCAGCATCTTGGGTTCAGGCTTTCAGTGTGTGCTACAAGTGGAACAAGAGGCTTTTCAAGAGCCATTATAAAAGGTTAGTTGGCATCAAGCAGAACCAGCAGTGAATAGCGGACCATTTTATTTTCTTGAGTCCATTATTATTCCCCTGCCACACAATAGAACCAGAAAAGTGTGACTTTTTACAGAAACAGATATAGTAATACAGCTGCTATGACAGATATCCAACTGTGTCCATACTAGGAGACTCCAAACAGGGAGCTGTGTTAGTCTAGTTCAAGCAAAACAAACAAGGAGTCCAGTGGCACTTTAAAAACTAATAAATTTATCTCATGAGCTTTCATAGGAGAAAATTCCACTTCGTCAGATGCTTGAAGATGGGCAGCTCACAGAATGGGACCAAAATAAATGCAGGGGGAATGTAAGTTATCAAATCAGATCAGACTGTTACAGCAAGATAAAAGCAACTGTTTAGATTCAAACAGTGAAGAACAACAAAATTACCTGTTGTTAAGAGGGGGGGGAAAACCATAGTCTCTATTCAGCCATGAGTTGAGTCTAACTATTGCTGGCACAGCTAAGGTTGTACAACTCTGCATGAGGATAAGACCCCATCATTATACCTACTTGTTTATTTACCAAGCATTCAAGTGTGTGTGCGCGCGCATGCACACACACACACACACACAGTAACGGCAATTGGTTGGGTTTCCTCATCCCTCTACCCATTCTTATTTTTCCATGAGGCATGTGACTTCCAAAGCAGATTATTAAAAGGAAAAAAGAAAGGGGAAAAAGGGCAGGGGTGTGGGGTGGAGTGTTTTGGTTTTAGAATACTGAGTTTTACATAGGTGAAAGTTACCCGACTAGAGATCAGAGTCCAGGCTAGCCACGGGACAAACACAGAGGCAGACTTCCCTCACACTAGCCATTTTCAATGTTGTTAATTCAAGTGATTTTATCCTCTAAAGAAGAGAGTGTTTCTGGATCCTGAGAAGTGTTCAGCACCAAAAATACCATTGCCTTTAGGAGCAGCAAGAATACGCAGCCTTGCAGGTCAGACAATGAATCACAAAAGGAGACAGGCATGCTCATCACCTTCCATGAGTCATGGGGGTGAGAGAAGGAGTAAAATGATTATTTGCTCCTATATTTTACGCCTCTCTTGCTTTCATTTTCCCTCTTGGAAAAGCAAATGCAGCCACGAATTCTGATCAAGTCAACATTCCAGTGCCCAGAGGTGAGTGCATTTCTCTAATGAACAAAAGCAACAATAAAAAGCCCCATCTTACAGTGATTTGATACAATAACTTTCCTCCCACGGAAGGGATGCTGTTCCCTTATCATCAAGTCCACATCCGTACTTGAAATCCAAGAATGCATTGAAATTGCCTAATCTTTGTGTTCTCAAGAGATAAAAATTAAAAACACCTCAGCCTCATTGTATATTCCTTACAAAGGCAAAATGCCTCACAGTTTTATGAGTCATTTACTCATTCCTCAACTAGCTAAATTCTCCTTCTGACTGACTCACCTTGAGACAATATCCTCTGGAGAAAGTTCATTTGCTGGAACTGTCTAAACAGCGCTTATCACCACAGTGAACAAGAGATGTGCAAATATTAAACACACAGTAAAATCTGACCAGAGCAGTTTGCCTTCTCCATGGGTGGTAAAAGTCCCTGCAAGAGATTGGAATGTCATTTTGCTGTTGAGCTTGGTCCAGTTCTTCCTTTTGAAATCATAGCCCTAATTCTTTCCTTGAATGATTCCTGTATGCAACATGCTCACTTTCACACACCTGTTCAGTTGGGCAATTTCTGTCAGTCAAAATCCTGTACTGGTAAGACAAAACACATCTTTTAATAGAGCAGGATAGACACTAATGGAACAAAGTTGAAAATAATAGGGAGAATACAAGCACTCCAAACTGAAGTTTAACCAAAATACAAGTACTTGGAAAAAACCAAAACCAAGCAAATGTTTTAAGTTTTTTATTTAATGGCCACTTGCAGTCTTACCCAGGGACACCGAGTCCAAACGCAGGGACTCCCAAGTGGTAAATTAATTCAGAGCAATTTCATTACCACCTTCCGCGGTACCCTAGTTTTCCATGGAAATCTCACAAGGAAATAATTATCAGACACTATCTATTCAATTTGGGAGATCTAACAAGATCATGGTTACTCCTTAGCCTGCAGAGTAATTCAATATGGCTCAGAAACCTCCCGTCACTCAACAGCACCCATCACCAAGTGAAATAGGAAGCAACACTGAAAATTTCTAAATCCAGACCCCCTAAGTATTCCTCTGACAGAAGCCAGAATACAAGCCACAGGGTATTAGGTTGATGATGAAACTACGTGGATTCTGAAGACCACGAGCAGAACATCTCTTTGAGCAGAAATTAAACACAGGCAAATAAGACAGAGGATTGAAACAAATTCAAAACACAGTACCAATGAGGCTGCCAGAGCAATGAACTGCTCAGATTTGCAGTAGTGACTCTCAGAGATTAAAAAGTCATTATGCCACCTTCATGGGAACAATACAAGGATGGCTTTTGGAAATGTTTCAGGTCTGGAACAAAGAGAAGGAAGTTTTGTCAGAACTCATCTGAAGTGGGACCCATGCACTCTCCAGGACACAAATACACAGAGCCTCAGCTGACTGGGAGAAGACAATATGCAGTTAATCGGATTACTGTACAAGGAGCAATGAATCCACACTATTTTTTTTATAGGGAAGACCACCTCTACAGCTGTAACAATCCCCCCTAAACAAGCGACTACAGCAACCAAGGCCCCAGGCCAGTGATTCTCAACCTTTTGCAGGTTGCAACACATTTGGTGGTGTATTGTGACCCTACAGGACACACCAGCCCACTCCCAACCCCCCCAAGCCAAATCTAGCCATCTCTCCCTAGCTCTCCGCACATCTTCCATTGCCTGGCGACACAGTAATGTGTCCTGACAGAGTGGTTAAGAACCACTGGCCCAGGCTACAATAATCTGCAGCAATGAAAGGAAGACAACTGCATTTACTACAATATAAAGCAAGAAATAACACCACAGGTGTGAGGTCTTTTTCTGTTTCGTTCTTCTTAAAGAATGAGACCACAGAGAGATGATTTTGTAACAGGAAAAGGCTGAACCCTCAAATAACAGTCTCAGTCAACTTGTAAGACTCATCCTCCACATACACTGTTCCCAGAATAGCAGCGTCCCAGTTATGTGTTACAATAGCTATGTATGATGAAGTAAATTAAGCATGAAGCACAAATTTATTACTTATCTAGAACTATGCTAGTCAATCTTCCAGCCTTTAACTTAATCAGGAGGTGCCGCTTGAAAACTTCTCACCTATTCTTCCTGTCCGTGTATTCATCGTAAATTGTATGTTGGTAAAAAGCACAGTTCTGTTCATCCACAGGAAAATTATGCACTGGTAATGCAAGTTCCACACATCACTCAACCAAGATGTTTAAACTTGATGTATCACCTGAATGGGTAGTTTAGTTTCCATGCTCATTTAAATTTCTTAGTCTGTTTACTGAAGACACCAAATACAGTGCAGAGATCTATTGACAAATAACTGGACTGTGACCAGCCTAGAAACATCACATTTTAAAACTCTATGTCTCTACCAGCCTGCCCAAGCTTAGGTGGTCACCTACAGTATAAATGATAGGCTTCATAGTAGCCAGACCTGTCATCATCCAATTTACCATGTGGCTGAAGCAGAGGACATTGACACACTCAATGAAACTGGAGCATCGTCAGCTTCCACACTCCCCTGCCAAAGAAATTTTAGTTCATAACTTAAAATGTCCATAATGAGTGCGCTAAACTGTGTGCAATTATATCCTTCACTTCATGATTCTTTGTTTTAATTAGGAACAATTCCAGAGGTTTTTAGCTGACTAAGACACTGAGTATCATTCATCCAGAGGTGTTCTCCTATGGAACCTGTAACTTAAGGAAGTAAACGTACTGGTTTTCCCAATCCGTTCTTGAATACATTTGTTAGACAATTCCCCCTGGAAAGACAGGCCAGGGTTTTTTTTTATTATTATTATTATTATTATTTTTAATCTGAATGGAACAAAGTATTTGCTGCCCTCCAGAGGAGAACATAGAAAAATTAGATCTGAAATAACAGACAAAAGCCTTGCTTCTGCAGAAAAATGGATGGTTTTAAAAATGTTGTTTCCTCTTACACACAGCAATAGCACCAGATAAAACTTAGCCCTCTGTCTCCAGTTCTTCACCAAAAAGGACTCAAGTCAATCATAATAATCAAGAAATAGCTACAGGAAGGTACCTCAGCGTGATCCTCATCCAGTCCTAACACCCAAAACAACCTGCAGGGACCTCTGAGAAGATACATTTTTCTTTGCAGTTTTACAACATAAAATCTGCAGGACAGTTATCTATTCATAGGCCCACTCACCGCACAAGGGACCAGGGGTTAATCCAGGGTGGCGGATCACCACAGTGCCTAGGGATTTTGCCCTTCATGCCTAGAAGTGCTGCTGCAGCAGCCAGAGGGACTAACACCCTGGGCACCAAGAACAAGCAGCTCTGAAAATGTCAGTGCCACCGCCTCCCTCCCCACCCTCACAGCCGCCGCAAACACCTCTGGGCGCATTTTTTTCAGCGGCAGGTGAGGTCTTCTGTGTACTGCGTTGCCACAAAGAGTCAGCAGCCACAGTGGTTTTCAGCAGCAGGGGACCCTTTCTGCTTCACACCACTGCTGAAAGAGGTGGCAGCAGCAATCTTTCAGCTGGGGAGCAGGTGGTGGCTTTACTGCCACACACCTAGGTGCCTCAGTTTTGGGGCTGGCCCCTAGGTCTGCAGAAGATTCGTCAAGGTCTCAGCTAGTCACTGTGACATCAACAGAAGCTAGAAGTCCAAATTCCTGTGAGGCTTTGGACATTAGTTTCTCTGTTCCTCCATTGTGCATCTATAAAATGCAGCTAAGATAATTACCCTGTCCCCTGGGACTATTAGGGTAAACCCAAGAAAGACTGGGAGACAGTCAGACGTCATGGTAATAGGGGCTCTCAGAGCCTGGTGACTCTTCAAGGGGCTGAGGCTCAGCCCACCCTCCCAGGTGAAAGATGTGAAGTCCAGAGGTCACGCAAAAGGTTGTGATTCACACCTTGACCTACCAAGATATAAAAGAGCGCCGAGTTCAGGGTGGTGCTGATGTCTTCAGAGGAGGAAAGAGACAAGCTACTACACTGACAACAGTGGTGGTTTTACATGCATTCATCATTAACATGAGATAAAATTTATATTAGCTAGAACTCTCTGCTTTCTTTCCCACTCTTCCGCTGAATTTCTGAAGCATTCACTGTGATCAAATGGTTTCTTGTGCAGAAGTCAAGACAGTGAGGAATCACAGCTTTCTAAGAAGGAGTTTATCTATCTGATGGAACATGCAGAAAAAAAGGACAACTGTATTATTCAGCTAAATAAATACCCAGTTTGAACTGATCAGGACACTTAGGAAAGAAATCATGCATGTCAGAAGTAACTGCTAAACTCTACTCTGATCACTTTGAGCAGTTTGTATTACCCAAGGTTATCATACATTAAGGAAGGAAGTGTTTAAGTCATAAGGAAAAGATCAAATATTTGAACACAATCAAAAACCCCAGGCGATCAAAAAGTTAAAATGGAAAAATATTCCAGAACAGTGTAAGAATTATCGTGCAGTTTACAGAACACAATACGCCCCCTTTTGGTCAAGTGAAGAAATCAAGAGCTACTATCAATTACATTGATGGAAACAAAATGTTAGTCTTTGTAAATGTCACAAGACTCCTTGATTTGTCTTTATTGATAGAAATGAATTTGAATGAAGTAAACAGTGGTCTATAAAATTAGGAACGGCAAAGGGAAAGTGTCATTTACCCCTTCACTAATAATACAAGAAGTAGGAACAGTCCAGTCCAGTCCAATGAAATTAACAGGCAGCAGGCATCAAACAAAGATAAGTACTTCTCCTACGGTGACCAGATAGCAAGCGTGAAAAATTGGGACAGGATGTCGGCGGTAACAGGTGCCTATATATGACAAAGCAACCAAGGGGTCCTTTGGAACTTTTAAAAGACTAAGAAGCATGAGCTTTCAGGACTGTAACTCCACTTCATCAGATGCATGAAATGGAAGCTGTAGCACATGGGCCTCAAACTTAAGTCACCACGAGGGCTGCGTGAGGACTAGTATGGTAGCCACACCACTGAAACCTTTTCACACAACAATAGAGTATAGTCAAAATGAAAAAAATGAAGTGACATATGCCACTAAAAGTCAATTTATTAAAGGAACTATACTGTGAAAAGCTAGTGCTGATTTTTTAGTCACTTCATTTTAAATTTTGCATTATCAATTATCTGAGAAATTCTAGGTGTCATTGCAGACTGCAGGAAATAATTTTAGGGGTGGCATGTTTGAGACCCCTGCTGTAGCATGTCGGATGAATGAACAAATAAAGAGAAGCATAAGTCAGAGTGCTGAATACCAGGATGGTCCCTGTTAAATCAGGACATCTGAACACCTGAACTTCTTCACACAAAACACAGTCAACCTGGAGAACTCATTGCTGGGGATATCATCAAGGCCAAAACTATAACTGGGTTTAAAAAAGAATTAAATGAGTTCATGGAGGGTAGCTTCACTAATAGCTATTAGCCAAGAGGGTCAGCGATTCAATTCAATGCTCTGGCTGTCCCTAGCCCTTGGCATGCCAGATGCTCAGACTAGATAACAGGGGATGGGTCACATAATAATGCCCTCTAAAGCATCTGGCACTAGCCACTGTTGAGAGACAGAACACTGATCTGACCCATTGTGGCCAATCTTATGTTAAAAGCAAGGCACCATATAAAGAAATTTAACAACGTTTACAATCTTAAAGGAACATGATCATTTTGAAATCTAGCCATTTAAAAAAAAAAAAAAAAAGTCAAAATATTTTCAAGATTCCACTGCTGCTCCCAAGGCCTCCCTAACAATTTCTGAGGTTTTTACGATGACATTTTCCTATTTTCTAAAACAGTTTTCCCTGGAACTATGGGAAAGGCCCATAAGAATGAAGGGAAACTGTGAAACTAACTACATAAGAGAAAAAAAAATATTTTTCTCCAATCTTATTTCAGTTATGGTAATCTTAAGCATTACCTGTAACAATAGTAGATAAATGCTCACACAGAGGAATGTTTTTAAGAGGATATCATGCCCTTATCTGCAGCATAAAATGAAGTTTGCAATAAAAAGGGCTCCTTTCTGCTTCAGAAACAGAAACCAAGGGAAATCCCCAGGGGCAATGGCACGGGTGCTAAAACCAGAGTGTTAATGGTGCTCCCACATGCCTTGATTTGAAGTGTTTCCATTATACACAGGGGCTAGTTTGGTTCAGTGGCTCTCAACATCTCCACTATAAAAACTGTTCCAGCACCGCTGGCTGATGGTTTATGATTTTAGCTATATGAAACAATCAACAGCCCTCAGGTGATGAGTCATTTCAATCTCTTACTAGCAGACTTCAAGAAAGGGGTCAAAAAGGTTCTCATAAAAAGACTCAAGCCCATATCATTCCATCCCATACAAACATGCAGCAAGAGAAAAAAGTATTAGGTCCACAGTTTTGAAGCTGTGGATACCCTGACTGCATCACCACCTTGAGGGAAAGGGAGAGAACGATGACAGGCATGAAGAACGTACAGAATCAAAGTATGAAGAAATTCAGTGTTACCTCGGAGAGATTTTCCGATTATCCACAAATCCTCCACCTCCCATCTCTCAAAAAAGCAGAACTTTTAAAAGAACCTTGAGAGCTACCAACACTATTTACAGGGGTTAAAGTATAATTTGGCAGGCCCCAGAACCCTCCTAAATTGACAGGCCCCCCATATGCCACCGCAAGCCCCCCTTGTGCACCCCAGTTTATGATGCCCAAACGCCTGCCCCCCCAGCTCCTCCCCCCCCCACACCCCTACCTCCCCCCTTACCTGGTGCCATGGGAAGGCGCTCTGGCCCAGGCTTTGGCCTAGAGCTTTGTCTCACTGAGCATGCTCAGAGGCTCTGAACATGCTCAGTGAGACCAGGAGGTAGAGTTTTTAGAACTCCCTGCCCTGCCAGAACACAGGAGAATGACATTTAGGAGCCTGCTATTTTTAGGGGCTCAGCATTCTGGCCCCTAAAAATAGAAAATGAGCCGGAACACAGTTTTCCGGAACCTACTATTTTTAAATGGTGGGCCCCGGAACCCAGCATTCCAGCTGCATTTCCTATTTTCGTGGGGCTTGGAATGCTCAACCCCTAAAAATAGTGGGCCCCAGAATGGCACTCCCCGGCATTCCAGCTAACTTTACCCCGATTATTTATGAACTCAATCAAGAATGTTTGTGGGTTTTTTGTACCAAAAGAGTCACTATTTAAAATCTGGTATCTGGGTACAAAACATTATTTAAATAGCACACAGTTTAAAGCCTGCACCTTGGAAACAATCACAGCTGATATCAGCTGAATTGTAGAGACACTGGGAGTTAGCTTTTAGCTTATAAAGAACAGACTAAACACCAAAGAATGAACCATCTGCTCAGTTTGATTCCATGTTATAGAAACAGACTTGTAATGGAGAGAAAACTTCCCAGCTTGGGTACCTAGAACTGGACCCAAATTAAACCCATAATTACGAACAACAGAAGTGGCCTTATCTTCAGTCAGTGGGACCTGTAAAGTGCTGAGTCAAGCCACTCACAATGTACCTAAAATTCTAAATATACAGAATAGAATAGAATAGAATAGAATAGAATAGAATAGAATAGGGTTGGAAGGGACCTCATGAGATCATCTAATCCAAACCCCTGGGGTTTGAACCCAGGACACATCTAACTTGAAACACACACTCTAGAAAATTTTAGCCCATATTTTCATATGGTAGAATAAGATTTTTAAAAAGTGTGTTAAAAGGATAACAAGAATGCTTACCTGACTGCCTCTGAGACGTTGTTGGAAGTGTGCCCAGATAAAGCATCATGAAGGTTTCGAATGAAGTAATCTCTGTAGTCTTCAGGAAGGGCCATAAATGTTCCTCCCATCACAATGAATTCCACCTTATCCACACTATGGCCCAATTGCTTCAGCTACAAAATTAAATTTTGCACTAAGACACTTTGTACTCAAAGGACTCCCACGAAAACCTTCAACTTCGAAACAGACTGTGCAGCTTGTTTTTTTTAATCAGTACTGACCTTTCATACCATCAGCTAAAATAAAAAACAATGATACTTTTGTATACAGGAACCTTAAAAGAATTTGGCAAACAACTTAGAAATGACTCTATTGCAAGAGCATAGGGTACCTTCACAAAGACTATTTAAAGAGAGGTGGTGAGTGGGACTGTAAAGAGCTGGGACAGCACAAATGACAGAGCAATACCGCAAAAGAAGCTCCAACTGGAAGAGCAGGGCTATATAAAAATCTGCAGTTTTTCCACTGGATTTATTTTAGAGAGCAACAGAAGAAAATAAAGGATGAAGACCAATGGAGTTTCACTATTCCGCAAGCTGATTTCAGAAGAGAGATTTCACTAACCATTTACTGTTGTGTACAGATAAGAAGAGACAGCATCTATTCACATCAGAACTACAGGACAATAAGTAATTGTGTGATAATGGTCCAGAGAGTTATTCTTTTTCAACTGGCAGTCAACTGCTCTTTAGCAGAACTGTCATATTAAACACAGTTTACAATTAGGTGCATAACCAAAGCAGAATGTTAAATGATTTAAGATTCATTCATGAAGAGAGGTCATTTAAGTAGAACAAGGTAGATAAGGCAATATTTTTATTGAGTCAACTTCTGTTGGTGAAAGAGTTGAGCTGTTGACCTCTTCTTCAGGTTGGGGAAAGGTACGGAGATTGTGACACAAATATATTATTAAACATACTGTTTAACCTAAGCAGTTGGCACAATCTCTATGGCTATGTCTACAGTAGGAAAAGTTTGTTCGAATTTGTTAATTCAAACTAACAAGTTTTATTACTCAAAGTGGAGTAATTTGACTTAACGTTAAGTCAAATTAGTCCACTTTTTTAATTTGAACTGACCTTAATTTGAATTTATTAAATTCAAACTAAGGGTTAATCCTAGTGTATACTATCCTTAGTTTGAACTAAGGATCAAACGAAGGTCTTAGTTCAAACTAACCAGCAGGTTTTACTAATTCGAACTAAGCTTTCATTAGTTCGAATTAAGGAATTCCATAATCCAAACTAAATGAAAGCCTAGTGTAGACAATAGTTTGAATTATGCCTCCTTAATTTGAACTAATTTGCAAGTGTAGACATACCCGAAGAGTCCATTCTCAGTGAAAGTCCTGTAGGTTTAGGACAAAGATGGGGATTACTGGGTTAGACCGTTACAAACCATAAATCCAGTCTTTATTAAGACCATGATTTTTAGTGTCTACTAAAGCTACGAATTGAAGCTCTCAGGCTCATCTTTGGAAAGTGTAAGGAATGGTTACATTGTGACAAATGTTCACAAAAGCGACATGTGGTTTTTTGTTTCATTTTTCCTTGTGAATTCATTCTGGGGAGCAGAGATGATCTGGTTTCACACACACAGCTGTTACACTGGATTTTATGGTTTACAATATGTAAACCCCTAAGATCTGCTTTTTGTCCTATGACTGGAGAAGTGTTATCAGACCACTTCACCTTGAATGATCACTTAGTTCAGCACAAATAATTAGAATATGTGCTATCAGTTTGATCATGTGACACCTTCAGTACCTTTCCCAGTCTTAAAAAAAAAAACTCTGAGCAGTTCAAAAGTTTGTCTCTCTCACAGAAGATGGTCTAATAAAATAAATTACTTTGCTCCCCTTGTTTCTCTAATATCCTGGGACTGACATGACTACATCAATACCCATCTTTAAAGTTAAAGTTGGCCTTCAAAAAAAATAAAAAAATAAAAAAATAAAACTGCCTCCAAAAACTAAAGATTGAGAACAGCTAAATCCTGCAACTTATCTGCACCAAGTTTATTTACCAAGAAGATACAAGTAGAAATTTTATAGGAGACAAATACACACATCACTCAAATAGTGACTGCTGGAACAGCCCCCAGTTTTTGGTCTGTCTCACTTCCCCCATTGGTCTTGGGTAGCAAGGACTGGATTCCTTTTTGCCAGGGTCTCATCTGTTACAGACTGCTGGGTTCCACTGCTGCAGGACAGCAAGTAGCCACTTTTCCTGTTCTTCCTCCTCCTCTACTAGTTGTCCTTGCTCCCCCTTTTTGGCTTCTTATGGAGGGAAGTAACCACTATGGAAGCAGTTTCACCTCAACTCCACCCTCAAGGGAAGGGAAAAAGGAGGAACCTGGAGGGGCCTATTGAAGGGAAACCTCAAAATAGGGGAGTGGGGAAGGGACCACAAATTTTCCAGATGAAACAACCTCAAGGAAATGCACTAAAAAGGAAAAAAAAAAAAAAGTACTTCACATTGGTAGGACTCCTTGTACAAGGAATTTTAAAACACTTGAAATGCATGGGTTTGCAAAAGGTCAGATGACCGGTGTAAATGAGCCCATGACATTATACTCTCTAAGCGGGCCATAACAAAAGTTCCTCCTCTACCTGATGGGTCCTGTGCTTCTCTTTAGTAGTGGGTTTGTTTCCCTTAGGCCTCCAGGGCTGGGAAAGTTCCTTTGCCCCCCCTCTGGCAGGGGTTTTTCTTTCCCCCCAGTCTTCGTACCTATGAGGCTCTTCCTCACCAGCGTTCTGCTTCTTTTCCAGAACTGCTGGCCTTCCAACCATACCTCGCCTCCTCTCACACACTCCAGCAGCTCTCTCTCTCTCACACTACAGCTACACCCATTCCTTGAAGGGGAGGCTTTTAAACAAGTCCTGCACTGCACAGCTATAAGGGGAAAAGGGATTTGCTGAGCCTGAGGCTAATGTGTTGGCCTTCTAGAACTCCCCAGAAATCCTCCAGTGTGACCCTAACACAATCTATTTTAAGACCAAAAAATGAGGAGACATTGCCTGTGGTGCTGTTTGCCACTGAAAGCTATGAACATTGTGCCATCTGCTGGAGAAAGGTGGGAAAGCACAGAGAAGACAAACAATGGAAATTAATATAAATTTATCATTACCCCATCAAGAGGCAGATTATGACCATTTTTCTTCAGGATTACAGGTTTTTTTCCATGGAGATGCCTCTAGAGGGAGTTGGGCTAATATAATTTCCCAAATAACACCAGATACAAGAGTGGAAAGCCTTAACCTTAGTCTATACCAGAGCAGTTTTCAGCAGCAGTTGACCACCAGTTATGTAAGGAGTGTAAAATTCCTTGCATAACTGGCAGCAACTTTGCAAGTCACCGCTATACATCAGGGAAAAGCTGACTGCAAATCCCTTGTGGTCAGCTTTCGCCTTATGCCCCCT
The DNA here is from genome assembly GCA_007922195.1 of Podocnemis expansa. NCBI lineage: Eukaryota > Metazoa > Chordata > Testudines > Podocnemididae > Podocnemis > Podocnemis expansa. The sequence continues at coordinate 2,221,955 of ML682105.1, forward strand.
GACCCCCAGGACTTCCGGGGCCAACTGCCTGGAGCAGCACAGCGAGTTCACGCTTGCTGTGAACCACCCCCAGAACACCAAGCTGGCGGTGGCAAAGTCCGTATAAACATACCCTTAGTTGGGGTCAACTGAATGAGTGCTGTGGTAGTATCAACACCTAAGTATCCACATTTTAGTATGGTTATCTCACATGTAAGTCCTTGGAGAGTCTCTCCACCAAATTTACAGGAGTTTTTCCTGTATTGATAACAACATTCGATGCGCATGTGTTTCTCCAACTTTATCATGATGAAATATCACATATTGACTATGAAAATAATGCAACATAAGGAGCAGAGAATGAAGGATTTGGCAGCAGGTGGGAGAGAATCTTAAAGAACTTCATAAGCAAGTTTATTTTGAGGCCCCAAGATGCTGATATATCAAAAAAAGTGAAACTTCACCAGTGCGAACAAGGAGTTTCAGTAACCTCCAAGATCACTGTCTTAACTGAAAAACTGTTTTCAAGATGCTGGAAGCTATGAACATTATTGCACCTATTTTCAAACACTGCATGCTCCCTTCAATGCAAATATTTACCTGTTCGACTCGATGTCTTGTCTGGAGATAAGGATCATATCTGGCACGAATAGCTCTCATTGACGTTGGCTAGGAGAAATAAAAGTTAATTTTAAACCTTATTTCTTGACAACGTACTGGAAAAAACACAAAAATGTTAATTATTAAGATCTTGATCCCGTTAAGATTCCAGTGTCTATCTGGCTGAAGTTTATCGAATTTTAACCTAAGTAAGACATCACATTAAAATTTGTGTTCTGCTGTGATGTTGCAATGCAACTGAAATAGGTCATTTAAATCTTATGACCCAATTTTACTTGGTTACCACAAGGTTTTGGTGGGTTTGGGGGGGGGGGGGTTTCCCCCAGGAGACAAAACAGCTTTTCATTGCATGTCTGCAAGTTATGACTACAAAATTGTGTCTCAAAATACCAGTGTCTTAACGCTCCAATTTTCCCTTCCTATCCCCCTTCTCAGTGACTTTTATCCTTCTTAATGCTCTCTGTGGCTGGAATGACCTCCCAAGCTCAGTTTGCAAACCACCACCCTCTTCATCAAATCCCTAAGTACTCATTCCCATGAGGCCAACATTACTAATGGTTTTAGGCAAATTATGCTGTCCTTTGAGTTTCTTAGTGCATCCTGTGTTCTTTTTATCTTTTACATAGTAAGCCCTTTAGGATGGGAACTGATTCTCTTTATATCTTGCATAGTGCCAGAGACACTTAAATTTAACTGAATGTGTGTACACATACACAGGCACACGTGCTAATGTCTACAAATGAATGCGACTTAGGAAAGTTCTGTAGATACACACTTCCTATTTTCCACTAACGATTGTAAGACCCATTGCAAATTATTGAATATGGAATAACAGCAAGTAAGCAAACAAAATTAAAAACAGAAGGACTCTGCATATACGTCTACTTAGTTCATTTACTTTGACAACCGTTACTTAGTTTCAATTATTTTTCACGCTTCATAATATACTAGTAGATGGAATGAAGCATATTTTAAAAAACTGTTTAATTTAGTCTCACTATCATATCTCCCATTAAGCTTTTGCTGAACAGCAGGAGAGTCTTTTCTGCAGCATAAAATATGTAGATTAGTTAAATTCCACTGTAATATATATATATTTTCAAAATATGTACTCTGGGTTTTGGCAAGGGCCATCAAATGAAGCAAGACTTAAGTGAATCATTTCCTTATTTGATTTATAAATTTAAAAACCTCAAGATCCCTCTCTGTTAAACTGAGTTACAATGAGGCAGGATTCAGAGCATGCAAGTTTCCTGTGGGCTGTTTCCTCAGGCAATAATGATGAAAAAAAGAATAAATTTTGGAGAGACCATGCGTGGAAACTTGCCAGTGCTCCTTTAAGTTTAAACCTACTTGAAACCAAAAAAGAAGAAAGCAAATCACTACCAAAATAAAAAAAGATAAAAGTGATAGGAAAAGAAAAAATTTACCCTTAGACTCTAAGGGCTATTACCAGAAGTCTGAAGGGGAACAAAAAGTTTGCAAAAAATAGTCAAGAGAGAGGATTATTAAAAACTAATTCAAAGGGATTTCCAGACCTAGTAGGGTAACTGCTTTAGTATCACCATTGGGATGTTGCTTTGTTTCTCCCCCCGCCTCCTTTTTCATTTTTGCAACAAGGATTGATTTTCTAAAGAGTTCTGAAAAGAGCTGAAAAGGAACTGGTCCCAATTTCACAGACAAAAAAATACGACACTGCAGTAGGACACTTTAAGGTAGTACCTCATAGCCAGTGTAAGACTGTGTTGAATATTCAAAATCAGAATCAGGGCCACCAGGGCAGTATCTGCAGGAATTAAGAGAATGAGTAGTCATACAGCAATTAAAAAAAAAAAAAACACAACACATACATATAATAAAGACCACCATCAAGTACTGCACAACAGACATCTTACTGAGAGCATCTGAAGATGTGAATAATACATGATTTATTTGATGAATCTGGATTTACCGTCTATTTGTCCATACGTAAACTAACTTTTTAAATAAATGTATACCAAAAAAATGCACACAACTTCCATGAGCCAGAAATAATTTCAAATAAACCACATTCCCCCTTTATTCAGATTGGCATCACAGAAAGAGCATTAAAATTAAAACAAAGTGATGCTTTAAGTAATTCTAAAAGTGGATATGAATCATAAGCATTCCAAACATGTTTTAAGCATGTTTAAATTAGCCAGCCTCCACAGAAAATGAAAGTGACTCCTCCTAGTTTAATGAACCTCAAGCCTTTAGGTTGTGACTTTTACTATATTTTATTCCCCAAAACTTTTTAATCATTTTTATTTTGTGACACCTTGCAACTTCTTTTTCCCCACTCTGATAATTTTCATCATCTTCATGGGAGTGTTTCTCTCAAAGCTTGTTTACAGGCTACTCAAGAATATCCTATTTAACTCTCTACAAGCGCTTTTCAAATTGTGACAGACACTTCCTTGCAGCAAGTCTTCACCCATGCAGAAAGAAAGATGGTCTGTGAACCTACAGACATGGATTCCCTCTGAAGAATCCAAATTTACTACAGACATGCTGAAATGCATTTCCCCTTTGGCTCATCCAAACATTCATACTTACACACATATGTTTCCTGTAAAGTTAATGTGTGGACACCTATGGGGTTTGCACATCACAGCCACAACAGCAATCTGTAACAAGAAGAGTTACAAGAAGATGGAAATTATAATCCTAGTTATTTCAGAAATTAGGAAAGATACAAAAGTGCATCCTGGAATTGTACAAACAGGGCCATGTGTGCAGGACTATTTTGAGGTTTTTCCATCTGAGTCTTGCCACTAAAATGCTGGTGCATTGTCTTGTGGAGGGGGGGGGGGGAGAGTTGTGGCAGTGAAACAAGTCAATTACTAGCAAATGCATTCATAAGAGGGATTTCCACAGCCCAGAGAGGTAAACCAAACAAGAAGAATGTTCGTGGAACACAAGATCACATTTACAAGCAGAGGACTCATTTAAGGTTTGGTTCCACTGACATACTAACAAGACCCTGAGTTACATTAAAATCCTCACAGTTTGGTGCACTTTCAGGAATTTGTGAGGCTGGGAAAATGGCAATAAGCACTCCAGAGAGACTTTGGAACCTAGGTATTGGACAGAGAGAGAGAAACAAGGGGAGACAATAGAAAGCAGCCAAAAAAGGAAAAAAAATTCCTATCAGCCACCAAAAGAATTTCTCTGCATCTCTGCGTCACCTCTTCTCCCATGAATCCAAAATTGACCTTCAACACCATGGGGGACATTAATCTCCCTTCTAACAAATAAAGAACGAGCTCTAGAGAGGTTAAGATGTAATTTTTCAAAAGCATCCACTAGTATTGAGCACACAACTTCAGAAAGCAAGAGCCTAATTTTCATACTTACTTGTCAATTGCTACATAGCAACTGGAATTACCTTGAAAACCATATGTTTCCAGATTCTTTTAAATCAGGGGGCAGGCGGAGAGTGTATGTGCAAGACAGAGAGGCTTAAAAAGCATTTAGTTGGATGTTAGCTATTGTTAACACTTTTCAGTCTTCCAGACCTCTTAAAGAAATTATGGGTGAAGGCTAAAAATCTTGTTCCTGAACCATTTGCTGAGCTGGCCTGCTGCAACAACACTAAACTTTACTGGGTTTTGCTTCCATATTAAACTGCAGGAGCGAGACATTAATCTGGTTAACAAATGGATGTCATTGCATTTGCCCTCTTCTTTCAACCTTCATGAGATTCTTTGAAAACGACATCCCTTTGTCATTTCTAGGATGCTTTGTCAATCTAGAAAGTGGAGGACACAGCTAGTACCTCACTAAAACTTCTACTTTCAACACCTTAACAATGTTTGACAACTATTAACCCCAGTCTGTCAGTCAAAGGCTCATTTACATAAGGGCTCACCCCACTAGCAGTTCGGATAGGCTTCGCCTTCAGCTTGGGTACCAGCACCTTGCGATACTGAGGTGGTACAGCAGCAATGATGTCAACCAAACGAGGCTGTGCAGAAAGCCCATACTTAGCAGCCGTCTTGGTTTTCACCCTAAAATGGAAGGATCTCAAATTATTTTATTTAATTCAGTTCTTTATGCCAGTCACGGTGATAACCCAGCACCTACCTGCAACTCAAACCAGAAAGTACTCCACTTCTGAGTAATGAACATAACTTAGTGAGACACACTTTAAAGTAGTCTATTTAAAAAGCAGATGCCAGCTGTGTGTGACAGTTAACATGGCAGCTTGCATTAAGGCATAAAAAAAAAAAAAAAAAAAGATATCCCAATGACCCAAAGCAACAGTAATTGTAAGATTCTGTGGTTTTGCTAAAGTGAGGGTTCCCTCCCCGTCCCCAGAAAATTCTGAAAATAGCACTGACATCAAATTAGTTCAGTTCCCAAGATTTCTGTCTAATGCTACCTTGTCAATTCCCCAAATTCCACCTTGGTTTCTTTCCAACTTGTGCTCAATCTTTACAGTCATTTATTCCACTTTCTCTTGTACCTGAGCAACCCCTTCTGTCTTTGAAGGGAAAGTCAAAGCACTGAAATAGGAACCGGGGGCCAAATCCTGTTCTCAGTTTCAAAACAAATATTCTGAGTTCCCAAAGGTACCAAAGAAGAATGTTATTTTAGTTAAGAATTCTTTTCATTGTATAGGGGCCTGAATTCAATCCAGGTCATTCTCACATGACTCTGGGTACACCTACAAAGCAAACAGGCAGGTCAAATGCATTTAGGGACTAATAAGAATTTTTGCTATAAGCCAGAGACACATCAGCTGGACTGACAGTGGAGGAAAAGATTTTGGCTTACTGGTTGATCACTGGATGACTATAAGCTGCCAGTGTCATGTGGCCACGAAAAAAGGCTAATGCGGTCCTAGGATGCAGCAAACAAGGTATTTCCAGCAGAAACAAGGAGAAGTTTCACTACTGTTACGCAAGGAACTGGTGAAACTTCATTTGGAATATTGCATGCATTTCTGATCCCCCCATGTTTAAGAAAGATTAACTCAAACTGGAACAGGTGCAGAGAAGGGCTACGAGGATGATCCATGGAATGGAAAAATCTGCCTTATGAAAGGAGACTCAAAGAGCTCGGCTTGCTTAGCCAAATGAAGAGAAGGCTAAAGGCAGACACGACTGGTCCCTATAAATACCTGAGAGGGATAGACACCAGGGAAGGAGAGGAATTATTTGACCTAAGGGCCAATATTGGCACCAGAACAAATGGATCTAAACTAGTTATTCACAAGCTTTCTAACCACCAGAGATATGACAGTCTAGAACAGCCTACTACCAAAACAGTGGCGGCAAAAAGCTAACTGGTTTTAAGACTGAGCTGGATAAGTTTATGGAGGAGTGATGGACAGCCTAGATTGGCAACTGACTGATCTTTGACTATTTGGGGTAGACATGCCAATGGCCTGCAATGGGACATTTGATGAGATGTGTTTGAATTATTACAGAGAATTCTTTCTTGGATGACTGGCTAGTGAGTCTTGCCCACATGCTCATGGTTTAACTGATCACCATATTTGGGTCAGGAAGGAATTTTCCCCCAGATTAGATTGGCAAAGGCTCTAAGGGGTTTCCATCTTCCCCTGTAGTGTGGGGCATGGCTCACTTGCCGGTGAATGCTCCATACCTTGAAGTTTTTAAATCATGATTTGAGGACTTTAGTAACTCAGTCCTAGATTAGAGGTTTATTACAGGAGTGGGTAGGTAACATTCTGTGGCCTGCATTGTGCAGGAAGTCAGACTAGAAACTAGATGATTATATTAGTCCCTACTGCTCTTAGAGTTTATGATTTGGGCTGAAGCAGCATCGCTAAAAATCAAACTACAGACATCTGCTTGGGCTCCAGCCCACAGTATGGAGATCACCCAAGAGAAAGGTCTCAGGACTTGGGCTCTAGCCCCAGCTCAAACATCTACATTGCTATTTTTAGCTCCACAGTGCACACCCTGGAAGCCTGAGTCAGTTGTGGGTTTGTTTTGTTTTTCACTTTGTAGATGTGCCCTGCACTGCCTCCATGGGACTAACAGGGTGGATGGACTTAAAGTGTTAAAACCAGAACACTATTTTCATTAATATGACCCACACTATGGTGTAAAAGCTCCCACTGAAGTAAATGGGTGTATTTTCAAGTCAGCACACCAACACAATTATATAAGATTTGTACTACTGAAAGAAATTCCGCTGGGGTGTGAAAACTAAGTACTGCTTTTTAAAACAGCTGAATAGAACATGACTCCCACAGTATGTACCCTCCAGAAATGGGATAGGTTACTGGCTGGCACCACTCACTTGTTTAGATTCACATCTTTTCCTTGCTCATGAGCCTCAATCAGCTGTTTAATGACATCAGCTATCGTCATCATCATCAGCTCCGCATGGCTGAAGTCTCCTGAAATAAAAATTAAGTATGTTCAGGAAAAAAAAACTCTCATACATATGACATATACTAACACCTTTTGCAAATCCAACCCTAGGCTGCTAACCTCATGGATCTATGTCAATTAACATAATTACTGATTTACAGCACCCCAATCATCAAGGAAAATAACTGTTACAAGTTACTGGTTTTGTTTTAAATGCAGACCACCAACTCAGTTTTCATTTCTGATTAAGTCCCATCATTGAGCCACTTGCATTAATGCCAGAAAACGCAAGAGGTTGAAAATGGCTCGCCGAAAGCTGAAGTTAGACAAATTCAGGAGAAAAATAAGGCAAACATTTTCAATAGTGAGGATAATTAACCACCAGAACAACTTCCCAAGAGTTAGGCTGGATCCCCCATCACTGGAAAAATATGAATCAGTGGTTCCCAACCTTAGAATGAGGATCAAAAAACCAGAAGGGATCACAAAGATCACTGAGTCTAGTCCCCTGAACTCATGGCAGGACCAAGGGCCCTCTTAAACCATCTCTGACAGGTGTTTGTCTGACCTGCTCTTAAACATTTCCAGCGATGGAGACCCCACAACCTGCCTCGGCAACTTATTCTCCTAATCTCCAACCTAAACCTCCCTTTCCATAATTTAAGCCCATTGTTTCTTGTCTTATCATTGGCAGTTAAGGAGAATAATTTTTCTCTTTCCTCTTTGCAACAAGCTTTTAGGTACTTGAAAATTTATCATGTCCTCTGTCAGTCTCCTCTTTGCCCGGGCTAAACAAACCCAGTTCTTTCAGTCTTCCCTCATATCAAGTATTCCAGACATTTAAAAACTTTTGTTGCTCTTCTCTGGACTTTCTCCAATTTCTCTAGATCTTTCCTGAAATGACTTGCCCAGAAGCAGACGCAGTACTCCAGCTGAGGCCTAATCAGCAGGGAGTGGAAAAATTACTTCTCACGTCTTACTTACAATGCTGCTCTTAACAACTCCCGGAATAATTCTTACTTTTTTTTGCAACAGCGTTACACTGTTGACCTTATGGTCCACTATGACACCCAGATCTCTTTCCACAGTACTCCTTCCCAGGCAGTCAATAACTGCTCTGATTTGCTGTTACTGTATGAACTGATCCTATGTTTTAAACCCCCTTGCATTTATTTTCATTCCATTCTGTAAGATCACCCATCTTCGAAGCGTCTGACGAAGTGGGATTTTCTTCCACGAAAGCTCATGCGAAAAATAAATCTGTTAGTCTTAAGCGCCCCATGACTCCTTGGTGGGTTATTTTTGCTGGACTAGACTAACACGGCTATCCCTTTGGAAATGCCCATTTTGTCTGCACGTAACCCAAGCCTTGAAAACCAAGGTCAGCATGGTGACCACTTTTCGTGGCCTGCCACCTAGCTCCACTGCAAAAATATAATGGAAGAGCGCCCTCTGGTGACCGAAAGTAAAACAGCTGGTGCCCAGCTGTGAACCAATTTTGTCTACCCCGAACGTAACTGACTGCTCCTTCCAAAGCAATTACTTTGCATTTGTCCTGACAGGCTCCAAAAGACAGAGAGCTCCTTTTTGACAGCTCAGAGAGATCACCGGCCCCTGCCAGCAGGGCCCCGAGCGCAGCCAGCCGTAAGGGGCCCAGTGCAGCACCTGCCTCCCGACTGCTGGGGGGAGACAGGCTCATTGCTCCTCAGCCCCCAGGCTGGCTCCCTGTGGCACCAAAAGCAGGGAAGAGCCGCGCCCCCTTTGCTGTGGCTCCGCCAGGCCCAGGCCCGCGGCCACGGTGAGGGGCCGGCCCGCCCTCCGAGACGGGGTGCCCGGCCCGAGACATGGGGGGGGGGTCTTCCCGCCTCACCTTTCCTCTTCTGCCGCATGCTGGCCACCCCCGGCCCGCCCGCAGCCTCCGCCGCCTCACCGGCCCGCCGCGCACCGCTCCTGCCGTAAAGCAACCGGCAACCGACAACCGCCGTCGTAAAAGGTCGCGCGCCCAGGGTCAGCGAGTCTGCGCGCTTGCGCTGGGCGGGGGCGGACCACGCGCGTTCTAGGACGGGGGGAGGAAGAGGCCAAGCGCGCGCGCTAGAACGGAGGGGAAGAGACCACGCGCGCCCTAGAACGGGGGAGGGGGGAAGATTCCACCCGGCACCACACGACGCGGAACGAGAGGGGGAGAGACCACATGCACCTTAGAAAGGGGGGAGAGTGCACATGCGCCCTAGAATGGGGAGATACCACGTGCACCCTAGAACAGGGGAGGGGAGAAGAGACCACAAGTGCCTAGGAGGGGGGGAGGAGACCACAGGAGCCCTAGAACTGGGGGGGGGAGGGGAGAAACCATATATGCCCTAGAATGGGGGTGACCACACATGCCCTAGGACCAGAGGGGGCAAGACCACAGGCGCCCATTCTAGCGCACGTGGTCCCCATCCTCCTTCTAGGGCTCGTGGCCCCCTCCCGTGGCAGAGGATGGCTGCTGGTGAGGGGGACTTTATCACCCCTGTTTTGGCCGTGTCCCCCCGCCCCATTTGGTGTCTCCCCAACAGCTGTGGCCCCTCCCCCAGCCCCACAGCTGGCAGCGCCCCCTGCTGTTCCAGTTTGGGGTTTCATGCCACTGGCCAGTGGCGCCCGCCTGAGACGGGCCCTGGTGTCTGCCATGAGCGTGTCCCGCTGCCGGGCCCCTCGGGCGGGGCGTTAGGGTTCAGGTTCGGGTTAGCGGTGGCCGTCCTTGGCTTGTCAGTTTCCAAAGGGATAGCCGTGTTCAATCAATCAATCAATCAAATCATAGGGCTGGAAGGGACCTCATGAGATCATCGAGTTCAACCCCCTGGGAATTGAACCCAGGACCTTCTGCATGTTAAGCAGAGGCGCTAGCCGCTACAGTCTAGTCCAGCAAAGAAAAGAAGGAATCATGTGGCACTTTGGTGGTCGACTGCCACGGCCACGACTCTTTTTTTCAATCCAACAAGAGTCAGCAGCATTTTAGGGATAAGGCTGGGGCGGAGAAAAGCTTAAATAGTGCCTCACACGCAACCCTGTGCGTGCCATTCCAAGATCCCTTTTCATATCTTTTGTGATTTCTGACACAACTAGGATTGTAATTTCCATCCTTCGTAACTCTCCTCTTTACAGATGGCGGCGGTGCCCATGATGTGCAAACCACACACGTCCTCATGTTACCTTGACAGGAAACATGTTTAAGTGTGAGCGCTGGATGAGCCAAAGAAGGAACGTGTTTCAGTATCTCTAATTTCCAAAGGGGCCACCATGTTAGTCTAGCTCAGTAAAACAAGCGAGGCATCCTGTAGCACTTGAAGGCTAACAAATTTATTTATCACATGAGCTTTCGTGGGAGAAAATACCACTTCATCAGACAATTTGAAGATGGGGGAACTTACAGAATGAGAGGAAAATAAATGTAGGGGAGTGCTTGTCATGGGATCAGGTCACACTGAAACAGCAAATCAATTGACCTGGGAACATGGCGAGGCAGTGTTTCATATCTGTGCACATGTATCATGGTGCAGGAACCATATGACTGTAAGAATAATTCTTGGCATCAGACCATACATAGGTACACTGTAAGGGTGAACAGTAAAGATACACAGGATCTCATTATGAGGGTGTACATGGGGTGCAGCTTGTCACAAAACTCCCATGAAGGTAATGAAAATTCAGGAAGCAAGAAAAAATTGCAGGGCTTTGCAAAACTAAAAAGGATTTTAAAAGTTTGTGAAAGTGCAAATTTATAGCAAAAAAAAAAAAAAAAGGCACTTAGCTACCCTATCCTCTGCTATCTCAAGTGTTTCTATGGTCTACATGACATCACCAAGCCACAGTTTGCTGGAGTATCATCTTTATTGGCTCTTCCAGTCTGAGTGGAAATGAACATAGTCAAAATTCAGAGGAAGGGAAAAGATGAGGTGTTCTTAGTGCAGTTCTTTGAAAATTGGCTATTTGATAACCGTTCTCAGCCAACATTTCTGCTCTCTAAGTATATTCAGCCTCCTATATGCTGGCTTCAATAACTAAAATAAGATTTAAGTACTCTTCTGTGTTGAGAGGTGAGCTGAAGTCTGTTCTTCCTCCTGGTGCATCATCAATAGATTTATCTGAGACGTTTCAGTCAATTAATTCTCTGTCTGCACCTTGACTTATTTTGCCCAGATTTATACAAGGATTTCAATTTGGCTTCCAGAGCCTTCATTACTGGTGGTGGTGCATGAGAAGAAATGATCCAGGCTGAGTTGGCAGGGTAAAGTCATTGGTTTTATTATAGAATCATAGAAACTGTAAAGGACCCCCCTGAGAGGTCACTGAGTCCAGTCCCCTGTATTCATGGCAGGACAAAATACCCACATTAAATCATCCCTGAGAGGTGCTTGTCTAACTTGCTCTGAAACACTTCCAATGATGGAGATTCCACAACCTGCCTAGACAAATTATTCCAGTGGTTAATCACCCTGACAATTAGGAATTTTTTCCCAACATCCAACCTAAACCTTCCTTGCTGTAATTTAAGTCCATTGCTTCTTGTCCTATCATCGGCGGCTAAAGAGAACAATTCTTCTTCTTCCTCCTTGTAACAACCTTTTAGGTAGTGAATGCATTTGATCTGAAATGGAATCATCAAGAGACGAACCTGGACCCTTATGGCATTGTTGCTCACTATCCAGAGACCATTAGCTTGGGTATTGAGGGTGCCCAGTGCATCCTGCTGAATTACAAAAACTGAGGGAATTCTCACTTCCTGGGCCAGATTGTCTTTGAAGACTGAGCCCTAGTCTACACTTAGGACAAATTTGGCAGCAGTCGACTGCCAGTTACGCAAGGAACACAAAATTCCTTGTGTAACTAGCAGCGACTCTTAAAGCCACCCCCACACATTAGGGAAAAGCTGATTGCAAGACCTTTGTAGCTGGCCTTTCCCTACGCCACCGGCCCCCAGGATGTCCAGGGCTGACTTCCGAGAGTGGTGCGGCGAGTTCATATTCACAGTGATCTGCACCCGGAAGGGCGAACTGACGGTGGCGAAATTGCCGCCATCAGTGTGGGCATAGCCTGACTGAGTGTAGATTAGCCATTAAATCTGTAACCCTGAGAAGTAAGTTGAGGACATTTCAGAGTGAGCACAGTCCTTTCAGTTGCTTTCCGTGAGACGCTGCCATTTACCATTCCTCTCCTGAGTAGCAACGATCTTGTAGTTTGCTTACTGTGCAGCTTATATGTGTGTAATTAAAATTACCTGTTTTGGGTACATCTTCACGGCCAGTAACCGTATCGTATGCAACTGTGCAGTTGTCCATTCTGCAGGTAACTTACTCTGGTTTGTTAAAGAATATGTCCCTGAACTCAAGCAACTACAAATAAGCTTTCCCACTATCAGTATTTACATCCCTAGTGACATCTGGCAATGAAATGCAGATCTGGAATTACCTTTACTTTGTAAATAAGGCCAGTGTCGGTGATATGAAATCTTGTAAATGTCGCAACCTAAAAAATTCAGGTCCATTAAACTGGGAAGAGTCATTCTGATTTTCCAGAATTTAGAACATTTTAACTAAAAGATAAAAGACCGGCTGTACTACAGCATTTCAGTAGATTGTTCCCAGCCTCTAGAACCTCCAGCCTGTCATAAGGCACTCTTACTGCTGCCTCACAACTTTGGGGGAGCACATTCATGCCTTGCATCCCTGAGTGGGGTCAGAGGAAGCCCCTGGCCTGGAGTCCCTGCCCCTTTTTGTTGTCTGCAACTGCTGCACCGCTTGCTCCTTTTGATTTCCAGAGCAAGTGAGTCTCTCTCCCAAGAAAAAATAGGTGGTTCTAGTTCTGACTGTGTCTGAAGCGTGGAGCTCATGGATTTGCAGGTGCAGGATTAGGCCCCATGGCAGGTTTACAGTTACAGAACAATGCAGAAAAGTGCTGGAGATGAATACGACAACATGCCAGGTGCCATCTAATGCCTGGTGGTCAGTGCCCGGGTGCTCTTTCCTTTGAGGTGACAGTGTTTTGTTCAAGTGTAATTATGTCTGTCTCATGCTGTGAGGTTTCTGCCATTTCACCTCGGAGAATTCTGCACAATCTAGATCAGCGGTTCTCAACCACTATGTCTGGACACATTACTGCGTCACCACACCGCAGTAAGTGTGTTGTGGAGAGCCAGGGAGATGGCTGGATTCAGCCTGGGGGGTGTGGGCTTCTGTGTCCTGTAGGGTTGCAAGATGCCACCAAGTGTGTTGCAACCTGAAAAGGTTGAGAACCACTGATCTAGATCTCACTGTTCATACCTATTAGTTCCTGATATTCAGTTTACAATTTCCCGCTCTTAAATTCGTCCCAGTCTGCCTAATTACTTCTAATTATTGTCATCTATTGTAGCAGCTAGATGCCTCTGTCACCATTAAGGACTCATGCCTTTAGAGCTGTGGAATACATAGAAAGAAACAATTCTTCTATGCTAAACAATTCCTCTCCATCTTAGGCATCTACAGCCTTCTCCAACTCCTAGTGGTCCACCAGCTATCCATACATACATCATTTAATCTTTCCTCATAAATCAATCCTGACTGAGTTCGCCATAGAAGACGGTTACATTTTAAAATTAACATACCAGACTGGCAAGTTTCAAAGGGGCAGCTGTGTTAGTCTTGAAGTCCCCCAGGACTCCTTGCTTCTTATACGAGATTATACAAGTTTGTTAAAACTAACCTTCAGCATTAGATGGCAGCAGAGTATTTAATTTGGAAAGCAGATGACCTGATCTTGCCATAAATAGGATCTTACTAGAGTGAAAACTGCATGACTAAAGAGAAGGGAATAACAGCTGGAATCCTAATGTAAAGAGGACGCAAAAGGGTGGGAGATGGGGAGAGAGAGACAAAGGATACATAGAAATTAGGATGAGGGAAGAGAAAAGCAAGTACCTCTTTCAGAGGAGTAGCCGTGATGAAAGTGTTTCTTGGGTAACCAACCTACTACCCATGACTGTTCCTGTGATTTGGACAAAGCATTTGTTGTCAGATGAGGATTAGGATGGCTCCTCAATAAGCCAGCCTCACTCTAGGCATCAGAAAGGAGCGTCATCTCATATTTCTTTACATTAACTCCTAACATGGGTCAGGAATGCCACTTGAGAAAGAATTTTCAAAAGTGCTCAGTGTTGGCCTAACTCTGCTGTCGTTGAAACAATAGGCATCCTCAGTCTCCACTGACTTTGGCAGAAGTTGCATGTATTCAATAATTTGCAGCCAGGAGGCATCTCTTTAGATCAAAAGAGTGTAATTAGGAACGATTAATTGATAGATTCCAGAGCCTAAATGTAGCACCAAACTCTGCCACTGATCAATGCAGCAGAAATCAGCTGGAATTTTAGATGACGGGTGATGCCAGGTTTTAGATAGTAAGAAAGTTGGTACATGGTAAGAACATAAAGACATAAGAATGACAATAGTGGGTCAGGGCTCAGACAGGATACTGGCCTAGATAGACCATTGGTCAGATCTGCTATGGCTGTTCTTATGGAATAAGTCCATTCGTGTATAGAAGGCAGTCCATAAATCCAAGTCCTGGGATGCAGGGGCCTTGGGGGATCCATTAGTGTCCCTCAGGTAGCTCAAGTGTGATAACCGGCAGCCCCAACCAATTCATCAAGGCATAGAGTCAAACTTGGATACTCCATTCACTTTTTAAAAGTAGGTGCAGAGCCTTGCTGAACTATCCAGTTTGGCTATGAGTACAACTCATGAGTACAACTTCCACTCACTGTGGGATTTCTCAGTGATGCCCAGGGGCAACATATTCTGCAGGTCCTGCTTCACCATCTCCTACATTTTCCCAGGCAGCAGACGGATGTGTTCACTTTTCATCCATGTTTGGTTTTTCTTTGGCGGGACACCAGGTAAGTCCCACCTGGGTTTGCCGAAAATACAGACAAGGTGCATATAAGCTGTGTATCTGCAGCTTCACTTTGGATCATAATCCTTCTCAAGTTGGCACGGTCTCAGCGGGAAGAAACTATCATAGCCTGTCGGCAAGGCTTCGGCTCAGTTGGGAATGGTGTGATGAGCCCCTCCTGCTCTTTCCACACTTTCAGCAGGCTACTTAAATGGTAAAAACAACAAGGAGTTGTGTGGCACTTGAAGACTAATAAAAATAAATCTGTTAGTCTTCAAGTGCCACACAACTCCTTGTTTTTTCACTGGACTAGACTAACACGGCTGGCTACCCATTTTATAATTGACTTAAATGGTAACCTTCTTTCCCAGCTAATGAACTACAGTCCTGACCTGTCTCACTGCTTCAAAGAGACTTTGCCGCCAAACCAAGAGCTTGGATTTGGAGGTAGGTAACAAAAGCAACACAGGGTGCACCAGTGGGAATTCTTGGATATGGGATCCTTTATCATAAGCCTGCTTCTGGGACAACTGTGCCTTCAAAAACTTTTTTGCAGACTCACCCAGGGCGATCACCTTTTTTCTTGGCCACAGCATGTACCCCAACAAATTGGTGGTCCTTGAATCTTGTCCCTCTCCTGTATAACAGATCAAATCTAATATCCCACGGTATTCTCTCTTCCACAGTGAGGGAAGGCCAGACTGGACAATAAACTTCACTTGTCAGGCTTTTGACCAGGGCAAGATGATCCAATCTTGAGGGCTGGGGCTGGAGAGCTGGCTAGAGCTTCTCTTATTGCGGGTTCATGAGTGACTGGAGAAAAAAAACAACAAGGAGTTGTGTGGCACTTTAAGACTAACAGATTTATTTTTTTGCATGAGCTTTTGTGGGAGAAGATCTTTGAAGCATCTGAGGAAGTGGGATTTTCTCCCACGAAAGCTCATGCAAAAAATAAACCTGTTAGTCTTAAAGTGCCACACAACTCCCTGTTGTTTTTTTACTGGACTAGACTAACACGGCTATCCCTTTGGAAATTGACTGGAGAAAGCATTTATTGAACTAGGTTGGGTGTGTGGTGCCACCTGCTGTTGGTTGGGTGATAAGAGGGTCTGGAGAGATTGTGTGCGTCACACAGCCAGAATATGGTGGAAAGCCCACTTCAAGCTAAATAGCTGATAAGGGTACCCAGTGGTTCCACATCTCCCAGGCTGCACTCAGGGGTTCAGCATTTCATCACACTGGGGATCTGTTACAGCAAGTGAGGAAGAGCAGGAAGAAAGACATAGGCCATACCACTGCACCAGGTCCCATCCCAGAGACCTACAGGAGTGTTGCTATTTCTGCACCACTTGTTAGTCCATCCCAAGTTATCGTATGAACTTCCACAGCAGAAAATCCCACTTCAGCAAACACTTTGAGGATGGGGAATTTACAGAATAGCAGGAAAATAAATGCAGCGAAGTGTTAAGTTCCCCCACCTTCAAAGCGTCCGACAAAATGGGATTTTCTCCCATGAAAGCTCATGTGATAAAGATATTTGTTAGTCTTTAAAAGTGCCACAGGACTCCTTGTTTGTTTTGCTGAACTAGACTAACATGGCTGCCCCTTTGGAACTCATCCCAAATTATGCTTTCTTTCCTCCCCCCCCGGTAACTGCCTATGAGGCTGTGGTTCTTCTACTAGGGATGTGATCACAGTCTTAAGTATGTGCCTTGTCTGCAATGGTCAATGTCCTATTCTTCGGGGCCCCTTCTGGGTTCTCAGTGCTGGGGTGTTGGAGGGTGGAAAAATATAGATCACTCCTTATGGAGGCTGCAATTGTTCTGTCCATGGCACCAGGTGTCAGCCTCATTTCCTGCTGAAGTCTGTGACCCCTTCCCCTCTTCTCACAGGGCTATTGGGGCCTTTTTAAACCTTTCCACCTGGAGCATACCCTTTAACTTTTGAGGGGCCCCCTGGCTCAGCACTGTTCCATTCCTTGCCCTGGTTTAATGAGGGGTCTGTAAATCCCATCACACGGCCCTTCTTCTAACAGGGGTGGAATTCAGCAATAAATCCACTGATTCATTGGCCATAAAGGTTTATATAAGGAGCTTTAGCCGTGTCTGAGTAAAGTTTGTGGTTGTAATTACCAGGGGTCTGGAAATACTAAACAGAACTATGTACATCAGCAAAGAATGACACCAGAACAGTTATCTTTCTTTGCTCTCATTTCATGTTTTTCATCAGTAGATCTCATGACGCTACACCAACGTCGGTATCATTTCTGTTTTACAGAGACGCAGTGAGGTGATTAGACCTGCCCAAGGTCACCCAAAAAGGAAGTGACAAAGCCAGGGGATAAAACTATGTCCTTGTATCTTTTCTCTGCCATTCAAGACTCTGACAGAGCTTCACCAAAGCCACTTTAAAAACCATACAACTTATTAAATAGACTATTTGAATATTTATATATTTTCCAGTAAGGTATCTGGTAGTATTACATTAGTATCAATGAACAGCGGCACTATTATTTTAAGGTTAGACTAATCTGAATTTCCAGGTGCCTGTGAAACATTATTCTTTCTCTATAAATTACTTTTACAGCACCATAAATATACAAACACTTTATAAACCTCTGGATCAGACACGTTCCCTGTAATTTTCAGCGAGCTTTCAGGATGAAGGTCTGTCTGCAGACAAAACACAGTGTTATTATTAACTATGTCTACATTCAGCTCACTCCGTCTCTGGTCAGGTTTCTGGAAACATCATGTTCATACTGAGCATGCTCTGTGATTTAAGAAGAAGAAGTTATTCACGTTGTGCAGTAATGATGGTTCTTTGAGACATGGGCCCCTATGGGTGCTCCACTAGAGGTGTGTCTGCATCCCGAAACTGCTGATTGGAGAACAGTGGTAGCAGTCTGTCCCACCCACCCATGCATTTACCATCCCCTCCTGCCATAATGCTAGTTAGCATGCGTGGGGAATCCCTGCTCAGTTTCTTCTCTTCTCCAGAGTCAACTACTAGAAAACTGGAGTAGGGCAGGTCATGGGGCACCCGTAGGGACACACATCTCAATGAACCATTGTTACTGCACAAGGTGAGCAACTTCCTCTTCTTCCTTGAGTAGAGTCCCTGTGGGAGCTCCTCTCTCGCAAGCACCATTCACACTGGAAGCCAGGACTCCTGAGTCGAATCTGATACAGATGATAGTACCAATACACCAAATTTGGCATTCACAGTCAAATCCACCACAACGGCGTTGGGTTCTGCAAAGGTATGTGCAGATGCCCCATAGCTTCTCTGCAGACTTCTGATACCAGGGTACCCTTGGAGAAGGTGACAGACAAGGAAACTGACTTTGCAGAATCAGTGAGTACTTAAGATGGTGGGGGGGGAGCTACCTAATACAGTTGGTAAGAGAGTTTAATACAGCTGGAGATCCACTTAAAGAGGTTCTGAGCTGAGACTGCTTTGCCTTTTGACCTATCTACAATGGACAGGAAGAGTCTTGGAGATTTTCTGGAAGTCTGGTCCCGTCCGAATAGAAGACTCTTTTCCTGTCAAGCATATGGAGGATAGCTTCCTATGATCCTCCTGAGGTTTAGAAGATTCATATGAAATGCAGAAGTCACCCTGGAAATGAATGTTGGATGTTGTGTAAATGTACCTTACAAGAACACAGTAAAAGGGGGATGCACCATAAAATCCTTTATCTCCCCTATTCTTCTAGCCAAGGTGACGGTGGTGAGGAATGCCAGCTTCTGGAAAGGTGAGTTAGTGAATAAGTGGACATGGGTTCAAGTAGTGGTCTAGTCAGTCCTTTTAACGCTAGGGTGAGATCACACTGGGGAGTCTGGCGCCTGGGTTGTTGGAAAAGGTTTGTTATGCCCTTACCAACCCTCTTTGTAACTGGGTAAGAGAAAACTGGGTATTCTGTGCGCTGGTGGAAGGTTGTAATTGCTACCAAATGAACCTTCAGCAAACTAATAATTTATACTTTAAAACCAAGACCAATGGTTTTCAAACTTTTTTCTCAGGACCCAGTTGAAAAAAATCCTTTATCCCCTTGACCCAACATTTACATCTTAGAGCAATGCAGTCCAGTCTTTCAGTAGCAGCAGCAGCAGCAGCAAGGAGCATTGTGACCCAGTACCTGAGGCTCTGCAACCCAACACTCAATCCTTAACACACAGTTTTGAAACCACTGGCCTAAGACAACCAGTAGGGTGGGCTGGAGTAGGGGTGAGATGCTTTGATTGGCACCGGATCTAGAACCACTTCTGTTTCTGATGGTAGGTACAATAAACAGTTCTCTTTCTACTGTGTAACAATATCTCCTGTCCCTCCTCAGAATAAGATGTCTTTATGTGCTGGAACCAAGAAGGAGCCATGGTTTGAGTTACAGAATCCACAACTTGGTTGGAGAGTGTCTCTTGTTATGTGACAGGAGATAAGTTGTTGGTGGACATAAGGACAGGTAAGGGTACCGCATCTGCCTGGGCCAGGTGGGAGCAATCAGTAGGTTTGCTTTCTCTCTTATTTTCTACACGACCTTCAGTAATAGAGGGAATGAGGGAAAAGCATAAAGAAAGCCTTTGGCCCAAGGAAGGAAGAGAGAGTCTCTCAGTGAGAGTTTCATCTGATTCCTCGCTCTGGAGCAGTACTGTGGACATTTCTTGTTCTAGTAAGTAGCAAACAAGTCCCTTACAGTGGTTCCCATTGTCAGAATATGTTGTGTTACTATAGCATTGCTGACTGTTTCCCGTTCACGGTCATTTGGGAATTTGCAGCTCTGAAGGAAACTAAGCAGTCATGGGATAACAGGAAAGGTCCTCTTATGAATCAGTATGTAGTTAAAAGGTAGGAAACAAAGAGTAGGAATAAAAGGTCAGTTTTCACATTGGAGAGAGATAAACAGTAGGGTTCTCCAGGGAGCCATACTGGGACCCGTGCTGTTCGATATATTCATGAATGATCTGGAAAAGGGAATGAAAAGTGAACTGGCCAAGTTTGCAGATGATACAAAATTATTCAAGAGTTAAGTCCAAAGCTAACTGTGAAGAACTATCATCTGACAATGGAGTCCTGTGGCACCTAAAGACTAGCAAATTTATTTATCACATGAACTTTTATGAGAGGAAATCCCACTTCATCAGATGCTCTGAAGATGGGGGAACCTACAGAATGGAAGGAAAATAAATGCAGGGAAGTGTAAGTCATAGGATCAAGACACACTGATCTGGCGTTAGAAATATACATGGCACTTTACAAACACAGCAAGAAACAAATGGCCAGATCCTGGGAACTGCTATGCTGGACCAGACAAGAGGACCTTGTTGTCTAGTATCCTGTCTCTGATAGTGGCTGGCGTCTGATGCCTCACCAGAAGGTACAAGAAATGCTGCAGCGGACAATCACAGACTAACCTTGCTCACAGAGGACGCTTATTCTGAACCCAGAGCAGTTCATAATTGGCATGAGGCTTTACTTTCTTTCTAGCTAAAGTTACTGTGGATGTTTCCATTGTCCACACAAATGTCTAATCCAGTGCTGAACACTACTAAGCTCTTGTCCTCAATGATATATTGTGGCAGTGAGTTCCACAGGTTGATTATGTGTTATTTAAACAAATGCCGTTACCACTTGTAAATTTGTTGCCTTTCAGCTTTGTTGACTGCTCTCTTATGTCATGAAAAAAGTAAGCACAAGTGCATGATTCACCTCCTCTGTACCAATCATATTGGTATCAGTTCCACATGGAAAACCACAGGCAACTCTTTCATCCAAAGTTTGATGCCTGCTTCTGCTCTCACCCTGGTGTAAATCTGGAGTCAAACCACTGAATAATGGTGTTACATTGGTGTCCAGCCTTTGAAAAGATCCGTCTTCAGTGCAGAATTAAGTAGGAATCTGAATTGGTTTTCAGCCCTAGCCATCTTCCCATTCATGCACAAACCTCTCACCTGAGTTCAGTTGTGTTTCAGACTGGGCTAGCTAGTACAGCTGTGGGGCAGAGCTGAGACCCTCAGCGTTACATTCACTGAGGCTATAACCACCTACTTTGCTCACGTGCTGCTAACCCTGCAAAGCTCAATCCCCCCCATGTGCCCAGAAGGCCTGACAAATTCTCCCACAATTCCCTGGGAAAGAATCATGGAGTAGCTTAGCTTACTGCAGCAGAAAGCACCATGGGCTGTACCAACAAATTCCTAGTGACACACTCAGGAGTGCAGCCCTGGCGAGGGCTCCACAAGGCAGGCAGGGTTTTGTGGTGTAGCGGCTCACACCTGGGTGAGGCTAAGCCGAGTGCTGAAGCCCGAGTTAACTGCAGCAAAGACACAGACTGAGTGAAAGCACAATGAGGCATCAGCCTCCAAAGCAAGAGAAATAGGAAAACATACTGAAAAGAGCCATGATGGCAAACAAGACACTGGTCCACATTCTGATCTCCCCCTAGTTTTGCATGATTTATTTGGATCATGGCTGCACCTAGAGATCCCAACCACAGTGAGGCCACTGTGCTGTGGGTTGTACCTACACCTAGTCAAAGAGTCCCTGCTCCAAAATTGCTCTGTCTAAACTGGCTGCAACATAGTTAGCCCAGATTTATACCAATCAGTCTCCTGCAGAGTCTCGGTACCTGTGGCTCCGCCTTGTATAACGAGTTCAATGAAGAAAGTCTCTTATTGTGATGAGCAATATAAAAAGCAGAAGGATAGGGTCCATGAGATCTTGAGCATGATTCTTAAAGGTCAGTGATCTCCGCTGTTCATGAAGCCCAGCATGTGACTCAAGGGACATGACCATCATCTTCCGAGTGCTGGGCAAACAAGCTGATGTGGGTAGGGTGAATTACACAGAACCGTCACTTCCTTTACTCAGCATCAGATCCAGGGGCTGATGGAGGAATTTGCCAAGGCTGAGCTTCAAAC
This sequence comes from Podocnemis expansa, assembly GCA_007922195.1. Classification (NCBI taxonomy): domain Eukaryota; kingdom Metazoa; phylum Chordata; order Testudines; family Podocnemididae; genus Podocnemis; species Podocnemis expansa. The sequence goes on from ML682105.1 coordinate 2,243,748, forward strand.
AGTGGTGATGCTAGAATAGAGAAAGAAAAAAAATCTTGAGAATAGCAACAGCTGCAGATTGGATGCAAATGAATATGCAGATTGTATTTAAAATGCAAAATCAGCACCTTCTTTCAGAGGATATGGTCCTGTTAAAAATATCCTGAATACTACCACCTGCATTTTCAATGTCATGGGAATATGGTGAACTACAGTCTCATCAAGTGTCTGATGGAGTGGGATTTTGCCCATGAAAGCTCATGCGATAAATAAATGTGTTAGTCTTTAAGTGACTCTACCACCAGACTCCTAGTTTGTTTTACATTCTCATCTGGAGCACTGAGTCTAATGTTGGTCAGCTCACCTTACAAAAGGCACAGCAGAGACTCTGGAGATCTAACAGGGAGTCCTATGGCACTTTTAAAGACTAACATTTATTTATCACATGAGCCTTCATGAGAGAAAATCCCGCTTCCTCAGATACTTTGAAGATGGCGCTTACACGGCCAGAAGGAAGGCTGTGATGTAGACACTGCATAATTACGAGTTCCAAAGGGGTAGCCGTGTTAGTCTAGTTCAGTAAAACAAACAGTCCTGTGGCACTTAAAGACTAACCAATTTATTTATTGCATAAATGTAATAATGCAATAAATAAATTGGTTACTCTAAGTGCCACAAGACTTCTTGTTTGTTTTACTGCACAATTAGATCGACATAAGCTGCAGTAGGCTGACCTAACTGTGCAGCGTAGACAAGCCCCAAGAGTTTTCTCTGCATGGATTGACTGCAGTCACTCCCATTTCCCCATGTCTGTTTGAATTCTGGTGCTCAGGACAGTGCACTATTGCTAGAGAGGCCAGAAGGGTGCCACGTAGAGCTGTATAATGACCACCCTGGAGGGACAAGGGACATGCTAATTAATCGATCCCATCTAAGGTCCTGATTCTGCAGAGACTCTCTCATGAAAGCCAATCTGGTCTCCTGAGGCTCTGTCCATGTCACTGCACCGCTAGCTAGGGGCCCTATTTCGTCTCTTAGCGTTGTATTGTTGGTTTACATTCAGTATGTAACCATCTCTGTAACCCTCTGACTGCAGTCCGGGGTGCCTCTGGCCTCTTGTTTATATGGATGTATTTGCATATTCCTTCCTATGTGCCCACTTTGCATTTGTCTCAGTTCCAGCCCTTTCTCCAGGACATCAAGCCTGGATTATATTTAAACTCCATCCCTCACAAAGCAAGGGACTGGTGATCACAAAGTTCTGGGTCATCTGAAAAAAGCAAACCCTTGACTCACAAAGGAAGACAGCTATTGGGATGGAGCTTAGAGGGGATTCCTTCTCACAGTGACTGTACGTCCTGTTTTTGATGGGACAGTCCCATATTGAAGCCCTCTCACAGATGTCCCAACTTTTTCTTTAAAAAGACAGCTTTTCTGCCTCAGACGTCCAATTTTTTTTGCCTCTATATCTGAGGGGGGCAGATCCAATCAGGACAATGAGGTCACATGTGAGGGGCAAATTCCATGGCAACCTAAGCTTTGTGTTTTGGGAGTAGCCCCCACAGTCCCCCCATGGGTTACTCTGCCCCTTTCAGACACTAGCATGTCACAAGGGAAGGCCCTATGTAAGGACTGCATGAGCTGGTCCTAGGTTGCATTGCAGAAATTGCTCTTCATTATCAACTGTCCTAAACCTCTCCGTGGGACTGATAGAAAAAGCAGGATTTTCTCCTCTGACTCCTTGAGGGGAACCCTTCCTCCAACCCATCATTTCAATCCCCTGTGGAATCCACCCAGGGCCTCCAAACATGCATCAAATCAATTGGCTTTGCCCCCTGGGCCCCAGACACCTCTGTAACAAGGTGCTCAAAGATCTGTATTCACACTGGAGACAAATTCCCTGCTCTACAAGTCAAGACCCGGGAGTTAAACTCACATGAAGGTCTTGCCGCACTTGGCCACGTCTACATTACAAAGTTTTGCTGCCATCGCTGCTAGCTAGGAGTGAGAAAAAACGGCCCACCGTCACTGCCACGGTATGCTGGGGTGGACACGAACACAGAAGCAGGCACCCACTCCCACCCTCATACTGGCAAAAGAGTCCATTTTCGGTGTAGCTTATGTCATTCTCGGCGACACTTAAGTGACACCAGCAAAAGAACTCTTTTGACCAGTATTGAATAAGTCCCCATTAAGGGGCTCTGCTGGGATGGCAGTCCTGGCTCAGCCGTCTCAGCAAAGCTTTCGCAGCATAGACTGGCTCTTAGATACCATGATGGTCACAAGAGATGGGTGCGATTTCAGGGCTGGTCAGTTATAGTCAGGTTGGTTCAAACGCTCTGAAACGACTGCTGCTTGCTTGGCCTGAATGGCCAGAATGACAGTGGCTCCCAGCACCAAACTCAGATAGGCATGGCATGCCAGCTTACTAACATGGAGAGCTTCTGCTTGTCCTTGCAAAAGCTTTCTTCCCTCTTTCACTCAACTTTGGTACCGGCGCTCGAACAGGGGCTGGTCGGATCCCGGCATTCCACCGGGCGCTCTGCACCAGGATCTTAGCAGTCGTCTTGGTAACAGGGTACCCTGTTGGCTGGTGAGTGGCCCAACTTGGGCGAACCGATCCTTTGGGAATAGAGCCAAGGTCTGCAGAAAGGGACAGCTGGGAAGAGAAGAAAAGAAAGATCATGTTCTCCTAACAGCCCGAAAGGGAATGAAAAGGTCCGAGCCCTTAGAAAACTAACTGGTTTTTAAATGACAATCCCATTACAGGTTTGTTCTGCAGTGTGACCAGCCTTCTGTTACTGCAATTCCACAGGTCTCGGTCGTAAGCTACATAACTAAGAGCATTTCATTTATTTATGGGGCTAGTTGCGGACCGGAAAAATTTCCAGCCTTTCATGAATAGCAAAAGAAGCCACTTAGAGGCAGATGCGCTTGCCCACCTGAATCGAGGCTCCACAGCACTCATGCACCATACAGCCTGGAGTCCATCCTCATGGCTCCCACTGAAATCAGAAGGCAACCATCCCAGGACAGAACTTAGGCTGTAGTGAAACAGACTGTTTGTTATGGATTAAATCAGGATTAATGTAGCTGGTTAAATGATGAAGGGTTCCAGCTGCCAAGAAATGAGCTGTTCATAGTTACCCCATGCAGCGAGAAGCAGAATGGTACTTTGCACTTCTAGAGTTTCTTTCAGCTCAGGATCACAAGGTGCTGTACAGATAAATTCAATCTCACAGCACCCTGCACAATACACACAGTATCTACTGATCTTTTCAGCCAACAGCAAAATGCAGCCCTCTCTTGGCTGCACTAACAGAGCGCAGTCACTCTGCACAATAGTTTAGGACAGGATGTGACGAGATGGAATTTAATGACACATTTGAGGGCATGCACAGGAATAAAAATTTGTCTGCTTTTGGAGGAGCATGTTCTGTGCCCTGGTGACCCCAGGGACCGAGAAATTTGCTCTCTCTTGCAGCCTGTGGGCTGGGGGAGTTGGCCCTCCCTCAATGGCCCCAGAGCCAGAGGAGTCCTGTATCCTGGCCAATTATTGGGGGGTCCATGCCTCTGCTTGCCCCCCTCCCTTGTGCATGTCCCTGAATACACTCATTATTCCTAGTGTGTTATTTACCTCTGCTAGAAATTGGCCAAGATACCAGGGCTCCAGCTCCTATTCTTATCAAAAGAGCCATGGGATCTTTAATCACCACCTTCTGGTTTGTCTCATCCAAGCTTGTGAGATCTGAGGCACCCGACTGCAAAGGCAGATGAGGCATAGAACTTACATGCAATGATAAATTTGTATCTTTTCATTTTGCTGGTCAGCGGCTGTGATTAATTAGAAGTAGACAAATATACTCCCACCATTTCAGTGATTGTTTAGTCTTTTAAAGAAACCTCCAGATGTTTAAAAAGCAGCATGAGAACTGCATGCTAGCTATCCAGCCCTGTTAAATCACATCAAATCCTCTGCTTAGCCCATACTGAAAAGCCATTAATACAATCAAACGTTTGCTTAGAAATGCATTATGAAGCATGATGGCAGATAATGATGTACATAGAGTATTGTCAAACATTAGGGCAGGTCGACGCATACAACTGCCATCAGATCACACTTCCTGATCAGCTGAGCCAGACTCTGAAGACCCGCTCGGTCGATTGGGAAGTCGATCCCTGAAGTCCACCCCGTGAAGTGAAATAGCGCTGAGTCAAAGGGAAGCCATTTCCTGTCACCTCAATGCACTGAAGACATTGCGGTGAGTAGGCGTTAGGCAGTCGAAGGGAGATACACAAGTTATTTTAAGTAACTTGCATATCTCCCTTCGACTGCTGCCCAAAACCGGGGTATGCATAGATGAAGGCCTAAACCACTGTACAGAAAAATTAACATTGTTTTGCATTCTCCCTTGGTCATTTGATACGACTGCAATGGATGCGGTTTAATGCTTAATCCTCAAGTTCAAAACAAGCTCTCCCATGATTGCCAAAAATTAACCCAAAGGGAAGCCAGGAAATATGAAACAGCTTCAGATGTCCTTGTGGGTGACTGCACATGACTATGAAAACAAAGACATGGCGTGATGTGGCATGTACAGTAGGTTTTTCTTCCACTAAAGAAGGAAAAATCCAAAGGCAGGCAGCAGTGGCTGTTGCAATGAACTGATCATACCTTGTTTTCACCCTCCTGTGCTCTTGGTGATGCAGCTGCAGAATGCTTGAGGAAAGGAAGGCGAAGTGTGTTAAATCAAGCAGAGTGAGATATACAAAGGAGTGGGACTCTGCAAGCATTACACAGGATAAATCTGGCTTCCCTGAAGTTCAGTGGTACACATGCCAATAAGTGATACTGAAAATATGGCCTGCAGAACTGAGGCTATAGAAACGAGTTGGCTAGGACTGAAATTTGTCACTGCCTAACATCTCTTGGTAGCAGAAAATGGACATGTGGTATATGCACACCCGGCCCTGACACACGATCCTGTCTCAAGACACCAGCTCCCTGCCTATATGCGTGGAGGAAATTCATTCCTGACTCCAAATACCATAATCACCTTAGAATATAGACATAGCTGTAATAGTTTCTCTCCACCTCAAGAAGTGAAGAAACAGATTGACAGAGCCAGATGTGCATCCAGAAGTCAACAGCTACAGGACAAGCCCAACAAGCAGGGACATCGCGGCTGCTGGGCCCATCCCTGGCCCTGCATCAGATCCGGGCCCGGGTGGCCTGCTGCTGGCTGGCATTGGTGGGGGCAGTGGCCAGATCTGGGTTTGGCTGCTGGTAGGAGAAGCCCAATCTGGCTCCTGGATCAGGCCCAGGCTGGATAGGGAACAGGGGTGGGGCCGTGTGGCAGGGGGCACGGCAGTGACAGCCTCGCCGACAAGGAAAACAACAGAACTCCACTGGTCATCACCTCCAGCCCCCCGAGTCAAACCTCTCCAGCACATCCTCAAGAATCTACAACATATCCTGGAAGATGATCCCACACTCTCTCAAGCTTTGGGACATAGTCCAGTCCTTGCTTACAGACAGCTCCCCAACTTTAAGCGAATACTTACCAGCAACTACACATCATTCAACAGAAACACTAAGGCAGGCACCTCTCCCTGCAACAAACCCTACTGCCAACTCTGCCCACATATCTACTCCAGTGACCCCATCACAGGACCTAACCAAACCTGCTACTCCATCGAGGACTCTGTGCAAAAGAATAAATGGACACAAATCAGACATCAAGAATGGTAACATTCAAAAACTAAGTTCCAAAGGGGCAGCTGTGTTAGTCTAGTCCAGCAAAAAAAGCAAGGAGTCCTGTGGCACTTAAAGATTAACAGATTTATTTATTGCATGAGCTTTCATGGGAGAAAAATCCCACTTTGTCAGATTTTTCTCCCATGAAAGCTGATAAGATAAATAAATCTGTTAGTCTTTAAGTGCCACAGGACTCCTTGCTCGTTTTATTCAAAAACCAGCAGGGGAACATTTCAACCCACCTGGACATTCTGTAAGAGATGTGAAAGTTCCAATACTTGAGCAAAAAACCTTCAAAACCAGACTTCAGCATGAACTACAACGCTGGAATTCATATGTAAACTTGACACCATCAGATTAGGTCTGAATAGGGACGTGGAATGGCTAACTCACTACCAAAGGTAATTTCCTTCTTCTTCTCATTTGTTGTTCTTTAAAACCAACATCCACACTGCTTGAATCAAAACAACTTGGTTGGGTTGCTGAAACAGACAGACTGCCCCTTTGAAACTGTTTGAATTGACATTGTGACTTACCATTCTCTGCATGTACATATACTCCTAACATTACATTTATCTGATCAAGTCAGATTACACCCACGAAAGCTCATGTGATGTGATAAATACATTTGTTAATCTTTAAAGTGCCACAGGACTCTGTATTTGTTTTGCTGAAACAGACTAACACAGCTACCTCTCAGGAACATGTCTCCAGAAGTTATTATTCAGTAAGGCCAGAAATAAGTTAGTAATTCAAGAACATTGGTGGGAGCGGAGCAGCCCCTCACAGAGAACAGAAACTAAAGCGTGAAAGTTAAAAACTTAGCCTTGACTGCTGAGGTTGTAATATTTCTCACAGTTGTCATGAGTGTCAGACAGGGTGATTCTCATATTGCTAATAAAATGCCCATGATTCTGACACTTGGGCGTTTTTGGCATGATCACTCTGCTGAAGACCTGCAAAAACACCATGTGAAGTCTTAGGAGATGAGCCCATAGATGTGTAAAGGAGGCTGTCATGTGGGAGCAGTGACAACACTGCAGGTACCAAAGGTCTCTGTGGATAGCCTCACAAGGGAGGTGTGTAGCTCTGTGTCAAAAAGGACAGGAAGGATGACCTAGTTAATGGCTAGGGCACTGGACTGAAGCTCAGGAGACCTGCTTTTGATATGTGAACCTGGGCAAATCACTGCATCTACTGTGCCTCAGTTCTGCATCTGTAAAGTGGGGACAATGCTTCCCAAGGAAATGAGTTCTCTATATGTACCCAGATAGTATGGGGCAATCTCTGGGATCCTGATCCTCTACAGCACTTAAGCAGGTACTTAATTTTAATCATTTGAGTTAGTCCTATTGATTTCAGGGGGACTACTCACATTGCTGCATCAGTATCTAGGAGAGAAGTGATGGCAAAGCACTCCCAAACCATAAAGGGCTTTCTTCGTCATGAGGTTACTCCAGTTTTCCACTGCTGTTACTTCACTGACTTCCATGGAGTTACACCAACACAAAACTGAAGTAAAAAGTAATGAATTGGGCCCAAAGATTATGGACCAAAAATGGATTTAACAGGTCATAACGTTCCCCAACAAAAAATATGGGCTCAATTCTCTATATACTCACATCTCCCACTGGAGACAATAGGTGTTGCATGTCAGCAAGCGAGGAAGGAGTTTGGCTCTTAGGTCCAAAGCCTGTGGCTTCAAAGCTAATTTTACTTGTTAACAAACAAATCTTGAGCTTTTCTTACTTGTTGCCATAGCTTCAGTGCACTGTAACCATTCCACCATGATCTCCCCCAGAATTTTCCTCTAGCAAACACTACTGCTGTACTGAAAAAGAAACCAAGAGACCAAACTGAGACCAAGACCAGTATGTGCTAATCCAGTGATTTTAACAGAGTCTGGGTGTGGCCTGAAATTATTTCTTTCCTTCTGCTATTCAACATCCATTTTTTATTCTGGCAACTCTGGAACACCAGTTCCTTTTCTCCGACTTAATAACTCTTTCTACACCGTCATTGTTAGTATTATATACTTTGGTTTCATCCTCTTTCAATGAATTCATCTTATGCATCTTCATTATAATTTTCTTTTATCTTTTGGTGCCTAGGGCATTTATTCTTTTGACATGTTTCCTTCTTTTCCAAAGGATTCATTTAAAAGGTCTGAATTATAAGGATCTGTCTTGGGGCTTGGCTGATATGAGACTTCTTTAACAGCCATATTTAAACAAGAATTTCCAACCTTATCTTTACAATAAGCAGAGATGATTTTCTGATATTTCCTAATTAGTTATATATAAACAATCTTGTCTCTTTCATTAGCCTAAGGAAAATACAGCATTAACATCATGGTATCATAGTGAGCAATGCACTGCAGGATTATAGACTGGGATAATGTGAAAGAGGAAGAGTGGCTTCGTTACTGAAACTGGGGAAAGTCCCAGACTCAAGAGTAGTAAAGTCACTCCTGGGGCAATATTATGCCACTGTGCAAATGCAGAATTCATGTTCCCTGCAGTTCAGAAGAGCTAGTGGTGGGAGCTGACTGGGGAGGTGGCATAGGTGCTAGCTGGCTGACAACATTAAGCCAGGGGCCGAATAGGAGTGGGGGTACACAGCTGCATGGAGATAAGGGAGTGGAGGTGGTTGAGTTGGGGTGCAGAGACACGAGGGGACAGAGTCCAATGTGGCAACCATGGTAGTCTAGTTCAGGGCTTCTAAACCTATGGGTCACAACCCAAAAATGAGTCACCATGCCATTTAGGATGGGTTGCCATGATCCTCTTTAATAAATTGAGAAAGTAAACACATTATTAATTCGAAACTGAACCATGAGTTGTGAAGCTGACTCCCAAACTTAATTTGGGTGCCAGCCAAAGAAGGTTAAGAACCCCTGGTCTAGTTCAACAAAACAAATAAGGAGTCTTGGGGCACTTAAGGTTAATGAATTCATTTGTCACATGAGCTCATGTGATAAAAAAATTTGTTAGTCTTTAGAAGTGCCCCAAGATTCCTTGTTTATTTTAAGGGGATGGGGCAGCCATGCCTGGCAAAGTGAGGGTGCAGGAATGCATGGACACGGGGTGGATTTCCTTGACTGTATGGTAGAGGCTAAGGGGCAGACAGGGTCTGCATGGTGGAAACTCCCCAAATTCCCTAGCAATCCCTCCCTCTCCACACCCAAAAAACCTGTTCCATACTTCTCCCACTCACACCCAACAACCATAGAGGTTCACTCCTTCCAAGCAATTACTTCCCTCTCCCTCAGCTCCTCCATCACCCCGACTCCCCCAAGCCTTTGTACTGCTTCTGAGGGGTGAGGGAAATACATTTCTGTACTGTAGTTTAATAAATTATTACTCAAAGCTGTGTATTAATATGCCTACTAAAAATACTTTTGTTAAGGGAAAAAAAATCCCCATGTTTCCTGAACCTTATTTGTTGTCTGTACTGTGACAGACACACTTGCTGACAGGCATTTTGAAATACATTACCAAAATAATGTTCTGTTATTTTGACATATAAAATATGACGAATTTTAAAACATCGTGAGCAGAATTTTATGTCCTTTGGTGCAGAATTCCCCCCAGTATAAAAAGGACAGTTTTTATGTAAAGGTCCCAGAAAGCCTGACACAGTCTACAAGGGCTACCCTGAGCTATTAACATAGGAGAAAAGCCAATGCCTTTCAGAGAATCAGAACAAAAAGATATGGAGCCTTATTACCGAGCTCTCTTTACACTGAAGTAACTCCATTGACTTCACTAGAATTATTTCTGATTTAATCTGGTGTAAATCCCCAACTGCCCTTTGATTGCTGCAACATATTTGCACCTTAATAATGTTTGCAAAGCCTGATTCAACATTGAATGATTCCACTGATTTCAAGAGAGGCCTGGTCTCCACCAATAAGCAGCTGCATCAACGGGAGGGGCCGTCTGCTCAGTGCAGCCTTGCTCCTTTCACTGGGGATGGGAGGCAAGTGTTGAGCCTGCTCAATCAATCCTGCTGCATCAAACCATTCAGCACCTGCAGTGTAGACATACCCAGAGTTACAATCTAATAATGCTGGGCTGTGCAGGCCTCCAGCCTACATGGTGCTTTTCATCTCCAAAGAGCTTTTACAATCAATATCACATTTAATAGTAATAGTTGGCATTTCTATAGGAGGAGCTGCTGTCCAAACACTAACCAAATAAAACACACGTTCTCCAGTGACATAGTGAAATACTGTCCCCATTTTACAGATTGGAAAACTGTAGCAGCGAGACCGGGGATGACACCTGTCTACAGGGGCTGCAGCTGGCTCTCAACACAGCCATACTTTTTCACAGTTGGACGGGTGACGAAGGAAGGCTGGTCCTGTAGTTAAGAAAGTAGTCCAGCATTCAGGAACCCTGGATGCAGTGCCTGATGCTGTCACCCTATGTGATCTTAAGCAAATCCTTTTATCTTTCTGTTCCTCAGTTACCCCTCTGAGAAATTAGTATAATGAATGATTCCTTACATCACAGAACTCTTGGGCGGATAAACTCATTAATGTTTGGGAGGCAGTCATATGTGACAGTGAGAGCAGCTGTAGAAAATGTTCAGGAATTCTGCATCTGCTAAGTTTTGCGCAGTAGGGCTTTGTACCAGCTCTGTGCAACCCAGGTCAGCGGAGGGATCTGGGAGCAGACCAAGGGTGGGAAAGGAGTCAGTGGATAGCAAGAGGATCTCTAGTGGCCTCCGATTCCTGTGCAAGGACTAAGGAGAGTCAAATCCTGTTCCAGGCCAGTTCCAAAGGAGGTAGCCATGTTAGTTTAGTTCAACAAAACAAACAAGAAGTCCTGTGGCACTTAAAGACTAACACACGCATTTATCACACAAGCTTTTGTGGGAAAAAATCCCATTTTGTCAGATGCTTTGAAGATGGAGAACTTACAGAATGGGAGGAACTGCTGCATTGATTTGCTCTAACAGTCTGACCTGATCCTATGACTTCCACTTCCCTGCATTTATTTTCCTCCCATTCTATAAGTTCCCCATCTTCAAAGCATCTGACAAAGTGGGGTCTTCTCCCTCGAAAGTTCATGCGATAAATAAATCAGTTAATCTTTAAAAGTGCCTTCTTTGTTCCAATCCAGAGACTGGTAAAACAGAAGATTGTAGGGTGGACTCAAACCTCACAAGAATTCGGGTTGCTGAAGATGTCTTTGTGAAAATCTGGCTCAAGGTAAAAGAAGATTTCTGGTAGCTGCCATGCCATCTATGGATATAACTTTATGTGACAGGTCCTCTAAGCTACAACCAACTGACTGCAGCTTACTGTGTTCACATTCCACATCCCCATCCCTCACTTCTGTTACTGCTGAAGTTGGTAGAAAAAATTCATACTGACATTACAGGGGAGAATTTCATCCCTGCACCAGATGCGCTTCTGCCTCCCAGATACATGGGTACAGACTAGGGCAGCCCTCAGGAATGGAGAACATTGCGTGGGGACTATGTCATCACAGAAGCCCAAAGCCTTCTCAAAACACTCCCAAGTTTAATCATATATTAACTCATCATTTCACTGATATCGTAATGGCTCCGAAATAAAACAAAGGCAAAATCCAGCTCATCTCTTTGGATCCAGTCCTGCTCTTACAAGAGCCTAACTAAAGAGGTCCAGAGGGGTAGCTGTGTTATTCTAGTTCAGTAAAACAAACAAACAAGGAGTCCTGTGGCACTTAATGAAGTAGGATTTGCTCCCATGAAAGCTCATGCAATAAATAAATTTATTAATCTTTAAGTGCCATAGGACTCCTTGTTTGTTTGTTTTAACTAAAGAGGATTGCTCATGAATGGCAAAACTCTTTAAGGCCCAGATTCTCAAAGATGCACTGAAACTCCTGAGGCTGTATAATAAAGCCCTGGAAAATAGGATTTGTACAAAGACTGACAAACCTTTACTACAGCAACTGTATGGGCCACCCCTGCGATGTGACACACAACTGAAAATAACCTGCGCAAGAATAATAAAGGTCTGTCACCTTAGTGATCTTACTCTAAATCGTCTTTGTAGGTTGGCTCAAGTGAGGTCTTTGTTTCTCATTCCTTGGGGAAACATTCTTGCAAGTCTGGAAGAAAAAAGTGTTCACAAGAATCTGCTTATTCTGGAGGTTATTTGTTGCCTATATCTATGGACTCTTCTCCATGTGATGCTTTCTGGAAGCCTGATTTCCTTGTACTGCTTCCATCTGAGGCTGCCCTATTTATCAACCAATGGGCACAAGAAATCCTCAGTACTAACAGCTGGTGGTGCATAGAGCTGCTCACTCTCACATGATGCAAATACACGAATAGACACTGACATCGGATAGTGACAATGGAAAGCTGTAAGCTAGAGAACGCTTCAGGAAAAGACACCAGAAATCTTGAGAAAAGTGCTCTAGGATTTGTATAGCGCAGAAACAAAATGTCTGGAAATGGCATAAGGAAGGAACTGACTGAAGAGCAGATGAAAAAGATCAATGTCTGCACGCTGAGAATTATCAACTGTTCTCACTGAAGTGAGTCATGCCCAGATCCTCAAAGGGGGATTTACACACCACTGAATTTCAGATGGAGTTAGGGGCCCAAATACCTTTGAGGAGTTGGGCCTCAGAGTTTTGCCACTGATGTGTGATCAGCTCCAGCTGGATTCTTATGAGAGTAGGCCTGGATACAGCAAAATGAGACAGAAACCTGAGCGAAGCACTGCAGCTGAACACTCTTTTAAACTGATTTAATTTAAACACGTCCTGTGTTATGTCTGGGAACAATGCTCTATGCTCTCCTAGCACTCTTCATTCCAGAGCCTCAACGTGCTATACCAACATTACTTCTTTCTTGGTTTTTATGACAGGATCAGCATTATAGAGGGATTAAGCTTCCCAGAGCCTCTGTGAGATAAGCATATTAATCCCCTTTTTACACCTAGGGAAGCTGAGTCACGGGGAAGTGAACTGCCTGAGGCCACACAGCTAGTTGGTGACAGAGATGAGAGCAAATAACCACGGCCTCATTCTCCTCCCATATACACCATGTAAATCAGGAGGCAGCAGTGTCAGCACCAGCACCTTGCACCAGGTACTCAAAGGGAGCAAATCTTACCGTCAGGAAGGGTCTCAATGAGACCAACAGACATGAAACCCTCCATTCACCCTTGGAAACTCCCGCTAACTTCCCTTGGGGCTGTCCACTGGACACAGTGGTGTGAGGCCTCCAGAGAACAAGGCAGCATCCTCCGGAGGGGAATTGCTAAACGAGACAGCCATTAAACGGTGCGTCCTCTAGCCCAGAGGACAGACCTCACCCTGCAGGAGCAGTGAGTGCTCCTGAGGTGACATCTCCACACAAAGGACAGAAATGGGGGGCTCCAGGCCTAGCAGCCTGAGTCCCTACAGTTCAGGCTAAAGAGCCAGGCTCTGCAGTTTGGGATTGGAAAAGACTTGTGCCCTCCCTGGATCAGACCTCTGGGTTATAAAGGGAGTACATGGGAGGAGGCGACTCAGACTGAGGCAGTGCTGCTCTGTGCACAGAAGAGTTAAGGAAAGAAAGATGATCCCTGCACCTTCTGCCCTGAGCCAATACACACCTGGGGTGGGGTGGGCGGGTGGTATAAGACGGACTAGAGCAGGCTACGCCTCCCCAAAAAAGCTGGCCATGCAGGGAAAATCCAAAGATGCTCTGCTGGCCTCCTTTTTGGAGGCCCAACATGGCCTTTGGAGCACCAGAAGTAAAGCTGCATAGCGGGGGGGGGGGTCCCAGGCACCCAGACTATAGACCCCCCCCCCAACCCGCCCTACCTCATCTCCCAAGGTCCCCCATTGCCTGTTCCACTTCTTCCCCCAAGGCCTCCCACTGCCAACCACTTGCTCCTCTTTGCCTCCTTTCCTGAGACTACTCCCCATTACCGCTCATTCCTCTCTGCCTCTTCCCTTCCCCACTCACTCGCCTCGAGCAGGAAAAAGTGATGGGGCCATGGTGACCCCATTGCAGAAAGTGGGTGGAGAGAAGTCAGCAGTGGTTCGAAGGATCTTTGGGGAAAAGGCAGAGAGGAGCGAGTGGGATCTGGGGGGCCCTTGGGAGGGGAAGGAGTGGTGGGCAGGGCAGCTTTGGGGAAGAGGGTGGAGAGAAGCAGATGGGAATGACTCAGGGAGTGGAGAGACAGAACAAGATTGAGGGCTCAGGGGGAAGAGGCTAAGTGGGGCAGGGCCATGGTCCAGGCCAATGTTCCTCTAAGCTAATGATGCATCTGAGCAAGTTCTGGATGCAGCTGAGCAAGTTCCCCACAGGTTCCCCGACGCACACCGGGCCCCTTCCCCAGGGCCGTAACTAGACTTTTTGCCACCTGGGGCAAGCAGCCTGAAAGGTGCCCCCCACCCGCCAACCCAAAGCCCAATTCAGTCCAGGCCCTGATCCAACACTGCGCTGTTGCCTGATAGTGGTGTGGAGCCAAAATTCATCCCCAGTCACCACCGACTGTCAGCACAGAGCCCGATCTGTCCCCTGCTGCCACTGGGGGCCTCCCCACCAGTGCCTCTCCCTAACCGCTGGGCCCCCCACCAGTGGGCCCATCCTGGGGTGGCAGCAAAGGAATGGAGCATATTCAGTGGTTAGAGTATAATTTGATTGGCTCCAGAACCCACCTAACCTCTGGGCCACCTTCCCGTATTGTGTGGGCCCCAGCGCAGGTAGGCATTTGCAACCGCTTCTCACTACCATATGCATCGGTTATCACTCCATAAAAATATTTATAATTTTATATTACATTTATGTCTATATTAATTATTGTCACAAACTAGCAAAATCTGCATAACACAATAAGTATTGTGATTAACAATGTGATAATTAAATAAAATGTGATATAGAATTGAACACAATGCAACACAGTGAGATTTGATATGTAATCAAACACAATGCATAAGCAGAAACAATTGAGACAAACAAAAACACAAAACTGCATTTATTGCTTGCAGTAAAACACAGATATGCAAACTCTCAAACTTTAGAGAAACAAACAGAGTCCTGTGGCACTTTTGAAGATTTATTTATTGCATGAGCTTTTTGGGGAGAGAATCCCATTTCGTCAGACACTTCATTTTCAGCATGTCTGACAAAGTGGGATTTTCTACCACAAAAGCACATGCGATAAATGAATCTGTTAGCCTTTAAAAGTGCCACAGGACTCTGTTTCTCTGCAACAGACCAGCACAGCTACCCCTTTTCATCTCAAACTTTAGTAGTTTAGTCTCCACGATCCATTCGTCCACTGCTCTCTCTGCTCTTAATTTATGTCCTGGTGTCCTGGAAAGTCTGTCCATCAGGAAATGGATTAAGAGTAACAATTCTTTTCACATACCACCACCACATACCACTTTCATAATCTTCAATCATTATTAATCTGAGCTGAATTTGAACTAGCCACAAGTGAAAGGTTCAGTAACTCATTACCTCTCTCCACAGCCAATCAGTTCCCCTAAAATATGGCAGCTACAGTAAGGTGTATGTTAAGCAGTCTTATCAAGAAAGCTTTTAAAGTATCCTGCCTCACCACTGCAGGAGACTAGCTGCAGACTCATCTAACAAAGTACTTCTTTATTCTTATGTGAAACATAACATAGCAGAGAAAAGCCCTGGCATAAAACCACCAAGTTTTGTTAACATCAGCCTCCTACCTGAATGCACATACACAAGGGTCTTGGTGTCTAAGGAAACCGGGTCGTGGCTCAGAAGGAAGGATTCTACAAAGTGGGATTTTCTTCCATGAAAGCTCATGCAAAAAATAAATGTGTCAGTCTTTAAGAGCCACGGGACTCCTTGTTTGTTTGTTATACTGAACTAGACTAATACAGCTACCCCTTTGGATTACAGCAGGCTGTGAGCATTAGGTGCCAAGGCCTGTTGGTAGCAGGAACAGAAGGATCTGCCCTGCTAGTTATCAATGGCAGGATGTGTTCCCATTGCTCAAATCCATAGGCCGGCACAGAGGAAGATCAGTCACTTCAAGAAATTGATGACTTTTGAAAGACTCTTTCTAAGTGACTATGACTACAGCCAGCCATGCCATCCCTCCTTGTCTCCCCCCGGTGCCAGCTGCCATGGCTCCATCCATCATTCACTTCTCCAAACATGCCACCCACCAGCAACCCATCATTCATCTCCTACACACACCCTCCAATGCACTTGCCCTCTTCATCCTTCCTCCCCCCACCTCTCAATAGCATCTTCCCCCAGCCCTGTCTCTTTTCCCATAGTACTGTGTTCCAGGAAGGCTCATATTGCACAATACTTATTTTTATGAACAGATAATTTTTTTAAACAATTTTTTAAAATTATTCTTCTGAAAGTTCTGCTGGAAACATGAGTTATTTCAAACACTCCAGAGACCCACCATAGGGCGTCTGGCACTTGCTTCTCACCTTTCCAGCCCATCCATGGTCTGGCCAGCAACCTGCAGCCCAGCCTCTTCCACAGAGCTTCACACAACCAAAGCAGCTCCAGCCCCCTCCTTCGCCCCCCAACTCAAAAACCCGCTACCAGCCTCTTCTCCCAGCTATCACAGGGAGCCTAGAGTTATTTCTTCTCCCCCTGCTGTTGCCCCACCTGGCCCAAAACAGCCCCCTGCTATTGCCCCCCAAACCACCCCACAACTCAGTGCCCTACCTGGCTCAAAATCACCCTGAACAGCTATTGTCCCCCCTAGGCCCTCCTAGCCACCCCCCCAGGCCAGCATAAAACTGTCCACCCCCCATTTCCCCTAAACCACCTGTTCCTCCCATCCCTACTGCCCCAAAGCCACCCATTTCCTCACCCTGTATCCCACACCACTGCAGCTGGGCAGCTATCGTCCCATCTGGGTCTGTCACTCACTCACTCACCCCCGGCAGTATTGCTCAGATTCTCACCCCAAACTGTCTCTCTGCCAGCCCCTCCCCTTGCCCTGGCCCTGATTTGTCCCTGGGGCACCGCACCAGGCCTGGGGCCCCCTGGCTGGCCTGCCAGCTGCCTCACCCCCAGCTTCCCTTTCCCTCACCTGAGCCCTGGTACCTCATACTTACACGTGTGCTGGCGAGCAGGGAAGCAAAACTGAGTCACAGCCAATGTCTGACGAAGTGGGATTTTCTCCCATGAAAGCTCATGTGATAAATAAATCTCTTAGCCTTTAAGTGCCACAAGACTCCTTTTTTTTTTGCCATGTGCACAGGCTGCCTGCCTGGAGGGGGATTGAAATCGCCCTCCTCTCCTTTTCTGGAACAGGGAGAGGAGCTGCTCTGTGTCTCAGCAAGCCTGGGGGAGGGGGGAGGGCTGAGCTGAGAGCAGACTCTGACACTTATCTTCACAATTTGCATGCCCCTGGGCAGCTTACACTATCCCAGGAGCTGAAAGAGACTTGAGGGTGGCCGAGAGGTGCAAATCACTAAGTAAGATCAGCTGTCCTGGCAGGGGAATACCTAACCTGCGGGCTAGCACAAGTTCTTGTCTGCAGAGGAACAGAGCCCAGTACTCTCCACTTCCTTGCTGCTAAGACCTATCTGTGTGAGCATGGTTTTGGTGCCCTGTAAAACCATTCACCCAGGGCCTTGCCCCTTTTGCCCCACCGTAGTTATGGTCCTGCCCTTCCCCTCTGCCTGCTGGCTCCCCAAGCGCTTCCATAACTTGCTCAGCTGCATCATCAGCTTAGAGCAGTGTTTCCCAACCGGTGTGCCGTTAGGTCTGAGCAAGTGTGCCACAAAATTTTTTGAAAAACTACTCAAAGAGCTCTGGATTGGCTCATGAATATTCATGGCTTCATTTGGCAACTAGATGGTGGTGTGCCTCAAATTAACTAATGGTAGCAAGGTGTGCCACGGCAGAGAAAATGTTGGGAACCACTGGCTTAGACGGAACATTGGACCTGATCCTATGACTTATACGTCCCTGAATTTATTTTCCTCTCATCCTGTAAATCCCCCAATCTTCAAAACATCTCATGAAGTGGGATTTTCACCCACAGAAAGCTCACACGATAAATAAATTTGTTAGTCTTTAAAAGTGCCACAGGACCCCTTGTTTGTTTAGCTAAACTAGACTAACACAGCTGCCGCTTTGGAATATCACAATATTACATGTACTCATGATCCATCATCATTATCCAGGTATTAGAGTCCTTTCTTTAGCTGCTTATCATGAAATGTATATTTTTTGTACAAGTTCAAATCCTGTGATTTTACCTGGACATTGATTTTCCCTGGATGATGATGATGGATCATGAGTACTTGGAATATTATGAGTTCCAAAAGAGCAGCTGTGTTAGTCTAGTTCAGCAAAACAAACAAGGAGTCCTGTGGCACTTTGAAAGACTAAAAAATTTATCTATCACATGACCTTTTGTGAGAGAAAATCCCACTTTGTCAGATGCTTTGAAGATGGGGGAAGTTACAAAATGGAAGGAAACAAATGCAGGGAAGTGTAAGTCATAGGATCGGGTCAGACTGTAACAGAAAATCAAAGCATCTGACAAAGTGGGATTTTCTCCCACTAAAACTTATGTGATAAATAGATTTGTTAGTCTTTAAAAGTGCCACAGGACTCTTTATTTCCCCTGGGTGCCTTTCCTGCCCGCTGGCCAGCTTCCCTGAGACCCCCGGGCACCCCTTCCCCCAGCTCCCCATCCCTGACTCCCTCAGGGCCACTCACCTGGCCACCAGAGCTGCTCCCACCCCAAGCATGCTGTTCATCACTGCAGACATTCTTCCAGCCAGCAGGAAGCTGCACTGGGAAGTTTAAAATCTCCCACCCTGAGCATGCTGGCCGGAAGAATGTGTTCCAGACTGGCTAGGAGCCAGGACTGCCAGTAGTGCATGGCCGGGAGTGATGTGTGCGCTGGTGAGGAAAGGCTGCTGCGTGTGCGCACACACACGTGCAGCTTACAAGGAATAGTGGCCCAGGCATCGATGGCCCTTCCACTTGGAGGCGGCATCCACCATTCATGTGTGAGCCTTCCCAAATGGAAGATTTGTGTGCTACCTATGAATGCGGTCATGTTGGGGCACCCATCAATCTCCTCTGCTTAAATCATTTCAGAGCTTGGCCTGTCAGTATGTACATGTTTGTACGGCACCTAGCACAATGGGGTCCTGAGCTAGTCAAGGTCTATTGGCATTGCTACAATACAAACAATAATTAATCATCATAAATCTGGCCCCACATCCGGTTTTCTCTTAGTTTCTGCTTCACACCCAATTACAGTGCATTGATGGAAGCAACCATCCCTATCAGCAGAACATCTCCTCCTAGACCAGGGGTCCCAAACATGCAGCCTGTGGGCCATATGCAGCCCCTAAAGCTATTTCCTGTGGCCCACAACGACATTCTTGTTACCAATGTTTGCAATATCATTGTATGAAAAGGTTTCAGTGGTATGGCCCTTGTGCTAATGTACGAGTCCTCATGCGCTCTGTACTAGTCCTCGTGCGGCCCTCACGGTGATTTGAGTTTGAGACCCCTGTCCTAGATGGCTCTGGAACTGGGATTTAAAATGATACATTATGAGAAAGGAAGAAAATCACAGCTTAAGAAAGTTATAGTTAGCAAAATCCGATCAAGTCTATTTGTGAACCAAGGTATCAGAGACGCCTAGAGTTCTATAAAGGCTTTGGGCCATAGGGCTCCCCCATATAACAGGATTTGGCCCTGTGTCAGGGATAAAGTCAGGATCTAGAGATACTTGCCAGTGATTTTGCTTTCCGGAGCTTATAAGATGTGGAGCTCTGTTTTCTCTTTTTCTCAAATGCTCGTTGGCTGAGGTCTGGGGTTACTCCTCCTCCTTTCTTTCTACTGCAAAGCAGAAAGGAACAGCGTTAACTGAGAAGCAGGGAAATCCCAACCGAAATTCATAGAGATGATGTCTGGACTAGTTCAGGCTTCCTTGCTAGCTCTCTCATCTGTCCCCCTTTTTCCTTCTCATGCAATGTAGATGTAGTAACCTTGAGGGGAAGGGGTTAACACCCTGGTCAGTGAGTCCTAGAGAAATCCCAGGGGAGCCAATACAAACAGAGTATGGGTTTTCAAGTTGGAGCAGCAGCCCTGCCTGTTTCCTGTTTGGTGGCACCAGAGCACCTGGAAGGAGCAGGAGGAAGCCAGATAGACAGGCCTGGAGGATCCAGAGCCATCCATGCCTAAGAAGAAATTATATCTTTAACTATCCAGACATGAGTAGAATAGGGGATGTTTAGCTAGATGCGTTCAGGTTATTTCTTTGTTTTGGTTCATTTTTGGACTCCTCCGTGCTGAGCACATGCACTCCTCTCCCCCTCCCCATTATCCTGTAGCTATCAAAATTAAATCCCAGGGAAGCAACTCTCTGCGTTCTCTAAGATGTTCCTCTTCATTAAACAAAATTTACCCTTTGAAGAGCAAGATCTGATTCTGTATCCTAAAAGTCAAGAGAGTCTGTCTGTATGCATGTGTCTCAGACTGCACAGCCAACGGTCAAAGGGAACTCAGTCCCATTTCTGGCTCATATCACAGCTGGGGTTCAATCGCTCTCCTGAGGGAGGAATAAAAGTGATTGAGGGTACCCCACAGGAAGGAATTCCCAAGTGGGCCTTCCTAGGTTCTCAAAGGACTTTTTTGGATGGTGGCAGTAATACCAGTGCAAGGCCAGGAAATTAGTAGCCTTGTAGAGTTTTAAAACAAAGCTTTGGAGACAGGAGTTTGAAGGTCCTTTGCAGGCCCCACCTTCTGCTCTCGAAGTGCCAGAGTGGGGAAACAGCTCTAACAGTAGGCTTGAGAGCTCTCACCATCTGTAACAGTCTTGTATTCCTGTGGCTCGTCCACTTCCCTGTTGCCCCCCTTTCCCTATCTAACCTGTAAATCGCTCTTGTCCTTAACTGTAATTTAACACTTCAAAGCATTTTGGGGAAGAGTTTGGATTAAAGATACACACAAAAAACATTTTGTCATATTATCCCATAACGTACAGATTACATCTCTCTGTATGAAATGGAGTGTCAATCCATCTATCATATGGTGAAAGTAAAGATGCTTTCGAAAATTGGGCTTGGGTTCTGCACACATTTAATGAACAGCCATCTTAATTACACAGAGCTTGACCTGACACTCCCTTGCACCTGTGCAAAGTGGGTACTAAATACACTGGCAAGGCAGTGGAAAATCACCGCCATGAAACTCAGCTGGCTTGTCTACATCCCAAGGTGTATTAATTTAACTGAAGGCGTTTTTGCACTGATTTAGTTTAACTGATGCAAACCCCTGTTTGAACATTCTTAGATCAGTTTAAACCTGGTTAGCAATAATTGATTCCTTACTTCAGTTAAATTCATATAAATTGGAGTTAAATCAATTTACGAATGTTTACCTGGAGGGTGCACCACTTTAACTATATTGATTTGAGAAGACATCTTTAAACCAATATGGTTTGTAATGCAGACAAGGCCCTAGCACACCAACCTCTTTTATGAGTCTTTGGGCAGGTCTACACTGCCTGCTCTTTTTGGCAGCAGTTGAACTGAGATACATAAGTTAGTTAAAATAATTTGTGTGCCACAGTTCGAATGCCTGACTTCTGGCTTGCCCACTGTGCTGAGTCAAAAGCAGGGGGCCTCGCTCCAACTCAGCGCTACCTAGCTGCCGAGGCGGTGTTCCAGTATTGAACTTCCCAATTGGCTTAGTGAGTCTTCACAGACCCAAGCAGTCGAACAGGAAGTTTGAACTGACGACAGTGAATTTTCTGCCATCAGTGAAGACCTACCCTTTGTTTTTACAGCCAGACAAACCTTCATGAGTCTATACAGAGGTGTTAGAAAAGCTAACATAATTAATTGACAGGATAGGAATTTGCCACACTCTGGAATTTGGATGAAGGAATATTGAATCTGGTCCACAGAAAATTTCCCTGCATGATTTTACCAAGCCTGGCTTCCTAGGACTGCAGAGCAGTCAATATGCTCTATGCTCCATGACCACCCAGAGCAAGGACACAACTAAAGCCATGTGACGTGACAACAGCAAACAACTTTCTGCAAATATTTGTATGGGTTCCTCACCAAATTTGCTTTGACCACATTGATTCTCCTTTTGTGTTCAATCTCTGTAAGGAGATTAATGAATAATTTCATAGGCAGAAATTTTCACAGAAACAGCAAATTTTAAGGCTACATTTTCCTATTCTTTTCAGATTCGTCAAACAACAAAGCCTGAAAAAAACACATTTGGCATTCAAAATAATAAGGCTTTGTGTGAGAAACCTGACTTTAAGAGTTGCATCCATCCAAACTGGGAAGAGAAATATATCCTGTGACTTGCATATCCTTTAAAACCAATCAACAGAGTTCAGATGTTGCGTATTCACCAGGAACTCCTTACAGACAATCTGAAGACCAAGAACTATTTACAGAATATTTTAGGCACATGATTTTAAATAACAATAAGAAAATCATAAATCATTTGCAGACAACTACAGACAGCCAAGAACTAAAATCCATCTCATACTTCATTTATTGTGAATAATTTTTGATGAGTATTCAACAGGTTCTCCGGCTCCAAAACACAGGCTCCAACCATTTGAGCCAAAGAAGAATCTTAACTCAATGTTAAAAAGTACAGGACCTATCAAACATGGCTGAGCAGTCCTGATTCCAGACAGTAATGATTAGAAAATAAAAGGATTTATGAAGAAAACAGTGACGGCCTGTCACACCCACTGTGTGATGATAATTTAAAATCTTTCACTTCAGAAACATAGATATTAATCCTTACAACATCTCTTTCCAATTTCCTGTTGCATCACTCTGGCATCTGAGTGTCTCAATAAGGGGAAAAATGACTTGTCCCAGGATACAGAGCCAGGGGAAGAACTCTGGAATTCATGGACCCGAGTCGTGAGCTCAGAATTTATCCATCTGCCTGTCTCTAATTGATGGGTTTAATTTACACAGGGTAAGATGATGTGTAGGAAGTGAAGAAGTGCGCTAGCTGTAAAGAGATCAGAGTGACAGTGATCCAGCATGATGGAGTTCCCCTCACACAAGAGTGAGCCAGGCTCTGTAAGAAAGTGGGCCTAGGCTGTTGACAGAACAATTATTGCAAGTAATTATTTGCCTGTTGGCTAAACACTCTGGCACAACATGCAACGGTTTTTAGACTCTGCCTGTGCCCATAAATTATCCAACCAAATTAGCGTTGGCTTCCAGAGGCCAGAACGGGCGAGACAGCCTTCATTTCAGCTGACCTGCCGTTGTGAAGAAGTAGCCCGTCTCCTTACTGAGATGCTGGCCTGGCAGGATTCCAGCCCTGCACTGGAATCAGAATTCTTTATCCAGGATAAAATGGGAGAGAAAAGTGTTGATTTATTGGCAACAAGCTGCACGCCACCAGATGCCTTCCAGCAGAACTGTGTGAATGGATTAAAGAAACTCTCCTCCTGTTCCTTCCCAGTCAGAATGTAGCCAGAGAGATCTTGGACAGCTTGCTGACTTGCTTCCAAGTCTCATATGAAAATGTTCCATTTCATCTATACAAGACTGTTTAGTGCCTTAGAATAGACAACACCTCCCTCTTGTCTGCTCTCCTTTGTACCTAAGCGAAAGGCTACCTGGTGGAAAACCAAATGTAGAAAGAATACCTGAGGGCTACCAAGCTGAAGACAAATTACACAGACAGATAAGCAACAGTATAAACCACGGTTATAACTCCATCAGGGAGTTTTGATAAAACCTTCCAGGCAACCCATTACTAAGACCTGCTTATGTTTCAGCTCTTGTCCCACTCTTCCTCATTTCTCCTTCTGTTCGTTCACTCTTGCCTGGCTGTGCATCATCTTCTCCCCTGCCTGCCTGTATTTTTCATTTAACATACACCAGGTTCTATCCCCTCTGCATTTCATAAAGCCTCACCTCTCTGGTGACTACACGCCCACCAGACATCTCCACCACTGCAACAAACAAGGAGTCCTGGGGCACTTTTAAAGACTAACAAATGTATTAAATTAATTAATTAGTTAGTTAGTCTTTACAAGTGCCTCAGGACTCCTTGTTTTGCTGAACTAGACTAACACAGCTCCCCCTCTGGAACTTGTCCCCAGCACTATGATTCTCTATCCGTCCATTTGTTTTGTACTGTACAGACTTGTGCCCCACTGAGCAGCCAGCAAGGAGGTCCTTCAGAAAGCAGCTTGTTTCATCTCACCACCTTTGGCTGGGCCCAGTGACTAAGAATTGGGTAGAAAAGTGGAGACTGGCAGGATTCTCCCATTAACAGCTGTGGCTTCTTCCACACTGATAATGAAGGAGCAGGTGACTTCAATGCTTCTGCCGCAATGGGTCAGGGAGACATTGGTTGCAATGGTGCCATTTTAAATGGTAATAGGTTGCCATGTAAAAACATCCTGTGATGATGAATGAGAATTGCTACCTCTTTTCCCAAACTTTGCTTCAATCTGTCTGTGAACTCAGGAAGACAGCAAAGACTTGGGTCACATTTAGAATGGTTTCTTTCAAACTGTAATGTCTAGAACCATTTTCTTTTCTTATGTAAGGCAGGCTTAGAAGCTGTGCCTAACACCTTCTGGCAGGGGGCAACTAATCTGCACGCGTCCTGTATTAGCATGAGTACAAACAGCACAATTAGGCATTAGCATAATGGATGCAGGGCATAGTAGGTAATGGTATTTGGGGTTAATCTGATCACAA
This sequence comes from Podocnemis expansa, assembly GCA_007922195.1. NCBI lineage: Eukaryota > Metazoa > Chordata > Testudines > Podocnemididae > Podocnemis > Podocnemis expansa. The sequence goes on from ML682105.1 coordinate 2,268,189, forward strand.
ATCTGTCAATATCTGTAATTCTACTGAAGGGAAATATGAAATACTGTCTTTTGTGAATTGCTACTCTCTGATTGTTCCAAATCTGTTTGGGTTAGTTAAAGGGTAAAAACTACTCTTAGCTAAAAAGAGACTTGTAAGAGAGGCCACTGGCTATCTCAGCCTGGAAGAGTTTAAAACAGGGGTGGGGTTTTGCATAGCTTCTTCTAGAGCAATGCTTGAGGCATTCTGTCTCACCCCATGGCCTCACTGCCAAATGATCAATCTGGCTGGGCTTCTTTGAGGTCTCTTCTTTGTTATTTTAATGGAAATAGCTGTTTGTAGCTACTTGAAGTTTAAGAGCTGAAATCACTAGAGAAAGGAAACTCCCTCTCTCTTAGCTGAAACCACTGAAGAGGAGTAGGAGACAGAGTGACCAGTGGGTGGAGCTGGTGGATGGTGAGAGCAGCCAGTGGTAACTGGTGAGCTGGGTAGAACCAGCAGCAGTGTTAGTGGATAGAGTAAGTGACCAGTGGTTAGTGCTGGCAGACAGCTGGCATGAAAGACACCCCCTACATTTCCTGGGGTTTGTTGGGAGCCTATTTAGCAATGATTCTCCAGATTAGTGCTGGGTTTGCTACTGAGTTCACAGGTGCTGTTATGCTGTGTGGGATCATGTTGGGAACCTGTTTTGCACTGATCCTCCAGATCAGTGCTGATTTCTAGTATTGGACCTTTTACATACTGTTTTTATTACTATTAAAATTTCTGTATACTACACTCAGACTCGTGCTTGTGAGCAGGGAAGCATTACCCTTTTGGGGTGTCCAGGGAATAGTGCATGGTCTCCCAGGAGACTGGGTGGGGGCTCGAGCTGGTTGGTGCTGTAACATTACTTCGAAACCCCTAGATATAGAATCCGGCCCTTGCCCTGCCAGCCTGCCCTGGCAGAAGGGTTACATTTACGCCTTAAGAAGACAGAATGTCAGATCAATGCATAAAGCAGCTTGAGAGTTTGAGGATTGTATCTTAATTTCCTCTCTTACCATGCAACAGCATGGGCTCTTAGGGAACAATTTCCAAAGGGGTAGCCATGCTAGTCTAGTTCAGCAAAACAAACAAGGAGTCCTGTGGCACTTATAAAGACTAATAAATTTATTTATTGCATTCCACAAAAGATCATGCAATAAAATTTGTTAGTCTTTAAAAGTGGCACAGGACTCTATTTGTTTTAGGGAGCAAATATTCACCATAATCACAGAGAGGAGAGAGGCTACACAAAAGGGATGGCAGTACAAGGGTTTTGTTCATGTACAGATGCGACCTGGATCTCCCCCTCAGCTCCTGCCACCTACAACCTGCATTCTAGCACCAGCCATGCTGCTTGCAAATGACAGTTGCATGCTGCTGACATGACCAAATAAAAGTTAAAAATAGAGTTTACCCTATGACACTACCCCAGGCTGGTGTCTCACTTCCTAGGACAATGGGCCTTCAGCAGAGCCAGCTCAAGCAGTTATGGCACCCAGAGCCAACTCTTCCTTTTGTGTCTCCATTGCCGACCCTGTGCCTGGAGCATGCTTGCGGGGCCAGGAAGGATGGGGCTGGGCCGGTGGTCATATGGCAGCGGGAAAAGTCACATGACCCCACGGTAGCGGGCCTGGCCTAGCCCCACCATGCTATCCCGGTGAGCGCAGGGAGCCGCCATTTTTAGTGCTGGCACCCCTAAGCTTCAGCATCCCAAGCTGGTGCCACCCTGGCTTGCCCCTTAAGCTGGCCCTGGGCTTGAGTGAAAAAAGCCAGTTAAGAAGTCTGTATCCATCTGTGGTCCTTGTACTTAGATTGCAAGCTCTTAGGGGCAGGGGCTGATCTTTGTCCTGTGTTTCTACAGCACCTAGTGCAGTGCCTAGGGCTCCTACGTGATAGGCTAATACAAATAATAACAAGCAACCCTACAGGAGGGCCTGGTGTGCTTCCATGATAACTTCCTTGACTGATTAGGGAACTAAATTGCCTGATAGTCTCAGCCAATCTTCCCAAGCCTAAAGGATGGTGGTCACAATATACAACTTCAAGGATGAGGGGCATGGGGGGGGTGCTGTCCTTAGAGGGGGGCCATCAGGGTGACCGCCCTGGATCCACAGTTTGGTGGTCCCCCCCTCCCCCAGCAGGCTCCTCCATACTGCCTTCGGCACTGTGGGGCGCTACGGTTAGGCAGCTTTTCTGGGGCTGGAGCCTGCACAGGGCAATTCACCCTGGGCCACGCCCACCTCTAAGGACAACCGTGGTTTCGACAGAGACTAATCCAAGGGAAAAAAATACCTAAATATGGGTTATTCAAGTGCAAAGCCACACCAATACATAAACCAGCACACCTGTGGTACTGTGTAACCAGAAGAGCCATTATGAAGGAGACTGCATGGTATAATTACTTGCAGCTTAAGTGATATGAAAGGGAGATCTTTGATAAACAAGGAAATCTCATGGAATTCATTTCTCTCCTGGAAATAATCCCTTGTAATGACACTTAAGTACTAGGTTTGGTAGAACATTAGAGACTAAAGTAATGCAAATGGTTAACAGGGTCAAACCCTGCCCAGGGAGAAGAAAAATACTTCATATGCCTGTTGCACAATTAGTGACTCAGGGTCTCCTCCATGTGTTTGTATGTTGCAGGTGTGGCCAAACCATGGCTCATGAGACACATTCAGCTCTTTTACAGTTTAAGTGCAGCTCACAGAGCCCCTATAACTCACCATTTCTTTGCCTACCAGACTGGGGTAGGGAGCTCAGCGCTTCTGCCTTGTAGTAGATGGTGGGATTAAAGGATAGTGGGGAAAGGGGTCTCAGAGCATCAGTTAAGCTGGCCACCCCGGTATATTGTATCCACATTCCCTATCCTTTGCCTGGTTGTGTCTTTAGATTGTAAACCTGCCAAAGCAAGGATTGTCTCCTGATTTCACAGAGCACCAATCCTGAACAAGACACTGTACTGGACTTGATCTGCACTGAATTGTGTAAATCCTACCAGAGTATAAATATTTACTGCAACAAATTAAAAATACTAATCCCCATCTGTAAAGGCCCATTGGTTAAAGGAGCTTAACAAAGGCTTCAGTTAACTCTTAACAGAAAGGATGGAGCTAAAGGTTTGAAAGATGTTGAAAGAAAGAGGGTGAAATTGAATGCAGGGAACTCTCTGAAGCAACAGGATGAGAGGATGTGGACTGAAGGTAATGGTCCACAATAGGGTTTCACTGAAAGACTGAATTTCTGAAGTGCCCAGGAGGAGTGATGGGTCTATCTAGCATAAGTATGTTCACAAAGAACCCAAACAAGTACATTAGCATTTAGCCCATACAGTTACTAGGTAGAGGTGAGAATTTTAGTGCTATGAACTCAACAGTGACATTTCCTCCTCTGCAGAGAGCCACAGCAAGGTCAGTGAATCATTTGTGTCTCTTTTTAAGCCTTATTTTAAGGGCTTAATTGGGATTTAACTGGTCCACAGGACTTTTGATGGTTCACTGCAGAAAGATGAATTTATCCTAGGTGCATAGATGGGTGGGATTCAAGACACTCATGAGCTTCTTTCCACAGGGACTGCCACACAAGGACAGACCCACGTCCAGCGGAGCAGTTATTCTTTCTCTAATGATAGCCACTACCAAATGTGTCAGAAGAAACCATGAAACTGTCCTCTGGCACTTTGCTGTGCAGTATTACACTACGAGGGGGGTGATGCTGGAGGGGAGTGTCTTTCTGATCCCAGCTGATGACCACATAATGCCCTGAAGCATGAGGACTGATGGCTCCTGTAAGTCCACCTTCAGCAGTGTAATTGCAGCAGCTATTTAATTGCTTTGAGATACACATGTAAATCTATTTTGAGCCATCTCATTCCCACACTCATAATGCGTTTATTAGCTTCACAGCAGTATATTTATTTTTCTCTGTTAGTGGGAGAGCTGCACAGTCCCTGAAACCTTCCTGCATGATTCAGAAATGCCCTAAGTACACACCCAAATCCTCCTTTTTCCTGCTGGTGCCAGCTAAATTTATCAAGCCACAGAGAATGAAGAAAAGAAAAATGTAAGCTTCTTACGTCTGTCTCGCTTGCTCGATTGGATCATAGTTGTCTAGGTAGTTGAATCGGACAGTGTCAGTTGGATGCTTATCTGAAGACCGCCAGGGTGGGAGCTCTTTCTTCTCTTTGTCTGTCCTCTTTCTCAGCACGGATGCTGAGCGGAGAACCGAGGAAAGGGACAGTTTTGCCTCAGCGACTTCTCTTGCTATTGGCTGGACATCGATGACCAGAAATTCATCTTTTGGAGGGGTCTAATGGGGGAGATGGATGAGGGAAATAAACCTCAGCACTCAGGCACATATCCACCCTTGGGGACGTAGTTAGCAATGAATCTCAAAATGAAGAAATTACTACTGGAGAATGAGTAGCCTTCCAGTTGATAGACCTGTCAGCTTTGGTAGAGGGATATAAAGGTGTTGTCAAATGGTTTCTATTGATGCATGGCATTTGGAGAGTGAGAGCATCACCACCTCCCACCCCAATCTCCCATGAACCCTTGGCTGAAACTTCATCTAGATCGCTGTCCCCTCCCCAAAGACTAACTGATCGGAGGAAGTGATGCTGGGATCTTCACTCCTTCCCTTTGCTATGAGGAGACCCAAATCTGGGATGGGGACCAGCAGGAGTGGTACAGAGCCCTAACGCAGGAGAAGGAATCTTCACAACATTATCTCAAATGGCAGATGAGAGGGCACGGGGGAGACACTGGGAATCAATGGGACTAATCTTCCCTCTTTGCTAGTAGGAGCTTGCCTCACTTCCCCACAGGGATGAGATTGTGGAGCAGCACATTGCATGGTATCAGCCTCTCCCAGAGGGCACGAAGCAGCAATGTTAACTAGTGAATCCTCCCATGGTTTGACTAGTGTGATGCTGTCCATTGAGAGGGAAGCCAAAAGAAGGAACCCGGATGCTCAGATCTACTCTGCTACCATTCCATGTTTTGCAAGGCAATAGGTGTACCTTGGGCCTTGTCACGTGAAGCTCCTTCACCATCTCAATGTAGTGTTTCTTCCAGATTCCCTGCTCAAATGGGGTCGGAGAGAAGTTGATGTACCAGCCAAAACGCAGGCACTTGAGCATCCAGAGCTGATCCAGCTCAGTCAAGAACTTCCAGTGCCAACTCACCTGTGGAGGCCAAAGATATAGTTAATTCAGCTTATGTCAACCACTTACAAGAGCAGATCACAGTTCTTGGATCCCAGCAATGCCTTCAATTTAAATGATCAGAAGCTGTTTCTTGAGGATGTAGTTCACCCATATGCAGTTGGCCAGCCCCAGACACCACTTAAATCCCACTTAAGTCTCACTGGCATGGCCCATGTGCTTTCCTTTCCCAGCAGGTCATTTCCAAAACTATCTTCCACCTGGCCATGCGTGGGCAACACAGAGTTTTGACAGACCCTGGAACTCAGCATCTTATTCAGAATCCCCACTGTGAGCATTTCTGCTCCCCTAAAGCCAACATGCACCACAGAACATGCATTTCAAAGGGTTTTTAACGCATTTTGTACAGAATCTTTTTAAATACAACCAGCCAAGATTTTCAGTGATTCTTGAGGTGCCTTCAAAGATCTGATTTGCAGAAAGAAGCCAGCCCCATCTTCAGAAAAATTGGTCCCTTTGTAAGGTGCCACAAGTTGAGAACCTGAAAATGGAGGCACTCCAAAAAACAAAACCACTCATCACTTTTGAAAATCTTGGCCACAATGTTTATGCTTTCTTAAATTATGGAATTGTAGGACTGGAAGGCACATCAAGAGGTCTTCTAGTCCAGTTCCCTGCACTCAAGGCAGGATTAAGTATTATCTAGACCATCCCTGACAAGTGTCTGTCTAAAGTGTTCTCAAAAATCTCCAATGATGGAAATTCCACAACCCCTCTTAGGTAATTTATGCCAGCACTTACCTACCCCCTGACAGTTAGGAATTTTTTCCTAATGTCCAACCTAAACCTCCCTTGCTACAGTATAAGCCCATTGCCTTTTCTCTTATACTCAGAGGTTAATAAGAACATTTTTTCTCTTTCCTCTCTGTAGCAACCTTTTATGGACTTGAAAACTGTTGTGTCCCTCCTCAGTCTTCTCTTCTACAGACTAAACAAAGCCCATTTTTTCAATCTTTCCTCACAGGCAGTATTTGTAACATAGGTAATCTAGCCCATTCCTCCATTGTCTTGCAATAATTCTGTGTACTCATTTCTATGGCCAAATAATTCCATCCATGCTGGCACTTATAAAGAGTGTCTTGTGCCATTATGAAGGACACTGACACAAGTATACTGTAAAAATAAGGTGCTTCCGTACAGCTCCTCTCAGCTAACTTGAATGTAGCTTTTATATTCCAAATATGTGTTGCTTTTTACCTGTGCACATCTACAGAGACTCCTGGGATCCAGGAAAGAAAAGATGTACAAAGACAACACTCTGGGAAGCTTTGTGGTGAAATCCACGGCTTCGGCTGGAACTCGCTCCTGCAGCTGCTTTGACCAGAATTTCTGCTGTGACAGGGAACAGCGTTCAAACAGGTCTACCAGGATCCTTCGCCTCTGACCATCTGTCCACTTGTCAAACTGAAAAGGGTGATACAGAGCTTGTTAAAAATAAGATTGATATGCAAGGCAAGGTGAAGGCAAATCCATATGCTATTGCTTCGAATGAATCATTCCAGGGCGAAGGATGTGGAAATCACAGACACATAGTTTAAAAGAAACTGCAAATGCATGCACTGTGATTTAACATCTTTAAAGAGCCATCTTCAAGGGCCCAATTTTGGAAACACTTGTGCATACAAAGTTCTTTATTCCCATCATTAGTCATGGGTGTTGACTTCAACTGGATTACTCACAGAATTAAAAATATTCAGTTATCTAGTATTTAAATGAGAATACATTCACTGTGTATATCTAGCTGGCCCTTATTGCTGTTGTATCTAAAACCCTCACAAGCTGTAATGTATTTATTCTCACAACACCCCATGTGCAGTAGGGAAGCACTATCATTGCCATTTTACCTGTGAAGAACTGAAGCACAGACAGAGGAAGGCTCAGATACCCAAAGGTATTCAGGTTCCTAACATCCTTTGAAATCAAGTGGGGTTAGGTGTCTAAATACACTTGAGGACCCTGACCTAAATGAAACAAGAAGTCCTGTGGCAGTTAAAGACTAACCAATTTATTTACTGCATGAGCTTTTGTGGGGAAAAAAATCCCACTTCATCATACATGCCTCAGGACTCCTTGTTTGTTTGACTGAACTAGACTAACAAGGCTGCCCCTTTGGAACTTGGCCTAAATGAGCTGCTCTGGGTCTCATAGAAATTGTATGGGGGAGCAGTGACTTGAACCCGTATCTTCAGCTAATAACCTAACTCCTGGGCAATCTGTTCTCTCCTCCAGCACTTCCACCTTTCACAGCTGTGTAAGAAGAGGCTTAGAAAGTTCTAGCCTCATCTGTTGAAAGAAGTGCAATTTTTGGTAATCTATTAACCGTGTAAAATCTAGACAGCAGTGAAGTGAGCCTGTCCAGAAGCTAAGCTCTGTAAGGACAGTTTATTTGGTGTTAGTGCTGCAGAAGTACCAACGTTTGTTTTTCTTTTTTAAGTAGTAAAAGATGGAAAGGGAAAGCATAGCAGGAACCTCATGGTGGGGAATTCCAAAGGGGCAGCCGTGTTAGTCTAGTAAAGCAAAAAAAGCAAGAAGTCTTGTGGCACTTAAATACTAACAGATTTATTTATTGCATGCGCTTTCATGGGAGAATATCCATCATAGGCCATCCTTGCACTACAAATCAGAAAATTCAAGGTCAGCCTCATCCCATACAAAAGAGCAGAGCAAAAAGTGCCAATGATTAAAAAACACATAAGAAGACAATTCCACAAACAAGTGGGACCAATTGTCAATGAATACCCCCCTGAAATTAATCAATACGGTCAGCAGCACAGGGAGTGCACAGCTTCTTTTTCCAGGGTGACATATCCAACAGCAGCAAAGCAGCTAAGCATGCTTTGCCTCTTGTTTTCCCCAGGATTAACAAGTACAAAAATAACACAACCCTATGTCTGGTCACCTTCTGCCACAGCTCCTCTCCTTATATTAGATTACATTAATCCAACCAGTTTAACTGGCTTTATCTTTGTGAGGTGCTGCACCCTCTCTATCAGTCTGCTGCTAAGAACATTTTTCCTTTTCTAGGACATCTCCTGAGCAATGACTGCACAAGGGCTGTGTGATATAAAAGTACCCTGCATGCTGGATCAGTGAATGTACAACACTCAGTCTATAATTTTGCACACATACAAATACCATAGCACCATGACCTTCAGCAGCAAACAGAAGGGTCTCTCTCTCTTTCTCTTTCTACTGCTTAAGTGAAGCAGATGTCTGTTATAGTTCCTTTGGCATTCAAATAGCCGTCTGTTACAGTTGCTTGGGCCCACCACTAGTGGCGGACCCAATCATGTGCACATGACAACATAACACACTAGCTCACAGGACTTAGAATAGTGATACTCAGACTGAGGCTCAGGAGCTTCCAGTAGTGCCTAAATGTGTCTCCTGCAGCTCTTTGAAACAGCTGATATTAAACAACCATGTAATTGAATTATTACTGATCCACTGAGGTCTGAGTATCACAGAGTTAGAATCACATTCATCCAGGCACTCCATAAACCTATGACTGGATTCTCTGGCCACCGAATCACATGACTGGTGCTTAGCGGCTAGAAATGGCCGGTACAGAACCCCTTGTTCAGGCTTTCCACAGATATGTATCTAGCAGAGACAAACCCTCTAATCGCCTGAGCCAACCACCTCCTCAACCCCACTGTGAAGATTCATAGACTTTAAGACCAGAAGGGACCATCACAATCATCTAGCTGGACCTGTGTATTGCAGGCCATTGAACCTCATCCACTGTGATATGTTGTACTTCAAAACAGCACCCAGAAACCCCATATTCACCACCGTAATGTATTTCGGACAATAAAAACAATAAGGGTCCTGTGGCACCTTAATGACTAACAGATTTCTTCAGGCATAATCTTTCATGGGCTCCAACCCACTTTGTCAGAAGCATCTGACAAAGTGGGTTGGAGCCCATGAAAGTTTACACCCAAAGAAATTTGTTAGTCATTAAGGTGCCACAGGGCTCTCATTGTTTATGCTGTAGACAGACTAACACAGCTGCCTCTCTGCATTTTCTAAGAAGTATGTCTTGTGAGATATCATTTAAGAAGTCTTAATTTGTTGAACATTAATATCCCATTGAATTGTGTGAACTATCGTTGTAGGTGAAGTTATGAAGTTTGGCTATGCACATGTTCTACTAAAACATGTTATGAGTTTGGGAGATGCCCCCAGCCAGCCTTGTAGTAGCAACAAAGGAGAATCTAGTAAGACAAATTTATATCAGGACAAGCCAGATATGTGTTGATGGTCAAGTAAAGGGAATCCACTCTGCCAGTGGACAGCCCAGAGAGTCCTCATAGGGTACGGATGCAACGAGGCTGACCAAACCCATGCCACAGCAAGGATCTTTCTAGCAGATAGAAGAAAGCATAAAAAAGGTGCAGTGACATCCTCACTTGGCCTCTTAACACCTGGAAGATTGTCCAGACGGAGGACAAAGACTTTGAACTGGGGAAATTAGTGCAAGGCTAGAAGGGAATACAGCCTGTGTTAAGAACTGTGAGTCACCAGGAAAACCTATTAGGGTGAGGAACTGCTGGATTCAAATCTTGCTTAATTTGCAAAATAGAGTAAATTTATTTTTATTTCTTATGTAACCAATTTTGGTCTCTATGCCTACCAGTTAGAGCCACTTAAAATCTCTCTCTAGAGTTAATAAATCAATTTTATATTTTACAGTGGGATTTTGGGTGATGTGTTTGGGGAATCTCAGCTCAGGGTAACAAGTGCTATAGCATGTTCACTACCTTCGTTGGTGTGGCGAACTAATTAATGAGCCTGCATGTCCAAGGAGTCTTAAACAGTGCGAGATGGTGCAAGGCTGGGACTGAGTGACTGGCTGGTGCCTCTCTCTTATATTTCATGAGCAGCTTAGAAAGAATTCATGCAGTTTAGCTAGGTACAGGTCTCCACCTGCTAGTGGCTGAGTGATTGCAGCACCCGGAGGGGCTGACTGCTTGTCACTGGCATAGCTTTGTGACAGACAGTCCAGGTTGGAGAAAGGAGGAGGCACAGTGGTCCCTCAGTTCCAGGTTGTGCCCCAGGGATCATGTCACATCCACCCACTCCTATAATAGATGCTGGCTGAGTCACTTAAGTCCTTTAAATCAGTGGTTTTCAAACTTTTTTCCTCAGGACCCCTGTGGAAAAAATCATTTATGCGCCCACGACCTGGCACTTCCATCTTTGAGCACTTCAGTCCTTTGGCAGTGCCACCAGGAGGTGCCGCGAAATAGTACCCGAGTGTCTGCGACCAGTAGTGGGTCCCGACCCTAAGTTTTAAAACCATTGCTTTAAATCATGGTTTAAAGACCTAAGTTACAGAGATGCCACCATCTGCACTAATTTAAACATACAAGGAGTCCTGTGGCACTTACAGAATGAGAGGAAATAAATACAGGGAAGGGTAAGTCATGGGAACAGGTCACACTGTGCCAACCAGGTTGTACTTTTCCATTCAGATTTTCTGGGAGCCTTTCTAAAGCATCAACTGCAATTTTCAGGATTCAGTTTTGAGTCTAGCAGTTGTTGAGCTATGGTGCAAACAGGTATTTTCATACAGTTAGCACTTATTTATTTCCTGATGTTGAAACACATTTTTTGTTATCTAAACCCATATGTGCCAAATAGCTACGTAAGGCAAGTTTCCTGTAATTGTGAACAATCACAATGAATTATTTTGTCCTTCACACACCAGCCTTATTCAAAAAAGATTTTAACACCTGTGACCTTTTAAACTTTTATAATTAGCGGCACTATCCAAACAGTGTTTTTATGCAAATATTGGGAATCACGACACAAGTCAAATTAAGCATCATCGTTATTTTTACGCTTCTATTTGACTTGTATATCTAGGGGGCCGTGCACCTGTCACCTATTCTTCTGGCTACAATTTGAAAGTGTCGAATGGCACTTAACCACGCAGTTATCACTGCAGTTATCACTGAGGATGACAAAAATACATAGCTGAATTCATTCTCACTGAATGCTCCTTTCTTGTCTATTTATTTATTCTCATTTAGCACAGGAAGAAGGTTATAGGGGCTCACCCATAACTGTTCCATTCAGTTGATTTTGCTGTGTAGTGCAGGAAGGATGTTGTATAGTGCAGAGGCATGAAACCTGTGGGGAGTATTTTGCTTACCAGCTCCGCTGCTGACTCCATGTGACCTTGGACAACTCATTTAGTCTTTCTGTGCCTCAGCACCACCCAGATCTATAAAACGGGGATCACTGCACTGCCCTGCCTCACCAGCATCTTATGACGATAACGTTAAAAGCTTGAAAGGTACTCAGGTAATGGGACTATGGGAGTCTCTTGGATAAATCACACTTACTATTTATTTCTAGTGTTAAAGCCTTTCAGGCCATTTATAGCAGAATCTAGACACCAGGCATCTTCACTGAAGATTTCTTCACAGACTTTTCTTTGGGCTTCCCAAGCCAGTGTAAATCATTCTAAAAACTGGACCAGATTTCTTCCACCAAAGTTATACCAGGAATGAATCAGCTAGTACACATTTTACTGAGGTTCAACAGTGCAGTCTGTCTGTGTCTTGACACTTACATCCTGAAAACTCTCTCATTGTAACCTCTTCATCAGTTCTGAAAACAACACATATATTTAAAGAGAAAGCCTTACCCATTTTCCAAGCAGGGCTCTTCTTTCTTCAAATACCTGTTAAAAAAGAAGTCACAGATGCCAATAAAATAAAACACAGAGGTGATTCAATATGTGACTCGAAAAAAGTTCATATTGAAAAAGGATCTACATACACTGGAAGACATGATCCTGCCATCTGGTCCATGTGGGGAAAATCTTACACCCATGTGGAAGTCCATAGAAGTCAAAAGAGAACCATACAGTTCCACTTAATGCCATTCACATTGACCAGCGCTTGAAAGTGTTCATTTGACCATCGTACCCTTTTTTATTTAGGGCTTGTTTGTTAGTGAACACAGTGCTCCTGAGATGTTCTAGTTAGACAGCCCTGAAGACTTCTCTTTGTCTGCTCAATAATTACAACAAGTTCATACCTTCCCCATGGCATTTCTAGTCTGCTCCAACCTTAAGCTGGAGGGCCCACCTTTAGGGGGAAGAAAGGAATTCAGGGTATGTCTTCATTGATGGCAGCAAAATCGCCGCCAACAGCCCAATGTTCCTGGTGCGATTAGCAGTGAGTATGAATTTGTTTTTGTGCTCCGGAAAGTCGGTGCCAGAACTGCTGCCACCAGAAAGCGTAGGGAAAAGCCGATTGCAAGCCATTTGTGGTCAGCTTTCAGCAGTGTGTCCTGGTGGCTTAGAAAGTCACCAGCAGATACGCAAGACATTTTATGTGCCTTGCGTGTCTGCCAGTTGACTGGTGCCAAAAAGCTCTGCAAGGGTAGACTAGAGCTTTGTCTTCACAGCCCATGCTATCCAAAGTGTGTGAAGAGGCTACCAGTCAGAGGGACAATTAGTACCAAATGTAGTGGTAGTTTTGTGATGTGGGTATTTATCCACAGGAACAGAGAGTGAAAGCATCATAATTCTGCCTTCTCCAGTCAGGAGAGTGCACTCAGAAGCACAGTATATGGTAGCTGTTCTGTCATAAGGATCAAAGATCCAAAGGGGCAGCCGTGTTAGTCTAGTAAAGCAAAAAAGGCAAGGAGCCTTGTGGCACTTAAAGACTAACAGGTTTATTTATTTAAGGATCAAAGAGGAGACGCTTGTACACCCCATTCATAAGTGTACACTGAACCAACCCACTAACCATAATGAGGAAAATATTATTCATTGTTACAAACTCCAAACATGTTATTGTTTTGGCAGCCAGCAAGAACAGCTCCTGCAGAGAAATTGTGACTGTTGACATTTGGGTCAGTCCGATTGTCAGCAATAACTCTGACTCTCTCTGCAGGGATGGAAAAATGACATTTCTTTTGTTTGCATGTTTAGTTATTATTTGTTTAGCTTTATTTGCACGAGGCACTTGGCAACATAAAAGAGACCCCCAAGTAAGCCTTTTATTGGCTGCACTTCGAAAACATGTGCCATGAGGAAGTGATGCATAGTTCAAAGATCTAAGTTTTGTTTTGGAGAATTTAAGTGAAACAAAGGAGTTATTTCATAGCTGAAAGCAACATTAATGGCTTCTGATCAAAGAAAGATAAAATATTTGCTTTAAGAACACTTATGAATACACCTGAGCCAATTCTGTCGAGAAGGTCTGCTTACTCCAGATGTTTGGAAACAAAGCACTAATTAATCGGATGGAATTACCAGAAATTGGTAGAATTGTCCCCCTGGCTTGTCTCCCTCTTCCACATCAGAGTGAAGATAAAGCAGAGTCATACAAAGGCTTGGAGAAGGGCACAAGAAGTTCAAGGCTGATTTCCAGCCTCTCAGTGCTTCCTTTACAAATCACCTTCACAAGCATCTCTTTTCTCTTCTCCAATCTCACTCTACTTTAGCTTACGGAGCTCCATACAGCCACATATTTCTATGGTTCCATCATTCAGGACATCTTCTACTCTGCCCCCTATGGCTTGAAGTCCCTTTCCCTGCTCACTCAGATCTCTCTTAACAGTGCAGATATGATCAGAAAAATGAATATATAAAAATTGCACCACCTCTCTGGACAGATCTGCTCCCTATATGCATATCTATTGGTTTTAGTTGTCAGAAATAATTTTTTTCCCCTATTTTTCCTCCTATTAGCCTTGCAGAACCAGCTCAGGAAAGCTTATTAGATTCTATCCTGCCTCGAACATTATCAAGACAATTCTTAATCAAATTCTGATGACAGAAAAATACTGCTGATGATGTACGTGACAACTGCATTTGCAGATTCTTCACATAGCTTGCATGGCTCTGAAATTGTGAGACAACTTCTTTTTACTCATAAACGGAGTACATCCCTCAGACACCTAGCATATCTGTCACCCTTGGTGGCAATCTCTGCAGAGTGGCCATGCACCGTCAACTACCCTCTTTGGTCTGTGATGAAATATGTCAGTCATTTGGTGAAACTTGCACTAGTCATCTGTGTTGTACTTGTTCTGTGGCCCAACCAAAAACTTCAGTTTCTAAGGTGTCAGTCCAGCACTTTTGACCAAACTATTCAAAGTCATTTGTAGTTTTAAAGTGACCCATGTGGCAAGAAAATATAAAAAAACAACAAGGAGTTGTGTGGCGCTTTAAGACTGTTAGTCTTAAAGTGCCACACAACTCCTTGTTGTTTTTTTACTGGACTAGACTAACATGGCTATCCCTTTGGAAATTGACAACAAAATATAAGAAACGGAAGGGAATTCTATTTTTAAGTTTATGCACAATACTGCATAAAGTGCACATATTACTGGGCTAAATCCTCAAGTCTTTACACAAGGATTGCTCATTATTTACTCAGGCAGAACTTCTAGAGACTTCCATGAGAAAAACAGCTTGAAAATTTGGCTCATTCACAATCTACCTTTAAATAACAGGATGGTTTCTACCTATGGAACTAAATCCTTCTTGACTGACTTGCATTGAAGTCTCCTCATATAAGTAAAAGAAGCAGGATTTGCCCCATATCTGAGGCAGCTGTATAGTACATACCTTGTCATTCATAATCTGATGGTTCAGAGGTGTCCATGTGCTCATCTTGGTTTGCAGTTTGGGGCCATCCATGTTTTTGGGAGGTGCAAATGCCATCAGGCGTCCGAGATTGCAGGCCACCCTGGTTTTCTTCTGCAGAAGAGTCTACACTGATTAGAATACAAGGCCAGCATTATTTTTGTGATGCCCCATTGCAGGTACAAACACAATATATTAGTGAAAACCATGAATTTTTTTCAAGGAGAAATGTAGAAATTCTATGGCATAAGAATAAGTCAAGTTAAACTTTTCCTTATAAACTTGGATCCTGAAAAATAAAGTTCACATTTCTTATGGGAAAAGACAGTTCTATGGTTTGAAAGGCTTTTATGATGAGTTTGCAAGATGCACAAAAGAATACCAAGGCTTTTTTCCAATAAAATCCAGTTGGCAGAGCTGAATGAAGAAGAATCGCAACACATGGATGCTCAGATTTTCCCTGTGGAACTCTTACAAGCCATTCAAAGCCAATGAATATGCTCAGTATCAGTCATATCTGTTTTCGAGTTTTATTCTGCCACCCCCATGGTACTATCTAAGAAACTTCCACGTAAAATTAAAATCATCAGCAAAGTCCTTAGTGCATTTTAGGCAGGGCCAACTTAAGGGCGAGCCAGTGTGGCGCTGGCTCGGGGCGCCGAAGCTTAGGGCTGCCAGGCTGAGCCCTCTGCCGTGGGGTCATGTGACTTCACCCGCTGCCATGTGACTGTCAGCCTGGCCCCACCCCTCCTGCCCTAGTGATGGGGGTGCAAAGGGAAAATTGACTCGGGGCACCACATCCCCTTGAGCCAGCCCTGATTTTAGGGCGTCTCTGGATTTTCTACCTACGTTATTGATTGAAGGTTTTTTGAATGATTTTCTTGTTTCAGGCTCACGGGATATGCAAAGTAAAACTACAGATCTGTAAAGTGATCTGTCTAGTTTTTTATACTATTCTCTTCAACCTATAGGCACTACAAGGGCCTGATCCAAAGTCCATTGAAGGTGATGAGAGTCTTTCAATTAACTTAACTGGGTTTTTGATCAAGCCTTATACTCACTGAGAGCTGTAAACTAGCATTCTGCTTCTGGGACAGACCAGAGAAAAGGATTGCATCTCAGTGAGTCACAGTGGGTACATCTACACTATGCGTTTAAGTCAACTTAAGGGCCCTTAAGTCGACTTAAACAGAGCCCTGTCTACACTGCAGGGCAATAAAGTCCACTTTAGGGTTCAGTAAAGTCGACTTTATAAGGTCCACTTATAAAGTCGACTTTACCGTTAAGTCGACTTTATTAAGTCAACTTAAGGCAATGTGGACTCATTAAGTCGACTTAATAAAGTTGACAGTGCAGTGAGGCCATTAAGTCGACTTTATAAAGTCGACTTAAGGCAGGGCACCCATTTAAAGTCGACTTTATAAAGTCAGCTTAATGTAGTGTGGACTCATTAAGTTGACTTAATAAGGTCTACATAAAGTTGACTTTAAGCAGACTTTATTAAGTCAACTTAATAAAGTTGACTTAGCTTTTACAATGGCTAATCTGAGCAGGGGCATACGAGGGAGTCAGGGTGTCCTTAATCCCCATTTATTTGCTTGCACATCCCAGTGAAGGTTATGATCCTTAAGGATGATTCTATGAAGCTTATGAGAAAAAATAATTTCAGTGTACTTAAAGAAAAAGATCAATTTAAGACAGATGGTACATAGTTAAAAATGCTATTCAAAACCATGGCTAACCTTTCCCTCAGGATGAAGGGGCTGGAAAAGAAATCAAGGACCTGCGACCTCTCCATACTCTGTCTCAAAGAGGGCTCAGAAAGAGAAAATCCTTCTGTACCTTTACCTGCTTTTCTGGAGAAAATCTTACAAATATAAATATGAACCTCTGCTGACAGATAGGGGTGTTCCTAACTGTAATAGCCCCCAACTTAGCAAGATTTTTAAGCACACAGACATTTTTAAGCATACAAGTCTTAGTGACATTAATGGGACTATTTAAGACACATGCTTAGGAATATGGCTACATCAGGGCATTAGACTGAAAAATTTGTGGAGTCGAGTCTGTTTTTTATTTTATATGTCCACAGCAGCCAGCACAAAGGGACCCTCAATCCTGACTAGGTCTCTGTATGATACTATCATACTGCTGCTGTTAGTACTGTAATAACTAACAAATAAATCAAGTGGGGCTGTCCAGTCAGGAATTACACTGAACGCTTTTCCATGGTTTTTGATCACTGAAGGATCAAAAGTGGTTTTGCAACAAACCAGGAAGCAAAAACGATTTTTTCAGGTCCCTGATTAACACTGCAGAGAAAACAGGCTGCAAAGATTTAATCTCCTTAAAGACAAACACTGGAAATACTTTTGCACTATTTCTCTACTGGATTATACCTCATTTTAAAAGACAAAATGGCTCTTTTCTGATTTTGATGGGCCCTTCCAAGACTTCATTTGTTTCATTTATGTTTGACTAGTAGAATGACATTCAAAATGGTTTTAGCACTGACCAAAAGCTCTTAGCTATCTGCATTTTGGTGGATTTGTTGTTGGTTGGTTGTGTTGATTCTGTGGCTTATGGCATTGTGATTTCTTTGTGACAATTGGAGACATGACATCAAATGTGCCACTGCACAACGTTTGGGTTTCCCCCCCCCCTTTTTTCTTTTATGCTACCAAATAAATGATTCCTCTACTGGTCCAACTGTGGTGTCTTTATACAAATATTTGTCCAAATATGTGAAAGCCCTTCTCTTTATCCTCGATCTTGTAATACGCTTCACTGTGTCTACATAATTGCAGGACTGGCATCTTAGACTGTAATATCCTAAAAATTGCATAATTTCTTTTAAACAAAGTGATATTAAATAACATGTGAATCATTAATATGGCTCTTAGGTGACAGTTTCTGTAAACACTTCAGCATATTTCTTTTAAAGCTTTCATGATGGCAAGATGAATAGGACTTCTGGAACAAAAGAAAAGCTAACTCAGATACTGTACATACTGCCATATATACAAGTACTACAACGCCCACAGCAAACACAACTTTGTAAAATGCTTTGCTGCTGACTGCAAGAAGACTCTGATGCTCACAGCAAAAACCTTACAGAGAGCCCAGGCCAGCAGTCTTTATCTGACAAGAATCCCACTGATGGCCATGTGAGCTTTGCTTCTGAGAATGCTGCAGGATCAATCTTAGCAGGTCACCCTTTCCTTGTATTTTTCATAGAAAATGGAAGGGACCATGAGAGCTCATCAAGTCCAGCCCCCTGCACTCCCGGCAGGACCAAGTACCATCTTAAACCATCCCTGACAGGTGTTTGTTTAACCTGCTCTTAAACACTTCTAATGATGGAGATTCCCCAGCCTGCCTAGGCAACTTATCCCCATGGTTAATCACCCTGAAAGTAGGAATTTTTTCTTAACGTCCAACCTAAACCTCCCTTGCTGTAATTTAAGCCCTTTGCTTCTTGTCCTATCATCAGCAGTTAAGGAGAACAGATTTTCTCCCCTTTCCTCCTGTCAACCTATTAGATACTTGAAAACTGTTTTGGCCTCTCTTCGTCTCCTCTTTTCTAGAACACTGGTACCAGTTCTTTCAGTCTTCCCTCATAAGTCAAGTATTCCAGACCTCTAATCATTCGTGTTGCTCTTCTCTGGACTTTCTCCAATTTGCCCACATCTTGTCTGAAATAAGGTGCCGAAAACTAGACACAATACTCCATTTGAAGCCTGATCAGCACAGAGTAGAATGGAGGAATTACTTCTTGTGCCTTCCTTACAATACTGTTATTAATACACCCCGGAATGGTTTTTCCTTTTTTTGCAACAGCGTTACACTGTTGACTCATATTTAGCTTGTGGTCCACTATGACACCCAGATCCCTTTTCACAGTACTCCTTCCTAGACAGTCATTGCCGATTTTATATGGGTACAATGGACTGTTCTTTCCTAAGTGGAGTACTTTGCACTTGTCTTTACTGAATTTTATTCTCTTTACCTCCAACTATTTCCCCAGTTTGTCCAAATCATTTTGAATTGTGATCCTATCCTCTAAAGCACTTGTAACCACTCCCAGCTTGGTATCATCGGCAAACTTTATTAATGTATTCTCTATGCCGTCATCTAAATCATTAATGAAAATATTGAACAGACCCAGAACCAATCCCTGTGGCACCCCACTCGTTACACTCTTCCAGCATTACTGTAAACCATTGATAACTACTCTCTGGGAGCGGTTATCCAACCAATTTTTGATGCATTTTATAGTAGCTTCATCCAGACTGTACTTGAGAAGGCGATGCGAGACCATATCAAATGCCCTACCAAAGTCTAGATACACCACATCTACCACTTCCCCTCTATCCACAAGCCTTGTTACCCCATCATCGAAAGCTATCAGGTTGGTTTGACATGATTTGTTTTTGATAAATCCATGGTGACTATTACTTAGCACCTTATTCTCTTCTAGAGATTTGCTAATGAATTACTTAATTATTTGTTCCATTATTTAGGTTAAGCTGACTGGTCTATAATTCCCTGGGTTGTCCTTATTTCCCTTTTTATAGATGGACACTATATTTGCTCTTTCCCAGTCCTCTGGGACCTCTCCAATCTTCCATGATTTTTCAAAGATAATAGCCAATAGCTCAGATATCTCCTCAGTCAGCTCCTTGAGTATATCTTTAAAATTATTATGGAGGCAGAGGAGTGATGAGAAGTGATAAAAATCACACACTTCCTGTTCTTGCTGTCTTTTGATGCAATATCATTTGGTAGCTAGAACAGGAGACTCTCTGACAAAATTCCTAGTTTCTTTTTGAGGTGGAGTTATGTAAAGCAGTTATAGTAACTAGATGACAGGTTGACAGCCACTCCAAAATTAGGAAATGCCAGAATTAAGGATGCCCATGTAACCTGAATTCAGTTTCTTTGTGCATTGTGTTAAGATAAAGTCCCAAAGGGGTAGCCGTGTTAGTCTAGTTCAGCAAAACAAACAAGGAGTCCTATGGCACTTTTAAGACTAACAAACTTATCGCATGAGCTTTCATGGGAGAAAATCCCACTTTGTCAGATGCTTGAAGAGTCTTTACCTTTAGAGAGTCTTTACCTCCACAGTCGCATACAATATTTCCATAACATCCTGGCCTCATTCAGTGCAGAGAAAGGACAGTGCTGCAGTAACAGGGTAGGCTGGTGTAGCATTTCAGTGCAAAACAGAAACAACCAACCAAAAAAACCAGGGTCAGGTAATCATGTCCCTGTTCTGAGGGAGAATTTACTACCCAAATATCAACATGTAACCAAAAATAATCCTTACTCTGGGTTCACAGACGATCAGCCTTCCTCCTATAATGACACTTCTATTCTGTTCCCAGAGCAGCTCTTTTATGACCCTCTGTGAAGTACCTGAGTTGAGTGATCAATTTGTACAGTGGTGGTGCAGAGGATGGAAGCCAGGGATTTGGTGTTTGTTATTACTACTGGGGGCCAGGAGATGTGGTACGTTCCAGCACCTCAACCTGGCAAATGCCATGATGCCATCTTGCCAAGCTCACACAAAAAGAATCTGCATTCATGTAATTTTCACCAGACGCACGGTGCACAGTGTGAACTGGTCTACAGACTCACCTACAGCGGGTAACTTCTGCATGGCACGCAACGGTCCTGGGGCTATTACTGCTATGGCTAGACAGCACTCCCTTCCCAAGGGACACGGTCCAGCACCAATCCAATGGAGATTAGCTCTTCCAATGGTTCCTTCACAGTTTAGTCAATTTTTGTTCGGTGCTTTGAAGGTTAACTGGCCCATACAAGCACTAAGCATTATTATTATGTAGAGTCAGGGGTAACGTTGATTCTACTGATGATATGCTTGGCCTATGAAGGATGTAGAACTATATTAGCATTTGTTCCTTTGACATAAAGCAGACAAACTCTAGTGTTGTGAGGTGAGCAATAAAATCATGTTCCATGATACAGTTCTCTGCTAGTAGTGAATGGATTGTTTACTACAGCAGAACAGTTTCAAGACTGATCCAGGTCCCATTAAACAGGCAAACACTTTCACTGGTTTCAAAAGGAGCTGGGCCAAGTCCTTTGTTTGAAAAAACAAAAAATTCAATTGCATTTAAGAAAGATCAATGCTATGTATGATCACATCATATTAACTAAAGGTATTAGCCTCATTTCTTTAGCTGTGTTAATCTAGGTTTAACCCTCCAAAATGCCATTCCAGGGTCTTCCACAAACCATAATC
>ML682105.1:2294305-2324364 GCA_007922195.1 Podocnemis expansa
CCCAATACCCCCAGTGCCCCGGCCCCCTATGTTCCCAGTTCCTCCCCCACCCTGTCCCCCCAGTGGGGTATATTCCAGTCCCCCCACCCCGCACCCCGATATCCCAGCAGCGCCCATGGGGGTGCCCACCCACGCGGTGCATTCAGAGCCGGGAACCCCCCGTGACGTCAGAGCCCCGGCTGAGACCCGCGGCGCGAGCAGCCCCCGGCCGCCAGGGGGCAGAGCCCCGCGGCCCCGCGCTCCGGGAGGCGAGGACACGCCCCTCCCCCAGGCGCTCACCCGTTTTCCCGCGCTGCCGCCCCCGTGGCGCCCCCAGCGGCCCAGCCTCCTCTGCTCCCAGTTTGTTCCTTTTGCCATGGAAACAGAACCCAGCGCCTCGCCAGCAGCAGCCAATCAGGGCCGGGCGGCGGGCGGCTGGGTCTTCTACCTAGCAACTAGCTGGCCGTTCCGATTGGCTAAGGGTGGGCGAGGGGGCGGGACGCGGGGTGACGTGACAGAGGGCGGGGCTGGCGGAGGCTGGGGGCGGGGCGAGGCGCGGCCGTTGGGGCGGGGCGAGGCGCGGCCGTTACCTTCCTCGCCGCCGCCGCCGGCTGACGGGCAAACGGCCGCCGCCCTCCGCAGGTAACTGCCCGAGCCGGGCCTCGCAGCCCTCCTGGGGGAGCCCCGTGGGGTGGGAGGATGGGGGGCCCCATTAGGGGGCGGGGCGCCCTGGTGAGGGGAGAGGCGGCCCCCCAAGGCTGGAGCAGATGAGGGGTCCCAATAGGGGCAGGATGGAGATCCCCATGAGGGGAGACAGCACCCCAGGGTAGGAGTGGATAGGGGGTCCCCATGGGTGGGAGGATGGGGGTCCCCATGGGTGGGAGGATGGGGGTCCCTATGGGGGGAGAGAGGGCACCCCAGGGTAGGAGAGGATGGGGGTCTGCATGGGGGGAGAGGCAGTACTGCAAGGTGGGAGTGGGTTGGGGTCCCCATGGGTGGGAGGATGTGGGTCCCTATGGGGGGAGAGACAGCACCCCAAGGTAGAAAAGGAGGGGGTCTCCATGGCTGGGTGGATGGGGGTGTCCCCATGGGGGGGTGGGGTGCCCTGATGAAGGGAGAGAGAGCACCCCAAGATAGGAGTGGATTGGGGGGTCCCCATGGGTGGGAGGATGGGGGTCCCTTTGGGGGGAGAGATGGCACCCCAGGGTAGGAGAGGATGGGGGGGTCTCTGTGGGAGGGTCCCTATGGGAGAAGAGACAGCACCCCAAGGCAGTAGCAGATGGGGGTCCTCATGAGGGGAGGGTGGGGGGGGTCGTCTTGGGAGGATGGAGACAGCACCCCATGGGAGGGGAGGGCAGGGGGGGAGGTTCCTGTTGTGGGGCAGGGAAGGAGGCCCCCATATGCAGGGGTGAATGGAGACAGCACCCAGCGGAGGAGAGTGCTGAGGGGGTCCCCATGGGGGGAGCGATGGGAGATGGCTGGTTGAGTGGGTCACCCCCACGTGGCCTGGGAATGAAGGAAAAGGCGTAGGAGGACCCCTCTTTCTAGGCTAGCGGTTGAGTACACATCATGCTGAGGTTCTCCTTTCCGCCCACTCCCCACCTGTCCTGGCCCTGGGGGATAGACCGGGTGTAGAGGGAATATTGGGTGGCTTCTCTCTCTCGTGTGGCTTCTCTCCCCACCCCTTCTGTCCAACTCCAGCAAGGGAAGATGTGCTCTGTGCATTTCCCCAATGTGATTAAAATGCAGGGAGATACAGAGTGGTTTTTCCCTTATAACAAAGCTGGAGTGGCAGAAAATTACAGCGGGGCTTCTCTATCTCTTCTTGACTGTATGTGAAGGGAAATGTGTGCCCCCGTATCCTCTTGTACCTGGAATGGCAGGGCAGCCTGGGGTTTCCATGCTGTTCCCCTAGGTCTGTAGCTGAAATGCTGGCAGAGGCTGGGAAGGGAGGAAAAGCAGTTTCGGTCTTCCATCAGTGATCAGAGTGGAGCAGGGACTGAGAAGAATACTTTGTGTTTCTCTCTCCCTCTGTAATTGGAATATGGGGGGGGGCAACTCTCACACATGCAAATAGCACTTTCCTGCCACCGTTGCATCCCTCTTTGTAATTGCTCTTCATGAGAGGATCCATCTGTGTGATGTTCTCATTCCTCAAGTGTGTTTGCTCTTTATCATCTCTTCCACTGTTAATTGTGAAACTTATTTGCTAATTTAACTTTTACAGCAAGAGTTAGTACCTGCCCTGTAGGATTTGCCATCTAAGATGTATATAAGAACACCCAAGGAGTCCTGTGGCCCTTTTAAAAACTAGCAAATTCTTATCATGTGAGGTTTTTGTGTGAGAAAAATCCCAGTTCATCAGACACTTGAAGCATCTGATGAAGTGGGATTTTCTCCAACAAAAGCTCAAGTGAGAAATAAATGTGTTAGTCTTTAAGTGCCACAGGACTCCTTGTTTGTTTCACTGAACTAGACTAACACGGCTCCCCTTTGGACCTTTATACAGGAGGCAAGCTATGTGTTATAATTAGTTTTTAAAAGTCCATAACTAGCTACTACTTAATCCTCATGCCTGCAGTTTGCCTTTAGTGACCAAGGCAGGCAGGTTGGTGTCTTTTGGTTTAATCACTAAAACAATTCAGTGAATGTGTGTGGTTGTGTTATAAACCTGATGAAGAACATAAAGAGCTAGTGTAGTCAGAAATACTGTCCCCAGGAAATTAAAAATTGTACATTATGGCATATTCCAATGAATATATTAACTGTGTTTTGAACTTGCTCTAAAAGCAAAAAACTGTCAGAATTCACAGCAGAAATACGTGACATAGCTGACTTTTCATGTCACAGTTCTTGTATTGTCTGCATTTTAGTCTCTTAGACATTTTCCTTTTAAAAGGAGTAGATGGTTTAAGTAAGAGGTAACAGGTTCTGTAACCCATCTCCTCTAGCTTTTGCTTTAAATTCAAATCTAGGAGTCTGGCCTTACAAATAGTTTCTTTTACTTTTATACTGCTGTCCAGAGCTGCGGTATTGGTGAGACTGTCTCATAAAACAAATAGCAGTAGCATAGTCCATAGAAGACTTTTAACACACTGACTTTTCAGGGTAAAAGCCCTATTTGTGTTATGATTTTATTATTGTTGGGAGGGTTGTGTGTGGTCTGACTTGGTGATATTTGGGGTTGTAAATACTGTGAGTGTCTCTTGTTAATGTGGAGAGGCTTTTTGAAAAGGAAGGCATTGCAGTGTTTCCTGAAGAAGGGTTAATCTCTGGGTTTGCCTAATCTTCATGCTTCACAGTTTAAATCAAACCCCGTTAGATCAGGATGCTATTTAATGTAGTAGATCTGCCTACTGCAGGGTTCTTATACCTTCCTCTCAAGCAATTGGTGCTGGCTGCTGCTGGAGATGGGATGCTGTGCTACATGTCGCTTGAGTGTGATCTAATAGGACAGTTCCTAATTAATTCTGGAAGCTCATTCTATGGCTGTATACCATCAACCAAGAAGGCATAGTCCTAGTCCTCATTTCTTACGCACTTTGCCTTGGACTTTGTCATTTCCATTGTTCCAGACAAATGGAACCATCTTGGCAGTTCCTGTGTAGAAAATGGGTCCTTAAGGTAGCTGTGGCTTGAATCGTTAATAGCCTGTGAAGATGGCCACCTGAAACTGACTGAAAGCTGGTAGAGGATCTTGAGCATGGCTTGTTGTGCCCATGGTGACCTGATCCATGGAGGTCCATAGCAGTATTTTGTACCAACTGAACCAGCATTTTGTACCACCCATCTGTTGTCTTCATGTTCAGCTTCATGCAAACAATTAGTCTTTAAATCATGATTTGAGAACTTTAATAATTCAGTCATAGAGTAGAGATTTATTACAAGAGTGGGGCAAGTGAGGTTTTATGGCCTGTATTGTATGGGAGGTCAGACTAGATGGTCAAATTGATCTATTCTGACCTTTAAACTCTGAGTCTTACATAGTCTCAAGGTGACCAATGCATGGGTTACTATGGTTATGTCTTCACTGACAGAAACAAAATCTCTGTCGTCAGCCTGATGTTCTGAGTGTGCTTAGCAGTGAGTATGTACTTGCTGCTGTGCTCTGGAAGGTCAGCACCAGAAGTCCTGCCCTCTAGGAGACGTAGGGGAAAGCTGACCACAAGCCATTTGTGGTTGGCTTCCCCAAGTGTGTCCCGGTGGCTTAGGAAGTCACCGGCAGTTATGCAAGGCATTTTACATGCCTTGTGTAAGTGCTGGTCGACTGCCACTGAAAAGCTGCCCTAGTGTAGACTAGGGCTGTGACTAGGTTCCTGTGCAGGAGGAAAGGATGCAATTTCCTAGCAAGTTGGAGGCAAAAAGGCATATTTACATGCTTTTTAGATGACCATATAGTATCAGTGCCTGGACCAATACCTGATCATGGAACAGTAGGAGGTGCCACATGATGCTGAGGCTTCAGTGCATTTTGATAAATGGCAGCTATGTACCTTGAGTAGAAGTTGAGGGTGGCATATGATTAGTTCTCCGAAGTATTTCTTCTGTCTGTCCAGCATCGCTTGGATTTTGCCCTTGTTAAGCTTAAGACTGCTTCTCCTCTTGCAAAAGCTGATCTCTTGTACTCATTTTAATGTCTTAGCAAAGGTGATGGTTGCATCACTGATGAATGATTTATTATGACCATCATCAGCATATTCTTGGTACCTGCAGATACTATCTTACTGTTTTTCCCAGTGATTTCATATAGATATTACCAAGATTGAGGAATAGTACAGATCCCTCTCAGACCCCACATGTAAGGGCCTTTGGAAAGAAAGAGCAGTTACCTTTCAGCACTGAGTTCTGCTGGAGAAGAAATGAATGCAGCTACTATAATGCTGTGCCATCTACTTTTGCCTCTTGGTCTACAGTGTCAAAAGCTGCAGAGAGATCCAAAGTGAGTTTGAGCATGAATGTAAAGATCTTGCTTCTGTAATTGGTTATAAGGAGATCCTGTTTTTTAGTACCGCTAGAGCTCTGGCTGTGCTGTGGCTGAGTTGGAATCCAGGTTGTGGGGCATTCAAGGTGTTGGCTGAGGGCATGTGGAGCTTGGTGGTTGCTACTTTCTCATTAATTTTTGCCCATGAGTTAGTAGTTGGAGAGTTCTCCAGGGTCAGGAGATAGTTTCTGACTACTACATTATTCAGAGTTTGGCAGTTATGTAACTGTAGGAGGCTTAGCAATTAGTTTTAGCAGTATTGGGGATGGCTTTTAGCAATCTAAGATATGGATCCATTTTACTGGTGATGAAATGCAAAGTGTTTTTCAGGGCTTCTTGAGCTTCAGCAGATATGGTAGTATGAAAGTCAGTGTGGTCTAGAATCAGGAATAAAAAAAGTGAATAGAGAGAAGTGTTCTTTACCATTTCTCACAATATGACAACAAGCTGTCATCAGCTGAATTTGCTAGGCATCAAGTTTAATGCAACAAGAGGAAGTACTTTTTCACACAGTGCACAATTAACCTGTGAAACTCATTAACATGGGATATTTTGAGTACCAAAAGTACAACTGGGTTTAAAAAAAAAAAAAAAACTATATAAATTCATGGAGAAGTTAATTAATGACTATTAGTCTAGATGGACAAGGATGCAATCACATGTTCAAGATGATTGTGTGTTTTCTGGTCTGTCTGGGTAGCTTGGGATGTACAGGAGCTATGCCAGCAGTTCTCAGACTTCATTGCACTGCAATCCCCTTCAGGCAACAAAAATTACAACATGACTGTGGGAGGGGGAGGGACAGAGTCTGTGCCCAAGTCACACCACCCTAAGGGGGAGGTGGGAGTGGGGGTGGGGGGGGACACTTGAAGCCTGATGGCATCAGCTTGGGTCAGGCGACCTGTAAACTGAGCCCTACCACCTGGGACTGAAGGTCTCAGGCTTCAGTTTCATCACTGGGTGGTGCTGTTCAGGCTTTGGCTTCAGGCCCAGGCCCAGGCCCAGGAAGTTTAATGCCAGCCCTGGCATGCTCATTAAAATGGGGTTTCTACCCATGGTTTGAGAACCATTGCTCTATGCTGAGATGATCAGTGGGCCAAGGCAGAAGCACTGACAAAACCCTTTTCAGGGTTGATGCCTCAGGGCAGAAGCCATGGACTCCCTGCTCATAAATTGCTAGTCAAATGTGCACTAGTCCCACTCACACACATCACTGTATCTCCTTTCCTTCTTCTGTGCTTTGGAGACAGGGCAGTGTGAGTTGGCTGTAAGGTTTGAAAGAGACTAGTTGGGATGTGTTGAGTATGTAAGAGAATGAAGTCCTGTTGGGAAGCCTTGACTGGGGGGATCAGATCAGTGGTTGAAGTAATTGCCTAGTTCTGCCTTTCTTCCCAGATGTACTGGGGCAGCAGTACCATGGTGTCATTTCATATGTTGATGTCTTGTCTGGGCTGGTGCTGCATAGTGTGTGCTGGTTATTAGAGGCAAAGAGTAGTGCTGAGGGTGTGTGCTGTTCAAGTGCTAACGCTCACCCACTATCTCATCCACTTGCTTCTCTTTTAAAACTCCTGTCTCTCCTTTTCGCTCTGCTTGCTTTCTTCTTTCGGCTAACTTACGCAGCTGGCCTAAAGGTTCACTAAGAACATAGGCAAAGCACAACCGATGAGTCAGAGGCAAGCCAGTATACTCTTAAAACATAAGTAGCTGATTTGAGCAGTCCTGAAATAGCTAATTTTGGTACTCAATTAGATTATCTCGAGTAGGGAGTAATTCTTTAACTTTCTATATTTCAGAATTAGCCTGTTTGAAATTTATAACTAGATGTGTGTGACTTGTTCAGAGAAACAAAAAAAGCAGAACTTCAGAACTAAAAATTCTAGGTGTTCCACCTATGAACATTTTGCAAATATTCCACTAAAAATAATTAGAGAATTCTGTTGCCCTCTGAAGAATTACAGTTCCAAATTTGGAAGCTTAAGCTTAATTGCAGGCAGGAGCTCTGCCTTCCTGACCAATGGTAGCAGGGTGGATGGAAGCTGTTTTCCATTGGTCTAGCTGTGTCTGTTAGTTTAGTTAGCATAGCTGTGTTGTCAGGGATATGGATTTTCACACCCTTGAGTACTGTACCTCAGTTGATGCAATTTTTAAGTAAAGACCAGACCTCCATGTGCTTTTAATGAAATTATTTGGGATTCACTATATAGAGACACAGGCATTCATTTTCTTTCCTTCCCTGCAGGAACAGCAAACTACTTTTGCCATACTGATCCCTATCTGTTTCTTAGAAAAAGGCACTAAAAATCAGAACTGAGAATTGAATCTTGGTCTTTTGATTTAATCACTTGACTTCAGCACTTAAATATGTAAGGTAATTTATTGGTATTCTGCCAAGATTGTTCTGTATTAACAAACTACATTTTTAAATTGATGTGAACTAAACTATAATGGTTCTGCTATTTGGTTTTGTTGTTCTTGTTTTAGGCTGTTTAATAAAAGAAGAATACAGCTCAGCTGCTGTTTCACCAGGATGGATTCTGTCGTGTGGGAATGTGGTTAATCAACTTGACAAACCAATGTGAAAAGACAGGATGCCTCCTCTGTGTCTCAAGTTTTCTACTGGACTAAGTTAAGACAGCTCCAACAGCACGAAGAGAGTTTAAGATTCTTCCAAAACTGAAATAAACAAACAGAAAAATTACTGGTATTACAGCCAAACCTTCAATACATGTATATCTGAAAGAGTGCACTGAATAATCTGACAAGCTTCTTTAATTGGCTCCTATTTACATGTGGAAGGATGGCTTCTAGCTTGATGTTCTGGTGTCTTTTGTTCTTGGATGTTTTGATGGAGCACACAAATGGACACAGTTTGTTTTCTTGTGAGCCCATCATCTTGAGGATGTGCCAAGATCTGCCTTATAATACCACCTTTATGCCTAATCTTCTGAATCATTATGACCAGCAAACAGCAGCATTAGCAATGGAGGTAAGAATTAATCTGATTTCTTTGCCAATAGGATTACTTTTTGGCAGTTAGTATTAAGAAGGATGGCAATATAAAGGGTATTTATTACAAAGTTTCAGTATTTTGCTGGTTGTCTTACTGTTTTGAAAAGTGTGAAGCACCCAGGTGTCATTTTGCCATAGGTGCCTTAAAATCATTTCATAATAAAATATGCTGTTAAGAATTTTGACAGTGTGTAATCACATTATACTACTTGTTTATATGAACAATATTATTTTTGTTTATATAAGCATGCAAGTGTACTCAAAGGTTCAAGCCTTAAATATTTTTGGCACAGTAAGAATATATATTTGGAATACTATGTCAGCAAAAGAGTTTTAAAGCACTTTTCAGTATACTAATTTTAGTCAATAATGTAAACAACCAATTGAGGGCTTAGTTACAAAAATAAATCCATCTGATATTCAGGTTGGATGGAAGAATATTTTTACCTCCTTGGTGATTGCATATTGTATTGTCTCTGTGTCCCTTTAGTCTGACTGGAAAAACATACAAATGGCTAAATTCACAACCTAATCATGTTGCTTTCTCAGATAACAAGAATTTGGGAAACAATTTCTTTAAGCTGCTGCTGTTCCATATCTGGGTAGCAAACTGGTGTCATTAAACTTTCTTTGGTATGGACTTGTACCTTACTACTCTTCAAGAGTAAATCCAGAAGGAGACTACTTGGGTTATCTGCCTTCATTCCATCCACTCCAATATTTTGTAGGACTGCTGTACATAATCCACTTAATTCATTACAGTAAGATAATCATTCCCACTAATATGCCTGACCTGTTGTTGAATATCTTTCTTGGTGAAACTTCAACCATGTGTTTGGGGGTCTTTTTACCCTGCCACCTTGTTTGTACTATTAGGAATTTTTGTCATACCACTTATGCTGTCTGAATAGTTTCCTTCCATAGCGCTTGACTGTGATTTGATTAAAGCCTCTGGGAGTTTTAATGCTTAACAGCTCTTAAGGTATAGCTTTTTTCCAATGCTGCCGAGAAGGAATTGTGTGTGTAATCATGTGGCTTCTTCCTATCATATGGAAATATGTCTATTTCTTTAGTATAGTTTTTCTTCATTATTTCTTTAGCTCTTCTGTGTCATTCTAAACTGTGGGATCATGTGCTCTGTGTTTGATGGACACAGGTAATGGTAGTGCTTTATTTGATAATATGGAATTTTATTCCACATTTTTCTCTGTGTATAATTAATGCAGTTGGATGACGGTAGCATGGGCACTGTGTATGAGTTTGTTTGCCCCTTATGCATTTTCCCTACTTCTCTTATGAGACAGGAGCCATCAGGGATTATGCCCAGTTACCAGCTGTTCAAACAAACTATATTGATACTGACTAGGATTAGGTTACTTGTTTTGTAAAGAAACAATTTTAGTAATCTGTTTCCTTAAAGAAATAGTGCTTTAACAATGAGTTGAGACAGGATGACAAAAGACCAAGCAGTTGCATGTATTGTATAACATATCTGATAAAGCATAATAAAGGAGGTTGAGGAATGTTTGAAATGTAATATTTACTAATTTCCCACCTTTGCTTGAAAAAGGCTAGGTTGAATAAGTAACATTTTGTTTTAAAATTTGTATTATGTACTATAAGACAAACACCATAGAGGAGAAAAAACTGCTTTAACATGATGATCAGAACTGATAACAGCAATATAGACTTCCTTTATAGAGTAAAAACAGTGAATGATAAGCAGAATGTAGCTGTTCCACCTTTCTACTCCTATAAAATTACCAGTATCAACTTGTGAGCCAATGACTTTGAAATCAGGTCAAAATCTTATGTAAGGGATTACAATATTTCAGGTCCTTCGTCCTTTTATTTATTTGGTGAAGAAGTGAATGAGGTTATGGCTTGGCTTGTTTACTCATCCAGAAGACTTAAAATGGAGTATAGTTATTTACTTAATTAAATTGGGTAACTTAACATGTAGGGCATTATGTAGGGAAACAAAACTGAGTGTCTGGGGGATGAATCCTCTCCTTTGAAGAGGGGGAAGGTCCTTAGTTAGGCAGTTTTTTCTATAGACAATTTCTGAAGGAAATCTGCTCATAAAAAGGGATGTACTACATAGGGCAGTGTTTCCCAACCAGTGTGCCATGGCACATGGGTGTGGGCTCTGGCCTGAGAAAATGTGCCATGGAATTTAAAAAAAAAAAAAAAAAAACCTGCATGGAGTGTGCTGGATTGGCTCATGAATATTCATGAGTTTATTTGGAGATTATGTGGTGATGTGCTTCAAAATAATTAAAGATATCGAGGTGTGCCAAAGTAGAGAAAAGTTTGGGAACCACAGACTTAGGACCATGTTCTGTTGTGTTCCAAAGTGAAATGGTAGGGTGACTTCTGTGGAGTTAGACTTGTGCAAATCTGGAGTAAATGATAACAGAATTTACCAGTCATGTGAACTCTTTTAAAAATTATTTTCATAATTTATGCTCAGTAGGAAAACTTCTTGACAATGAAATTTGGATTCACTTGATTGTAAACTGACCAGAGTAGAGACTTTAACAAAGAGTTTAGATAATAGATTTCCTTGGTTTGGTTCTGCAGAAAAGTTCATTTCAGATCCAATAAACTGACTTCAGCCAGAGAAAGCTGAACAGTCTTAACTTGAGCCCTGCATACATGTGAAAAACTTGCCTGAGCATATCAACATCTGTACAGTTAGTGATGTGAGTTTCTGTTAGCAGTGGTCTGTCAAAATTTGCGGGGCTTAGCAATAGTTAAAATGGTTTAACAAAATCATTTGTGTGAAGTCTTCTGTCTCACATGTTCTGGATTCTACAAGCTCCCTCGGAAGACTGGTCCAGTGCTTAAGTCCTTAGTTAAGAGGTTTTCTTGATGTCTAACCTAAGGCCGTGTCTACACTAGCAGTTGATGGCAAACCCTTTACATTGCTCAGGAGTGTGACCCTTCCCCGCAGCATAAGTTTTGCTGTCATGAGTGCTTCTGTACACAACCTTATGTAAGTGGAAGGCGATCTTAGGCTGACAAAGCTGCTGCCACTCATGGAGCTGCTTGTATTATGTCAGTGGGAGACCTCTCTCCCATCAGCATAATGCAGATACACAAGTGCTCTTACATGTCACAGCTGTGCTCTGTAAATTTGTAAGTGTGGACATGCCAGTCTCTCTTTTCTCCATGTACACATGATTGATCAGTTTCCCTACTATCACTTTTCAACAGCTGTTAATATTTTTGAAGACTATCAGGTCCCCCTGAGGCTATTTTTCTCAAGACTCAATGTATCTGGTTTCTTTAACATTTCAACAAAGGTCAGGTTTAGGAAACCTGTTATTTTTGTAGCTCTCCTGCATTCTCCCTAGTCTATCACATCTTAGTGTTTTTGCCCAGAACTGGACACAGGACTTTAACTGAGGCCTCACCAATGCCAAGTAGGGCAGGACAGTTACCACACATGTTTTCCTTACTATCCTCCTGTAAATATACCTTAGAATATTATCCTCTTCTGTAGCTGTATCATGCTGACTTGTTCAGTTTGTGATCCACTGTAACGCTCCAGTCCTCAAGCAGTAATGCCACCAAACTAGTTTTTCTCCATTTTGTAGTTGTACATTTGATACATTTTTCTTAAGTGCGATACTCTGCATATGTCTGTCTTGAATTTCATCTTGGTGACTTTAGACCAAATCTCTGACTTGTCAAGGTCACATTAGAATTCTAATATTGTCCTCCCAAGAGCTTACTACCCCTCCTAACTTGCTGTCATCTGCAGATTTTATAAACATACTCTCCTCTCTATTATAATATTTTTGTTAATGACTTAGATACAGTGATGGACTCTGTGGGACCCCACTGGACACATTCTCCCCCTACCCCACCTCCCAGGTTTGATAGCAGACTATTGATGATTATTCTCCATATAAACTTTGTCAGTTTTGCACCCGCTGTGGTATCCATGACTGAGGCATCTTGCTATCACTTGCCCTTTGGTGTGAGGAAGCCTTGTCTGTGCCTGTCAAAAGTCAGCTCCTTGACTTCACCAGCCGCAAGCAACACGTGTACTCTCCTTTCAGCCCATGCATGCTCTGTTGTCCCTTTGTGTGTTAGAAACAGGCATACTCCAACCCATGAACATGCCAAGTGTCCATTGACTTCTGTGGGATTGGGATAGGAATCGGTCCTATTGTTCCATGACCTCCCTGGCTTTGCTTGACATACTTTTTTCTTAAGAGCACAGAGTGTACTAAAGTGTAAACTTCCACACAAAGGAAAGCAAATAAACCAAGCTGTCATTTCATCTAACAGTACACTTTGCTCTCCCCCCTCCCTTTTTTTTTTTTTTTTTTTTTACTGGATATGCTTGATGACATGTTGTTCAGTTCTTCCAGTAAGCTTCCTTATTGATGTAATTTGTAACTCAAAGCACATTAAATATTCTTATTTCAGTTCCATTACTTTAATAGTCTTCTTCATAACTATAAATTGAAGATAATCCCTGTTTCATGCTGGGTTCTGTCTCTCTATTTGCATCATCAGAACACCCTTCCTGAACAAAGGAGGCTAGAAATATTACACACAGGATGCTGAATGAAAGCTTAAGAATTGGTGGAACTGTAATCGGATCCTCTTCTCATATTTAATCTCAAGAAAGATTAAAACCTTAGGCTGCCTACTGTGCTTCCTCAATAAGGCCTGTTTTAATCTGGAAGGGAGTTGAGGGGGAGGGGGCCTTTCTTCATTCAAGGGCCTAGAGGGTCATTTTGTCCTTGGGGATCTCTTAGCTGAATTGCTTCTTTTGACTGCTGACAAATGCCAGTTATGTTAGTAAAATGTCAGCCAAAATCCACTGTTAAATATCAGACCAAGGTGAAAGCTCTTGCATCTCTTTTCTCCTAAATTGAGCAATAATGGGCTGAATAGACTCTTCTCAATCAGTATAGGTTATAGTTGAATATTGTGCAATATTTAAAAATTTCTATTTGTGAGGCATTGCCATTTAGGTGCATAATGCAAATATTTTTCAAAGTGCATTTATGGGTAACTTGGAACAGCACACCAGAGGTTTTTTGTTGAGCCTAGCCACTAGGAGCTGTCCAGCACTGATCAGTACAAATTTTTCATGCACAAATTATATCATAACTGCCATTGTAGGAGGATTAAAACTTGTGATCTATAAATAGAGAAAAGATGTTCTACAATCTATAGACATCTCTTTGTTGTTGTTCCTCTTTTATAGCAGTTTTTGTAAGTGAAATACGCATCATGGGTGAATGAGTATTAAAGCAGGTATTCTAAAATGTTTTCCTAATGTGGATCTCTCAACATGAGATCATGCATGTGAGTATCTGTGATGCTATGGACCCTATCATTCTCACTGGAAAGACATTATCTTGTGGCAGTAACACCAGTTACTTGCATTTAAAAGTGATTAACAAAATATTTAGTATAATTTAGTTATTTTTAATGTAGTTTAATATCTGTAGATGAAGATAAGTCAAATCCATGCAACCAGTGCTTGTTCTGGGAACTACTGGTTGCCCACTCATCACAGTGGCCACCATCCTTATCTCAAGCAAGCTGAATCTACAACTTTTAGTTTACATATGACATGTACGCATGCTGATTATAAGTGTCCCTAAATTTAATTAATACATAGTTGTGCAGAGTGGCTAACCTTAGATAGGATAACATAATGTCAATACTAACAGTGTTGTTTTACACTGGTAGTTCTGCCAAACTAACTGGGAATGGGGTAGGGGAAGCCCTGGGAAGCTGGACCCCAGTTGCAGGGAACGGGGAGGGAAGAACCTCAGGGCTGGCTTCTGTCAGGCAATGGCGAGCAGCTTGTGGGGTTTCCAGCAGGGAGGGGAGAGTCTGGTCTCATTGTTTCCCCACAATGCCCCTCTTAGGTCAGTGGAAGTGCTCCTGGTGAAGATGTACTCCACTGACTTAAGGGGGTAATAACTAAGGTGATTGTAAGTCAACCTACGTTGTCAACTTTTTTAAAAACCAATAAACAAGGAGTTCTGTGGCACTTTTAAAGACTAACAAATTTATTTATCACATGAGCGTTGGTGGGAGAAAATTGCACTTTATTAGATGGATGAAATGGAAAATGTAGCATGTGAGCTGTAAATATACAGATACAGAGAAGCGTGGGTCACAAGGTTAATTCAGTTAATTCTGTTAACCCTGCAGAACACAGTGTGGTATTATGTTCTTAGTCCTTCAGGCTGCTTATTGTAGATTCAGAGCCTTTTTTAATGGGTCAGAAGGACCCATTAAGTAGTCTTGTCTGAACTTCTTCATAACACAGGTCTGAGAATTTCATCCATTTACAACTGGATTGACTCTAGTAACTTGTGATTTTCTTCCTTTTTTTTTTTTTTTTTCCTAAAGCAACTTTTTCATGTTATCAATACTTGATGTGAAGACAAAAAGACAAATTCAGTACTACTTCTGGTAGCTTGTTAACCTTTAGTGCCACTGTTCTTGAACCATTTCTAGTGTCTATTACCAAGCAGGACAGAATTCAGATTGTGTTGTGGGGGGCCTGTGTACTATAATTTTGCATTTCTTGGTTTTCAGATGTTAAAGTTTTAAGGTGCTGTCTGCATTCTGAATGGGCAGGAGTGGAAAACAGTTCTGCATTAGGTGGCTTTAGGCACTTAACTTCCTGATATTAGTGCAAGTAATCTG
The DNA here is from genome assembly GCA_007922195.1 of Podocnemis expansa. Taxonomy (NCBI): domain Eukaryota; kingdom Metazoa; phylum Chordata; order Testudines; family Podocnemididae; genus Podocnemis; species Podocnemis expansa. Next base: position 2,308,971 of record ML682105.1, read on the forward strand.
TCAGCATCTCCAGGTACCACATCTGAGCTCTTCCCTTCACTACTGGACAGGGATTAATCCAACCTCAGCATGAACTGGCTACATGTTATCCCTGGATCATCTCCTGTCTCTGCATGTCTAGTCCAGCTTGTGTCTCCCTCCTGTCCCAGGAGAGGCAGTTGTTGGCATGAGATCCACAAGTTGAGGAACTGAGTAGAGGATGCTGGGACTAGCATGGAGTCGGGGGGGGGGGGGGAGCAGGGTAGGTGAGTTGAAGAGGGAGACACAGATGGAAGACATCAGTATGGGTTTTTTTCAGAAGATATGTTGAGGAAGGCTTCCTCCCTCACCCCTCAAATGCATACTTCCCCAGCTGTTCCTGGAAGCTTTGTACTATAGATGATCTTTGGAGGAGAAATGGGAAGGCATTTGAAGTATCAGTGAATGTTGCTGGAGGTAGTGCCAGAAAGCAGAGTAAAGTGGCAGTGTCCCTGCCTCAGTTCTAAGCCTACGACATGGGGAGGGAGCACTACACATCCACATGCTGTGTAGGGGGTCTGAGTGGTGTAAAGTGTCCTCAGTCTGTTCAGAACATACTGAGATGAATGGAATAAAATAAAATCTGAAACAGTAGCTTAAAGAGGTATGAATAGCTCAGTCCATCTTCCTGGTCTTCTTTGTCACCCCATCTCTTCCATTTTGTATCCTAGCTTACTTGTAGAGACAGGGAGAGGGCCTTATGTTTTCCCACACAGGTAAAGCCATCCATGAGTCTGTTTTACATCTGGGGGTAGAGGAGAAGGGAGGAAAAAGGACTTGAAACGCCTTACAGTGGCAGGGCCCTTGTATTCCAGTTCGAATTTGTGGGAGAGGAAAGAGAGGTCTTAAGATCCTGACACCCTGTTTTCTTTTGGTTCTGGGGTCTTCTCTGTCCTTCCCCTTCTGTCTGATACCATCCTCCTCTGTGTTATAGCCCTAAGATGTGGGGCTGTGAATAGAAAGCATCTTTCCCTACATTCTCCCCACTTCAGTTCCCCAGTTCCAGAACAAGGGGAGCAGGAGAAGGGGGAACATGGGGCTTACAGGCTCCCATCATTATTCCCTCTCCATCTCGTAACCCCCACTTCTCTGCTCCTGACTTCTCCCCCCCCCACCTCCTTGGATCCTCCTAGCAGTGCTACATCCCTCCTTTCACATTTCCCCCTTATTGATTTGACCCCCAAATTCACTGATCTGCACCAGAAAAGTAGTAAGAATCTGAAAGTGTTATGAGGAAAAAAAAAAAAAATATATATATATATATATATAATATTCATTCCATATTACAGGAGCTGTGTATAAGAAACCCTTGACCTGAGGATCGAGCAATTTTCTTTCCTTTTGATCACACTCCATTCCATTGTTCAGAAAACATGAGTATATTACCTTTACTACTTACTAGTTTCTATTAATCAACACTAATTTTCTTGGACATACTTCTCCAAGTAAAACTAGAATATGCGTATGGATTTTAGAACACTTTAAAATATTTCTCTTCACCCAGCAATTTTGCACAATGGCACAAAAAGCAAAGAATGTGCATGTGACACATCTGGAAACTACCATGGGTAATGATAGGCCACAAACAGTAAAATACAGGCATAGATTTAAACTTGAATATTTGGACAAAAGACAGCTGTTATACTACTGCATTGTCTTTTGTGTGCTTGAAAGTGGGTTATAATTCTAGCAGGTGGGTAAATAGTGCTTCATAGAAGAACCGGGAAGCATTGTAGGACAAGTAGTTGTGATTGAGGTGGTAACACAAGAGCAGTGGTGTTGCAAATACAGGAGAAGTGAAGGTTACGTTGCATTGTGAGATGAATTGAGTGCAGTCTGAATTTAATATGAACAGTTAACATAAGTTACATAGAGAGCCGTGGTCCAAGGAGTTATTCAGTGTACTTCAGGGGAACTGATGAGGTGCTTAAACCAGAATTTTCAGAGCTGCAAGGAGGGATGGTGAGTAGCTTTTCACTTAGACAAGGTGAAGGTTTGTCATTTACATACTCAGTTTGCCAGATGCTCAGATAACTAGCATGTATTGTTAAATGGCCTTGGTTTCCTTCTGCAAACTAGTCAGCAGTCTTTCATCTCATTGAAAGTCAATAGATTTTTGAAAAGAATAACTTTAACCAATATTGCACTATGGTCTCTGGGATTCTCAAATTGGGGGGTAAAGTTCTGCATAAATTCTTCTTGCCTCTTTTTTTTGGGTGTATTTTGAAGTTGTGCAATGTGGAACAAAGTCCTTTAACAATATCTTTCTCCAATATCTATAGACGAAGCATGAACAGCATACTCTGAGCATGCATGTGCCTTCACATTTAGAAGGAAGAGAACAGAAGATCCATATTAAGATTTAACTTGAAATATAGAAACAGAATTTGTCTTAATGGAAAGGGTCAGATTGAGAGGTGGATGACCTAAGTGACTGCCTTTGCTGTTGGGCTTGGGATGGGCTAGCGTGCCGGGGGATTTTTTAACAATCAAAAGGAAAACAATGTTTGAAGTAAAATGTTTCAGATATTCTGCATGTGGGTTCATTTTTCACTAATCTAGAATGTTCTGGACCTTTGTGGAATTTCCTGGAACATTCCAGATTTTGAGACCTACATTTCTTAGGACTTCCTTAGAATATTGTCAGTCATGCCATGGCAGGTATATTAAGGGCAGGGCATTGCACATCAGTGAGATATAGGAACAAATTTAAGTGAAGTGAGAGCCCAGTTGTGATGCTGTGAACCTTTGTTTTACTGTGTGATTTGTTAAATTGTACTTGTTTTAATACTCAGTGTAAATAATGACTAATAAAGGAGCTGTCTAATGAGACACCAAAGATACCTATCCAGTGCGTATCTATGCAACAATATAAAAGAAATATTACTATTTTGCCATGCTTAACATGTAAAATTTAACATCTTATGTGAATGGAATCAATCAGACGTGGATCAGTGTCTTGAAATGGGCTACAAATGCAATAAAAATATAAGGGTTTCAAATGTTTAGCAAATGAGAAGGGGGGTACTGAAGACCCTTCTCATCTGGGGTGCCATTTGGTCTGGGCCCAGGCTTGGTAAAGGATAAAAGATCATCTTTTGAACTACAGTTTACCACCAAGCTGTGAAATGCATAGTTTTATTTGAGTGCTGTTTTTAAAGTAGACTAATCTGCATCTTAATGTCTGTTCATAATGGGCATATTTTCAGGGTCAGGAAGGCAGATGGGTCTGCACTTAGCTAATTCTGCAGCATTTGGCAGAAGCTAAAGAAAATAATTATTGAAAAGGTGGAAAATATACACTGTGGCCATCTGACTCTTTTTTATAAGTTAATTCAAAATTTATCAAATGGTGACAGTCTTGTTTGCTAACAAGTACGTCTGAAGCAGTACAAGTTGTATGGTGATGTCTTGCTGTGTTCCTCCCAGTGCCTAAAGGGTGGTGACTCCACCACAGTTTCTTATTTTCTCCAGCCCTCCCTCTTGCCTAATCAGTTTTTCTTTATTTTATTTGACAGTAATTTAAAAGTCAACAGTTTGACTCTGTCTCTAAAATCATAACACAGAATAATCAAATTGCTTCTACTTCTAGGGAATACATGAGGATATTTTGTTGGGTTGCCATGTCCCTTCCTGAACACTTGTTGGGGAAACCTTGCTTTGGTCAGTTTGTAAGTTTCTCTTTCATGCCTTGCAGCATCAATTACGTATACATGTTATCTTTAGATCATTGGTACAGTAAGAGTTGTAGTAAAATTAAAGCTGTGAGGAAGATCGAGCTGTGAAGTCTCTCCTTTGTCTTAAAGAGAAATCTCTGGGTCGTTTAAGAAATGTGGATTAATATCTGGGAGGCTATGTGCTCTCACTCAACAAAGGGCTCACATGGGACAATACTGTAGAAGTCATTTTACAAGTTTCTTGGTAGTGCAGTTAATTTTGTAAGCTTCCCTGATCTTTCCCACTAAGTTGATGAGATGATTGATGATTTTTTTTATTGGACACAAAATGGAATGGTATATAATGCTTCTGATTTTACTTTTGAAATGAAATATAAGCTTGGCTATTTCCTTTTTTACTTCTGAAGCAAATTTAGCTCTTGAGATAATAGAATTTCCATTTAAACAAGAAGACTTGTACATGTATTTCGTTTCATAGTTTACTACTAACGCTGAGGACTAGTTTAAAAATAAAATTCCAAAGCTATCAGTATAAACAGAGTTTGTGTTCTTACTGTAACACCTTGTTTGAAGGGGTTTTGTTAGCAATACAGTAGATTTCAGTGGTCAGCTTTCGACTTCTCACGGTTGACAAATACATCGTTCCACTTATTACTGTACTAGGCATTTTTCACACCAGCTGCCCCAAGATGTGTATAAACTGACTTGCCTAACCAGCTCCTGAGTATTCTCCCATTGTGCATGAATATTCCAATACAGGTTACAGGCATTATGCTGACTAGACAGTCTTTGTTCATCTCTCACGATGTGGAATTAAATGGGATTTTTATCTAGTTTTTTCTCACCCTGCTTAGAACTGGAATTGTTGTATTTTGGTTTTTGCCTCTGCTTGGTCACCCCTCCTCCTTATGTCCAGGTATCAAGTTGTCTGTCCACCTCCTTTTCCCTTTTAGGACCTATAAAACAGATTAGTTATTTATTTTTAGTTCTAACTACTATAAGACCATATCCTTTTCTCTCCATATTCTCTTGGCAGTTGAGATTATTTATTAATCTGTTAGCAGGTTATTTGCAGTGGAGGGTTTGCAGCTCCTGAAGCTCTCCACTTGCTATTTTACTATAGCTTGGGTTTGTAGTTCTTCAGGGTATAGTGCAAGATCCACCTTTATCTAGGCGCTTGCCTAAGTATGCAGCTTGGCTATGAAAGTATGTTTTGCTTGAGTCTAAATACTTTTTATGGTTTCAGAATTCTTCTTCCTGTGCAGAGACGTTCATAAACACCTAAAATGCAAGAGAGAGAACCTTTAGGTTATCACTAGACATTTATGTTGTGGTGGCACATGGAAGTGCCATTGTACTAAAAGTTGTGCAAACACAGAAAATGTTACCGCCCCAAAGAGCTTACAGTGTAAAAGATGATCCACAACAGGTAGATGAGAAAGAAGTGGCTTGCCTGAAGGGGATGGATTACAAATAAGACGTGGGCAGTTCCTAGTGAGTCAGAAGGAATCACAATTTGCCCTCTGCATTGCTATTATCAAGCTGTAGTTTACTTTATGCATTATCAGAGTGTTGAGTTTTGATGGACATGACTGGCTTATGGATTTTTGGTTTTGCACAAATTTTGTATTGATTGGTTTTGAGTCTCTGGGATGAGTGCATAGCTAAGTACCTTACTAGCATGCTAAGGATCATGCTCAAGTTCCACCCACCACAACATGCTTATTCACCTATGCATCTCTTCATCTCCCATGCCCTACCAGCTCTTGTTTTGTACTCTTCCCACTAGCAAGAAAGGAAATCACTGCATAGGGGACGTGTAACTCTATTCATTGAAGAAACTATGCTTGACTCCCATTGTCATTGCAGACCAAATATAGCACCCACTTGCACAGGGGTTACAACCTTCTGTGTGGGTGACCTTGTGTGACACCTTTGCTAGATTCTTTGAGGTTCTGAACACCATCTGCTCAGTCACTGAAAATGGAAGAGCACTGCACCCTCAAATGTAAAGTATGCAGCACTTTGCAGGATTGAAGCCCTTCATCTCTTGGAATGCTACATTTCTTGTCTGTAAAATAAGTTATTTGTATATATAAAAGTAAACTTTTATCAACTCCATAAGTGATCAAGCAAATAAGGAACTGGGGGGAGGTTGGGCAAATGTTTCACCAGAGGAAATCACTAGAAAAAAGTCATATTAATAGTTTTTGTGGAGAAGATCTGCATGATGATTAAACGGATCACATTGTAACATACCATATATGAACCCAGCCAGCAGAATTACTCCAGGAGTAATGAGAATAAGGATACAGGTAAAAAACCTCAACCCTTGATCTTGCTATCCTTAGTTTTTGTTTTATGTGCAGAGGTTAAATTAGTTGCATATCTTCAAGCTGTATTTTAATAGGGTTCTCCTTAAAGTTGTCTGTTCCTATGCACAGCCCAAGTCTGCAATGTTCTGGGTTTTTCCTGAGACATTGAACACCCTCAGCTCCCACTGAAATCAATGGAAGGAGAGTGCTGAGCATCTTGAAGGATCGCACCCATAAGATAGGTTTTTGGGGCTGATGCTTAACTCTTATACAACTTTCACATAAGTACAACTTTTCTGGTTATAGTGACACGATAAAATATGGAATCAAGCCTCTAAAGTTAAGTTAAGCATTTTTTTACTGTTTTTGAAAATCTGTTTTTTCTCAGAGTGACTCTGGAGTAGTGGTGATGGTGGTGTTTGTTGTAGTTTTAATGACTGTTTTTAATAGTACCTTCCACATCTTGTTCCTCATAATGTGGGTTTGACCATGATACTCCTCTTTTTTTTTTTTTTCCTCTGTTTTGGAGAGTTCAGTTCCTATGGTTACCCAGCCCTTTGTGGCGTGACAAAGGCTGGTGTTCTGATTCTCATGAGCCAAATTCTGCCCTTTGACTCTCTCCCCTTTTCACACCCCTTGCTAAGCCTGGCCTGTTGCTATGCTTGAAGGCCTGACAGCGAGGGCGTTCCCATGGTGACAAGGATCAAAATCTAAAAAGGAGACAAAGAATAGAAGCACAAAGGCCTTCTTAATTTGAATTTGAACAAGGAAGGAAGGAAGGCTCCTTGTAGTGCATCTTTGTGTGTTGCAGGAACCTGAAATTTATCTTTTAAAAAGTTGTTTTTCAATTTTCAAAACTTATTTATATTATTTAAAAAAAATGCCATATTTGAGGCATTGAGCAATTAGGAACATTTTTCTCTTTAAATTCAAGGACATAATTCTGATCAAGTACACTTTCTTTTTTCCCCATAGAATCACAACAGGATTCAGTTTATTTTGTTTTTGCAGCATTACATCCATAATCGGCTTTTGAGTCAATATTAAAGATAAGTTTTTGTTATACATTCAATATAGATGTTTGTGTAGATTTTGAAAACGGTTGAGGTTTTGTTATTTTTGAAGTAGTAAAATTCTGTAATTCAGAATCCATAGAACCTTACTTGTAAGTTCCCATCCAGTTGGATCCCTCCTGGTTCAGAAAAATTCCCTGCTGCATACTGTATATCTAGTAGGCTTTTTCCTAACCTAGCCGTTTATAACTGCATGGGGTCGGGTGGAGCAAATGACGACTAGATTTTGGGTTCAAGCTCTTGAGGTTTTATTATGAGCAAATAAGAAAAATAATTTTTAAAAACTTATGAAATAAAAGTGCTCTTATGACTTTTAGCTGCATGTGTCGTGGAGGTGTAGGTAACTAAAAAAAAGTGTGCTGAGATTTTTACTTAAAGTGGGACTGATCTTTTATACATTTTAATTGGTTCCAGTTTTTGCACACTAGCTCTTCAGACAGCAAACGAATTTTCCATAGTTATTTTCAACTTTGCAGAAGAAACATTTAGAAATTCTCCATTTTTAAACTTTGCCCCCCCCCCCCAGTTTTGTGGGTTTTTTTGATTCCTCTAGGTAAAACCCCACAATCTGCATGCCCTTCCCAACGACTGTGAAGTGTGACATATATGTACACAGCCACTTTATATCTAAAGCATATAGGTTACTTCCCTTGTTCAGAGTAACCTTTAATTGAGCAACTTCACAAAAAACAAACAGAACTACTCAAATCAATCAATTTTCTTTTTCTGATACTGCAGTGGGCAGTTTTTCCTGTATCAAAGGCACAGGTTCCCAACTCTGTGCAGGGCTTCACTGATGGCAGCATCAGATTGATCTTCCCGATCAACAGAGTGGGTCTGTGAAGAACTGCTCAGTCAGAGGTTGTAACCTGAAAGATGAGCCATTTTCTAAAATTCCTTCAATAACAAGTAATATGAGAGCTGCAGTGGGTGTAGTCTTCTGGTGAGGGTGGAGGAGAGACTGGGGGCTGGACCAGGGCGCCAGCAGCAGGGTCCCCTGGTGGGAGTGGGGGAGCGTGTTACCAAGGGTGTGCCGTGTCCTGCCCCACCCCATTGTCCCTTGGTGGCAAGGTGAGCACAGAGCTTGGCGTGGGCTGCCTGCAGGGTTCCCGGCGGCAGGAGCAGGGCTTGAGGCCCGGAGCCCCGAAGACGCAGTCAAAGAGCCACGTGCAACTCGGGAGGACAGGTTGCCGACCCCTGTGCAAAGTCAATTGAGTAACTCCAGCTTCTCAGCTGCAGTAGTGCTGAGTCAATGGGAGGCTATTTCCCATTGACTCAGTGCATGGACATGCTTCAGTAAGAAGGCATTAGGCAGTCAAAGGGAGATATGCAAGTTATTTTCAAACAAACAAGGAGTCCTGTAGCGCTTTTAAGAACTAACAAATATATTTATCGCATGAGCTTTCGTAGGAGAAAATCCTGCTTCATCTGTTAGTCTTTAAGTACCACAGGACTCCTTGCTTGTTTTGTGTCCTGTTAGACTCCCTTTCTCTTAAAGTATAAAGTGACCCTTTCAAGTAAATGGGCTCCATTTTCTAGCAATCCAGATTGACTTGTAGTAATTTCCCGTGAGTAGATACTAAGGATGGCATTTTCAAGTGCCATCTTTTAGGGCTGGCTGAAACTAAAATTCAGGGTTTTTTTGTCAACAAAATGGTGGAGGTGTACGCACTGAAATGCTCCTCCCACTGACATGCCAGTAACTCTCCTGCTATGCTGACATAATAAAGCAAAAGCAAACCACCTCCATGAGAGATGTAGGGTGTGTGCCTGTGTAGGGAGACTCAACGTATTAAGTCTTTTTTTCTTGTATTCATGACCCTTTTCAATAACAAGCCTTTGAGTGAGATTCCCTTCACCCCCATGGGCACCTGCCCTCTTCACCCTTAGTCCTTGCAACCACCTCTTTCCCACACCTGGGGAAACAGACCTACATGCGCTGATTGGCTGGTATTAGTGCTTCCTCCCACCCCAAAAGCTTCTTTTCCACATTCCACACACCCCTCTGGAGTTGTGTGGGAGGGGAGTGAAGGAACACCGTTGGGACTCCTTATGTCTGGATCACTTTACTTGCTTGGACTGTGTAAGAGGAGGGCAGAGAGCAGCAGCTTCTGAAGCTTGCCTCATAGCAGTGCCTTAGGTCAGTGGTTTTCAAACTTAGGGTTGGGACCCAGTACTGGGTCACACAGCATCAGGCACTGGGTTGTGGCACCCCATGCTGGTGCCACCAAAAGACTGGAATGCATTGCTGAAAGATGTAATTGTTGGGTCATGGGCATAAATGGGGTGTGTTTGTTTTTTTTGTTTTTTTGGTTTTTTTTGTTTTTTGCAACTGAGTCCTGAGGAAAAAAGTTTGAAAACCGCTGGCCTAGGTGGGGAAAGAGTCCTCAATGTAGGGAGCTCTGATGTTGTTTTTCACTTCTTCCTCTCCCTCACCCCTACAGTCCCATAGAGGGGCATGGAAGAACGTTGGAGAGGAGGCTAAGCAGTGTCTGTATATTAACACTCCCGCCATGTTCCTCCACCAGGAAAGAGGCTCACGGCTCTGTGCCTGTCTGGGGCTGGGACTCCGAGTTTGAGAACCAGTGGTGTAAATGCCGTGTTCCTTACATCAGCTGTTGGCTGTCACCCTTGTCAAGTTTACAGCATGGTGGAAGTGCCCCTGTTAATGATGCACACCGCCAACCCAGAGACAGTAGTTATTGTTGTAGTGAAGAGAAGACCTTAAAATTTCTGAAAATTGTATCCAGTGTGTTTTTTGTAGCCTGCCTGTACAGCACCTGAGTTACTCAAAGCCTTGTCAAACAAACACTGTGGCGCTTTTAAAGACTTAAAGATTTATTTATCGTATGAGCTTTCATGGGAGAATATCCCACTGCGTCATGGGCTGCTTTCAAAACAACAGTCAGGGGATGCTCTGGTTCAACTGAGGATTAGATTATAGTCTCCTAAAGGCATGGCAGAGAGAGTAGTGCATTGGAGCTCAGGCCAAGGGTTATTTTTTGCAGGCCAGTTGATTTTCTGTTAAAGTTAGTAGAGTCCAATTTCAATTATTCCCTAAAATAAATCTGGGGAGCCTAGTGCCGGCATTTGTAAAAAGCCTGCAGCATGGGTGATACTAAGTGCCACCCACGAATTGGGTGTTGGGTTTTTTTTGTTTTGGTTTTTGTGTGTGTGTGTGGTGGTTGTTTTGTTTGTTTTTTTTTTTTTTTTTTGATGGTTCTGGAACTCAAAAGATTGTTCATTGTAGGGGCTCTGGTGAAAAGTGGTTTTGGAAGTTGATTACAATTTAATGGATTTAAATACTCTGGATTACAAAGGATGAATAACCTGAATACGGTTAAAACCTAAAAATTTCAGTGAATGATGAAAGAATGTGACAACTTGCACTTAAAATGCTTGCTCAGAAAGGAAAAATGATTATCAAGTAGTATTCCAGATGCAGGAAAAAATATTGCTGACTCTTGCAGTTTCTCTTATGAGTCTTGATATCTGTTGTCTTAAAACCTCAGCCTCTGCAGTCAACCCCTCCTCCTCTTGCCATTCAATCCCTCCCTTTGTGTTGCCACATGATTCTCTTTACTTCTGCCTGAGCCAGGGAGGGAATTTGTGTTCCCTTTGTCATGTAACTCTCCATTCCCTGTGCTAGAGAGATTCCTGAAGGTCTCTGCTCTGTAACATGCTTCCCCCTGTACATGTTGCTACAGGAAACATGATACCAGCTTAAGGCAGAGTTGCTATTTAAGTTGACTTTATAAAGTCGACTTAAGCCAGGATACCCATTTAAAGTTGACTTGAAATGGGTCCCCTGGCTAAAGTTGACTTAAATGAACGGGGCCTCTTTAAGTCCACCTTGTTGAGCAGACTTAACTGAGCCCTCTAGTGTAGACATAGCCTTTGTTAGTCTTTTAAGCACCACAGGACTCCTTGTTTGTTTTGCCTTAATCATATTCATGCACAAGTGAGCTGGTCTGGTTTCTAGAAATGAATTAGTGCTCAGCTGAGGTCTAAAGGCTTGGTCAAAGCAAGTACCTGGTTTGCTAGCACCACACCGTAAGTGTCTAAGATAAATTCACAACTGGCCTCATCTAGTTTCACACTTGTATTGATTGTTCCTTAAGCCACGTGCATTGATGATGATGATGATGCAAGATCATAACTTTCAGTTCGATAAGCCAAATTAACCACTGGCTTAAGAGATACAAAAGCATTGAAATCAATTAATGTAGTACTTTAATTTCTATGTGCGTATAGCTGCCTTATAGATATCATCTATTTGAACATTCCTTATGTCTTATATTTTGATTCATAATTTAATATGCATGATCTGAAATAATGCATTAATTATACTGTTTCAAATACAAATTGTCTAATCTGTTAGTCTTCAAGGTACATTACTTCCTGCGTGATTTGGTACTGCATAAATCATCTTTGTCCTGTCACTGATAAAAAAGGAAAGGCTTCCGTAGTCAAACATCTTAAGGCCTTTGTCTTCGCTAACAACTTAATCAGGATCCTGAAAATTTTAAAACACGAACTAGACTGAGCCTGGTTGCCAAACTGAAATACATTGATGCCATTTCTGATCCATCTGTTGCTTTCCCAGCATTTCTTCCTTCTTGGCCTTGAAGACTGTAGGCTGAACTGTGTCCCCAGTTTAATGCCAGCCTCCCCCTTCCTTGCTGCACTTTCTCCACCTCTTCCCCAAACACAAGTAGGTCATGCTTGTTCCACCAACATCACTGGGCAGCTTCCAAAAAGAAACCAGCGTGTGCTATTCACCCGGTGTCGGAACTAGGTATTTTGGTGCCCAGGGCATGCCCGGAGGAAGCAGTGCAAAACGTGCCCTCAAATTGGGCAGTGAAATGGAGCCACTTCATACGTGCCCAGGACAAAGCCGCAGTCTCCCTGCACTCATTACAGCTCTCATTCCTCAAATCCATAGACTTTTCTACTGGGGTGAGAGGAGAGGCCTTTATGCTGTCTTCTGGGGTGACAGTTTTCATGCATGACCATTACATGTGGAACTGTCTTCTGGGGTGCTTCCAAAGCGATACCTCCTAGTCCAGCTTTGCCCCTGTCTGCCAACCAACAGTGACAGGTCCCTGGAGTTGTGTCTATGCAGTTATGACTGTGGTTACACTCGGGTCAGGTTTGGAGATTACCCTTGCAACATTAAGGGCTAGAAATAGGTTTTCATTTAATGGAAGGTTTGATTCTGCAAAGGTTGCTCGTTCTTTTCCAGAAGAGCTTCTTACTGATCCCAGGCAAGATGACTTTTCAGTGGATACTAATTTGATCTTAATTGGATGCATTTGTAGATTTTTCTGTCGTACTGTAGAATTCTGAACCCATCACAGCATGGGTCTAATGAAGAGTCTGTCAGTCTCAGCTGGCTGATCAGAACTCTTAATACTTATCTTTGCAAATGAAAATAGTTACCATGACAACACATCTGCATTCATTAACTCCTAAAACATAAAGACCATGTTAAGTAAAAGTGCAAACTGAAAGACGATTACTACCCTTTCAGTGCCTCCTGATCAAGACTGAAGAATTAAATGTGAAGTGAGAAAGCCGTTTTGTTATGAATAGATGGCTTTTTTCATCATCCTTTAGACAAATTAATGTCTTTGCTGCCTTTTGACCACTTTGATCTTTGTACTTCTTTTCCAAAACTGAGAAATTACATTGTATGCAACTGTTTGGCACTCAACATATGGGCAATTATTGCAGTTTACTGTGAGGCTGCCACCACATATTGGGAGATGCCATCACTACCATCAGAAAACCATGGAAGATGGGGGTGGGAGGGTGGCAAATTCCACAAAATCCTTGTGTTCCATCTAGTAATCTATTTTCTTGCACTGTTTTTCGTTCTCGCTATCATCTCACCACTAGAAACGTAGATGCCGTACAAAGTAACTGATTTTTCTTGTCTATTTGAAGTACAAGGCGGATATGCTTTTGGTATTTGCACAATCAAAACAGTAATACCAAGGATGACTTTGAGAGTGTAGCCAAATTCTGTAATCCTTTAGGAATTTGGGATAGCCAATGTAAACCAATTTGAAGGACAGGTGTTCTTAGTCCAGATTGACTACAGTATGTTAGTTAAATAAGACTTCCTCCACAAAAACAAGCAGTCAAGGAGTAGTCAGATTGAGATTTAGTAACAATTATTTATTGCTAATCACATAAGGTAAGTGATAAGAATACAAATGAATACAGTATGGAACAAATGGTAGAGAGATACATCGATACATTTTTATAATGATCATCAACAGTATTACTGCCAAGATTCCCTATCCGTAAGATACAATTGCAAAAGTTATACTCACACTCAGTGAAGATAAGTTGAAGTATTGAGCTAACAGTTCTAAACTGATCAACTAAAATAAAAAAAATAAAACAAAGAAACCTAGCTAAAAAAAGTCAGAGCGTTGCTGAAGGCCTGTGCAGTTTCCTCTTGTGTTGTGCAAGTTTATCGGCTGGAACTTGGAAGCTTCAACGCCTCCACAAATTTTGGGGCTTTAAATACCCTTTTTGCACAGTACAGGGTTTTTACATTTTTATACCCTTCCAAAAATAAATAGAATTATCTCGTTTTTCCTGGCCCAAATACGGGTGTTTTCCAGAAATTGCTGAGGCTACTTTTAGATTATTGGTTCAAGGGTCTATTGATGTCTATTTTCTGGCATATTCTTCCATTTTCTTGTTTACCAGATTGTGGGTTTTGTGGTGGGTTTGCAGATATATTTTTTCCACCTGTTTATCTGCAGCGCAAGATTTAAAAACCCAACTTGCCAAATTCTGCATGGCCTATACTCACCTATCACCTAGTTAGCCTTCTCCTATTGCATAGATGCAAACCATGGTTTACAAAGCTTGCAGGATCCCATCCTATTGCACAGCAAACTTAGTCTTCTCAAACTGAGTCACACCTTTTGCAAAGATCCGCAGGATACATACGTTTCAGCTTACGGAAAGAATTACTACCAAGCTCCTTGCCTATAAGAAATGACATACTATAAAACTATTCTTTCTTAAACTTGTATGAAGAAAGATATATTTTTATAAAATAGATAAAGTAATATATGCATGCAAGCTCAATATATGTGTAGCCAAAGGCTACAAGAGACACTCCAGTGGGGGTGGAAGGGGATGGAAACAGGACATACCCCCCCCCCCGACAATGTTCCCTCTAAGGGGAGAGAGCAGCTGAGCAACTCTTGTTGCTTGACGCGATCCCCTCCCCCTGCTCCCACTCGCCCCGCCAGTGCCGGCATCGCCCCCCTGCTCCCACTTGCACCGTGGTCCCGGCATCACCCGCCCCCGCTCCTGCTAGCCCCCCCGCTCCCACTCACCCCCCCCTCCTGCTACCCCCCCGCTTGTGGCAGCACACCCCCACAAACTTACCTCAGAGCTGGACTCGAGGCAGACCCAGCCCTAACTCCTGGGCTAGAGAAGCTCTACAGAGCATGCCCAGATTTTCTGGGCATGCTCCGTTAGAGCTTCCCTGGGTGGGAGTTTTCAAAACTTCCTGCTCCACAGGAGCTCCCTTGAAGGAGTCTGGCTGCCGGCAGTGCGCTGCTGGCTGCCTTCCCTGCGCTGGCAGATGCGGCGGGCTGCGCTGCAGCGCGCCAGCGCAGCTTAGAGGGGACATTGCCCCCCGACACACACCCCCTTCTCAGTGCCTGATTCATCCTTAAGAGAAGAGTGCAGAGTGGAGCCATCCAGAGACTCCAGCTGGTAGCACAAACAGACAAACAGGCCTTTTTTTTCCTTTGGATATTCAGAGAACTTTCTACAGTTTTGGATGGACTTTTTCTGTCCAGTGCTGACTGGCTTGTTCACTCCCCCTCCTCTTCCCTCAGCATCTCTTTGCCTCAGCTTCATTCTATACCTGCTCCTCTTAGCCTCTCCTGCCCTGTCCTGTCCTCTTCACTTCCTTCCAATTCCACCCTGTTGAACCCCGGGGTTTGCGATGTAACTGCGATGGACCGGTGATACCCACCAAGGGAGATGGACACCAATTTTTAACAGAAAAAATGTTATAGTGGTCTCATAAAGGCATACAATGAAATAGCAACAAAAATGCCTAGGTCAGAGGAGTAAACAGCTACACACTGGAAAGGACTATGCAAGATACAAGTGGCATAATAAACAGCTATGTAGTAAAAGGACTATACATGGTACAAACGAAAAACCACACTTATAGACAATGCATAAATGGGAAAAAGCTATACTTATAAACCAATGTTCCCTCTAAGCTGCGCTGGCGTGCTGCAGCGCAGTCCACCGCAGCCGC
>ML682105.1:2329364-2392799 GCA_007922195.1 Podocnemis expansa
CTATAAGAGTATCTGCATCCCCATCCTCAGTGATCTCTAGAGTTGCTAAGTACAGATTGCACTGCAACACAAGATGTGATGGTGGGATCCTCACTCATTTGTAGTACTGAGTTCTTTGTGATAAGGACATGTCTTGGATATGACAGTAGACTGGAGGTTGTACTCCAGTGTTGTTGCTTGTTAGCTCTGTGTTCTTGAGGAATCAGAGCATAGTATCCAGCCTCTGCTTGAACTGGAAACCACAAACAGTGGGAAGGCAGTGGGAGACGTCCTTATCTAGCCACATCCAAAAGCCATCAGCACAAAGCAAGAACCGCATTGAACCCTGCGATTGAAGAAGCAGGAATGGCACTGGACTCTGACTGAAGAAGCAGGGAAGCATTGCATGATGGGAGATCTCACACCAACACGAACAAACTCAGCAATTATCAGACCATTCTAGTCATAAGCATAATTGATACCCAAAGTACTGAGTCTGCCTGACTGTATTGTGAGCTTCCCTGAACCATTACACCCAGCCAGGAATGTGTATTGGCCACTTAAACAAGTCCTTATAAAAAACCTTTACCCAAATCCACATGTGAGTCCTGACTGAATCCTGTGTGGGTCCTGATGCTTGGATCTAAAGCTGTATCATTTCCACTGGGACTTCACCTTTTCTCTTCTTCGCTGATTGTTGTGAGAGCTTTGTTTCCATCCAGCTTCCGACAGTGATCTGTACAGCCTGGGAACTTTTCTGCTACACAGAGTGGTGAGACCTCCCCCCTGCAGTGTGCACACTCTGTCTGTCTGTCTGTGTCTCTGTCTCTCTCTCTCTCTCTCTCTCTGTTTAATTATGACTCTTGCTTTCTCTAGGCCTGATACAATAGAATCTACGTAATATTGTAGCTGAGTGTTTTTTCTTTCCTTGTACGTTTATTAATACTGTAACTGGGTATTTTGATGTATTTTTTCCTCTTCTTTTGTAATTATTACCATTAGTGCAAGTTTTAGATACCTAGCAATAAAATGCCTTTTGTAATCAAGCCAGTTTCCAGACTCTTTTAAGACATCATTCCCTATTCTTTGTGGTCTTGGTTTCTTTATATCACTTTGCAGCAACACTTCTATTACCTAGCTAAAGATCCCTGTGATGCCCACAACCCTGTAAGGTTTGTTTATTGATGGGGATATCAGCCTAATCGACTCCGGGGGCATATAAGGCTGACAGCTGAAAAGTGCTGTTCTGACCCAGTCTGAGTCGAGGAGCACATAAGAGTAGCAGCAGAGAAGTGCCGTGTGACCCAGCCTGCTGAGCTCAGGAAGGTATAAAGGGTCAGCTGAGAGTGCTGATAGACCTGGTCCACTCAAACGCACCTTGTTAATTGATGAATGTGTATATTGGGTGGTTTATTTAAATTTGGTGGTTGGAAGAATCCAGTCCTGGGAAATAAAGGTCCTGCAAGGGTTGCTCCATTGGGAGAGAGCTTGCAGAAGGGAGACGTGAGCTGCATATAAAAACACAAGTGACACAAGCAGTACACTAATACAATTACCATCTCCCCCACTTTCCCAAAGAGGAAGTAACTCTACTAAATGAGCATACCCTGATTAGATGGGCAAAGTTGGTAACAGTGTGCTCTGGAAAGTCTGGGCCTATTCCCTTTAAAATTTTCCAGTACATATCTTTATTCCTGAAGGAATTCTGCAGTTGTGCTTGCATATATTTTAAAGGGGGAGGGCAAAGGAGAGACTTTTGTTTGCTGTGGGTATGTATATGTTGTGGTATGTTCACACTAGAAAACTACCACAGTGCAGCTGTAGTGGTGTGATGTAGACACTAAAGTGATGGGACATGGGAGATGCTCGTCCATTGCTAGAGAAACTCTGTCTCTCTGAAAGCTAGGTTGGCGGATGAGTTCTTCTGTTGACTTAGTGATGCCCACACTGTGGTTTAGGTCACCTTAAATGTGTGGCACTCAACTTGAAATTCTGTGGGATAGACAAGCCTGCATGTTTTAAAACCCCTGGTAATGAGTTTGAGTCTGTCTATAAACTTTACTAAAAGTAGCAATTTAGACATTGCAACAATGGATGGAACCTAGTGAAGGGGGTTGGGTTTCAGCTACAGCACCTACACTGCTCTTCTTACTAGTGTGCCGTCAGCCTGAGTCTGTAGACCCAGGCTTTGAGACTCACTGCTGCAGATTCTAAAATGCGGCATAAATGTGCCATTTGGACAGCAGAGGTCAAATATTTGACCAGTGTGGTCACTGCTGTAGGGACAGTGGCGTTGTGGCCTTGTTGCAGGCACCTATTGTACTGGTAGGAGTACTTCTGATCCCACAAAACCTTCGTTCTACATGAATGGTTAGTACATTCAGGGCACTTCACTGGCAGTCATTGAGGGCTTTGTCAGAAGGACTTGAGATTGAGAGTCGATAGTTGCAAGGCTGTGCCAACAGAGTTTTGTCAGTTAAGCTTTGTAGCATAGACCAGGCCTCAGTTTGCTCATTTCAAGAAAACGAGGGACTTAGATGCTTTTTAACAAAATTAAAAGCCAAAGGTCTCCTTTCTCTTTAACAGATTGGACAGTCTGTGGCCCTAAGGTTTGGGTCTGATGCATCTGAAGGCCACATTTCTGGTGGTACATCCAATTCCTAACTTAACTCCTCCTCCAATTATTTATATGAAAAAAGCTGAAGCCAAATTTATTTTAGGTGGAAGAAGTGTTCATTAAGCAGTTGTGATGTAAATTTGTTTTCATTTCAAATGTTTCATCTGCCCTTTTCAATAATATTTGTTTTTCGTTTCAATTTCCAATGTAAAATGCAGCCAAATGACATAGCACTAATGAAATCCAGCTCAACATTATCAGGAACAGCCAGCACAACAGAAAATTTAATATAGTTGCAGTATAATATAGTGAATGTGCCTGCTGCCAATTGACTCTGTGACAGACGCGTTTTGTTTTGTTTTGTTTAAACGAAGCAACTCAACAAAATACCAACACGGAGATTGGATGGTCCTGTATGTGCTTCTGGTATGACTTTTTTGATACATGTCCCTGCACATATGGAGGAAATAGATGTGGCCTGAAAACTGAAACTTTTCTTGTCATGTCCATAGAAATGGTTACATTTATAACAGTTCAATTAATTCATAAAAAATTTTCCTAGCTGGATTGGACCCATTTTGTTTTATATGCTTGAAGAGGGAAAAGAAACTGTTTTCATGGAAATCTTGTTTCAAATCCAACCTCACACTGGCCAAAACAGTTGCCTTTGTAGTTATAGAAGAAGCAAGAGTTGGGATTTTCTAAGTCTTAAGCTGTGGCTACATCACAGAACTTATGCAGTACAGCTGTGCTGCTGTAAGCTTTCTAGTGTAGCCTGTCTAAGCGCAGAGGAGAAGATTCTTCCATTGATTTTAATTAATCCACACCCAATAGCTGTGTTGGCAGGAGAACTTTTACTGAGGCGATGATGTCCATGCCGGTGCTTAGGTTGGAGTAACTTGTCATTTGAGGGTGTCTGTCTTACACCCTTGAAAACAAGTTCTATTGGCATAAATGTTTAGACATAGCCCTAGATTCTTTTCTGCTTGTGCCATCATACTGGCATTGAACAGAATCCCTTCTGTTCTTTAATCTTGTAAGGCTCTCTGCAGAAAACTGCAGAGTCGTTTTGATACCAGGAAGATGGGCATGGTATAAAAACCTAAAGAGAAGTGAATTGATTGTTAAAAACCCACTTCAGTGTTGCATTCAGTATGGTGGTTGCATCCTTGCTTCCTTCATGCTGTGACTTGGATTACAAATAAATGGAAAAGAGTAGAGCTGCTAAAATGTCATTATTCTTATCTGTCTAGTTTGAAGGAAGTACAGTAATTTAGAGATTATCTGTAATTCACATTTCAGTTGATTACATGGTGTAGTTATAACATCCTGACGTAATTAACTTGCTGTAGTTATTTGAATGTGAGCACCTGTCCATTCCACGTCAGGTGTGTCCATCCAGTGCACCTCAGTGGAATATTTTTCCGTAGTGGTATCTCTCAGTGTAACAAATGCACTTTCTGTTTTGTTTTGTGCTGTCCATGCAGGTATAAAGGTCAGAGTTGCCCAAGATTTCTGTGTTCCTTCTTATTGCCTGTGATCCATAGTTGGCAAGTTTTACCTTGCTTCTGCAAGTTTCTGTCCTTATAGGTGTTAAGGACTGGAGAGTGGGTAATCAGGCCTAGTGACTGGAGCTGGGAATTGGAGCCAAAGGTTCTGGGGCTGAGTGTCACACCTAGAATCAAATCAGATTTTGAGCCAAGTACCAGAACTGTTACTGGAGTCAGAGAAGAGGGGCAGGGGTCAGAATCATGTCTGCAGAGCATGAACTGGAAACAAGTTGGGGCAAGCTGGAACCAGAAGTCGGGTAAGCAGAACCCAGGAGTCAGACAAGAAAGCAGGGTCTTGCAGCCAGCGAGGCCCACTTGCATGGACAACTGCCTCTGCCCCTTCTTAACTTAAATAGAACAGCTGGATTGATCGATGAGGGCCAGGTGCTCCACCAGTCAGGACTTTAGTGGATGGTGCATCTGTTGAGGTTAGGATTTTGTCAGCCCCTAGCAGGTCACCAAGTGGCAACTGAGATATAGGGATTGTTTGGAGATCTACGGACGTGGGTTCAAGACCTGTAGATCTGCTCAGTGGGGAATTTCTTCCCTTTCTATAAATAGTTGGCAGTTAAATTAGCATAGGTTCCTTTGTTTCCTGGTGTATTGGTTGCCTCCTATTTACTAGCACCTAACACCCAACGCTGAGGACAGTGTCATCTCAATGTTTAAGCCTTGTACGAGCTGCAAGAAATCAGTGCTGGTGAGTGACACACTTTCTGCCTTCCTAAAGTGCCTCCGCAAGGGTCCCATTAGCATTTGATACCAGACTTGCAGGGATTCTAAGCCTTGGACAAGAAGAGGACAGATGAGACTGTGCGCCATATCCTCATGAGGCTACCCTATAACCTCCTGCTGAACTTTCATGCTTGGAGCACAAGGTAGGATTTGGGGTCAGTGAAGAGTTCCTCAGACATTTCATCAGAAGACTGGCACTGATCCCCTTCCTGGTGTTGAGGAAGAAGCAGGAGGTCAGAATCATCAAAGGACCGTGATTTAACTGTGCTAGGATGATCAAGATCGCTGGTCCCATCTACCAGTAAGCAAGGACAAGGTAGGGCAGGGCATCCTCTGGACTGAGATTTTCCCCATTACCAACTTCATATCAGAGATTGTTAATTGTGGCACCGGTGCCTAGCCATGGAGATTGACCCTGTTACCCTTGTGGTACAGACTGTTTTCTTCCCACACCATCAGCACTAGGAGGAAGGTATCTCGGTATCAATAATACGAGAGACCCGTGCAGCAGCACAAGACCTACCCTTCTTCATGGTGCCAGACTCCCCTGTAGTACCGGGTGCAGCTCCATCAATATCTGTGGTTTCTCAGACCCTGACTGCAAACTTACCTCACAGTTCTGATCAGCCCGTGGTACTCTGGGGAGCTAAAGCTTTGGAACATCGGGTGCTTTTTTTTTTTTTGATCCAGTGCTGTCCTGGGATGAACCCAGCATGATGTTGTCTCTATTGATATCTCCAGAGTGATGCCCAAAGACCTCAGCCCTGGCTGGCCCAGCACCAACATGAACATAATGTGGCCATTCTGGATCAGACCAACAGTCTATCTAGATCAGTACCTTGGTTTCTGGTAGTGGCTGGCGCTAGAGAGAGCGAACAAAACAGGGCAGTTTGAGTGATCCATCCCCTGTCATCCAGGCCCTGCTTATACTATGCTTCTAACATGGCCAGATGCCTGCCCTTGCCCTGTGACAAGCAGCAGCACTCCCCTTCTGCTTCAAGGGAGTTTTATTACTGGTACCCACAGATTGCCAGAGGATGCCAGTTAGGAATTCCAGGCTCTGTTAGAGGAGGTCTAGCTCATGGCTCTCACCTTTCTGCAAGCATCCTTTTATGAGCAATTTGGTGACCAGAGCCATGATATCTGCAATATCTGTGTGGACACAAGTGGTTTCAATCCTCACATCTTCCACAGAAGATCCAGCAGATGAGCCAGGATTTCGCTTTCAAAGGTCCTATGCTCCTCTTCCAGCAGGCAATTGAGATACTCCACACCTTTCCCTAAAACAGAGCAATTCCGCTCTTGGTCACTGCCCTCGGTCTCCAGCCCTGCCCTAAAACCCCTTCAATAATCTACCCCCTGCCCAGCTCAGAGTGCTCCTGTCCTGCTGGTGCTGGGGGGGGAGGGGGTGTGGGGGAATGAGAGGTGGAGCCCTGGAGCTACAGGCCACACTGGCTCTTCTCCACCATGCCCCAGGGCCAGCTGGCCCACCCCTGGGGGTGGGGTGGTCCAGTGCCTCTTCACACCATCTGAGGGGGCTGAGTTGGCTGCCTCAAGGCAAGGCCTCCACTGCCAGGGTCTTCTCAGGGCCTGCCAGCATGCTGCTTGCAGTCGACCACTGCTGCCCTCCCCCCAGGCAGTCTGCTGAGAATGGGGCCAGACTGGGAGCTCCTTCTGGCCCCAGGACCTCCCCTCCCCCAGTCACAGGGGGGGTGTGGAGGCCGGCTTGTGCGATGGGGCCTGCAGTCAGAGGCAGACTGGGGCCCCTGCAGTGGGGGAGGCCCTGGGGGGGAGGGTGATCCCTCAGTAGGGGCAGCCCAGGGCCCTTGGGATGGTTAATCAGGTTCTGCCCATATCATGGATCTCATTTCTTCCTGAAATTTTAAATCATGTTCTAGTTAAATTGATGCATCTGTTCTTTGAATCCATGGCTGGTTGCTCTTTGCTGTCTCTCTCTACGATAGTAATGTGTTCGCTAGCTATTATCTCCCTGAGAAGGGTATCAGACTTACGAGCTTCGGTGGTTGACCTCCATTATAGTTTTTTTTAATAAAGATATATATTTGTATTCAAATCTGAAATTCCTAATTAAAGTAGTAGTGAAATTCTATCTCAATCCAGCTATACACCTTGGATGTTTAGAAGGGCATTGGCTAGTAGTATGACAGAACTAGGCCTTTTAGGATGGTTCCTTGTCATCCCAGCTATTTGTATCAGTTGCAGACAGGATGAAAGGCCTACCAATCTTGTTGCAGAAGATTTTCATCCTGCATACATCTGCCATATTGCCAGTGTGCCATCCCCAGGCAGGGAGGTGGCACACTTTTACAAGGTCTGTTGGTGACTTAAAAGGAATGACTTTATCATGCTCAGCACAGTTCCCATCAAGGGATACAGCTGAAAGTTCAGTTGACTGGTCTAGAATATGGATGGTTGGTTGGGTAAAATGAATGGAAAGACTGCAGTACAAAGTGTACTGCATGAGTACTTTGCAAAAGTGATAAAAATGCAGAGTCCAGCTCTGCTAAAGCAGAGACTAAGCTCATATCTACTCTGATGGGCTATGCCCACACGTACAGGCTTAATTTGATTTAAGTTAGATCAAAATAAGCTAATTTGAAATAAAATCATTAAATCGGTTTAACTTAAATTTAATTAAGCAAAAACACCAAATCGAAATAGCAAGTCCGAACACAGGACTTGCTATTTCGATTCAGGAGAGGGGCACCCTGGGAGGAAGAAAGGTAGTAGATGCTGGAATCGAAACAGCACGTCCAAATGGCATTGTTTCAAAACAACCATTTTGATTTAACAGCTATTTCGATTTCTTAGTAGGTTTTACCATTTCAAAATGACAGGGCTCATCATTTCAAAACAACGAAATGTCATCTGGACATGCCTTCTTTTTAAATCGAAACAATGGTTGCTTTTATTTAAAAGCAATGTGCAGACATAGCCATGGTGGCAAAGTCACCACCATTAGGTTGGATTAGCAGATGAATGAGCCTTTGTTTAGGTCCTGTGATAGTGTCTTTTGTGCAGATATGTGGGCAAAGTTGGCAACGTGGTTTGTTGCTGAGGTATGTGCCTGCTTTAATGGTTCTGTTAGGTCTGTAGTTGCTGGTGAGTATCTGCTTAAGGTTGGGAGCCTGTCTGTAAGTGAGGAGAGGTCTGTCTCCCAGGCTTAAGAGAGTGAGGGATCATCCATCTACAGCCTATTCTTCAAAATCCTTGATGATGCACTCTGGAGGTCTGACTTGGGGGTTGTAGGTAATGACCAGAGGCGTTCTGTTGTTTTCTTTCTTGGGATTCTAGTTGACTCCTGGGTACCCGCCTAGCTCTGCCAGTCTGTTTCTTCAGTTTCACAGGTGGGTATTGTGGTATTAAGAATGCCTGATAAAAATCCTGAAGGTGTCTGTCTCTCTCTGTCTGAGGGATTGGAGCAAATGCTGTTATCTTAAGGCTTGGCTGGAGACAATGGATCATGTGGTGTGTTTTGGATGAAAGCTCGAGGGATGTAGGTCATTGGTGTAGGGTGGTGGTTTTGTCCATCATTAATTAGTACTGTAGTGTCAAGAAAGTGGATCTTCTGTGTGCAGTGTTCCAGACTAAGTTTGACCGTAGAGTGGAAATTGTTGAAATCTCTTTTGGAAATCAAGGGCATCCCTACCATAGGTCCAGATGATGAAGATGTTATGACTAGCACTTCCCTGCATGTATTTTCTTCCCATTCTGTAAAGTCCCCATCTTCAAAGCATCTGGCAAAGTGGGATTTTTCTGCCATGAAAGCTCATGTGATAAATTTGTTAGTCTTTTAAAAGTGCCACAGGACTCCTTTGTATGTTTTTTCTGGATTGACTAAGCAGTCAGTTAGGACATGCTCAGTCAATTTGGAAATCAGGTTAACAAAACCACCCCCTCAAGTGGCATAGTGTTTCATTGATGGGAACTTTTTTTTCTGTTGGTGCGGTGCAGGGAAGATGCTGCGCTAAAGGAGGGTTAGGAAGCCCACAGGAGTTACACAAGCTACTCTGCATAGCTTGTGTAACTGTCGATTGCCACCAAATTTTGCTGGCAGTGTAGACTGGCCCTAATAGACGGAAATTAAGATCATCATATAAGAGATGATCTTTTGGCTAAGAAGAATGTCTTTAAAATCACAGTGTAAACCCATGTAATCTCAAAAGGTAAGCTGCATTGTCTGGCACTCTTCAAGGTAGGTGTGACATCAGCAGCAGAGTTTAACCTCGGGAATCCAAATAAGTAGGGAGCTAGTTATATGTGTTGGATCCAAGCTTTATAGATAAACAAAAAAAGTGAATTTGTTTAATGCTTTCTAGAGGGGAGGAAAAGCAGTGGTAAACATTTGAGCAATGTCTATACTTAAAGCTTACCACAGGGCAGATGTACCAGCATCTTGTGAGAGAACATCTCTCACCAACATTGTGCATGAGCTTTTATGCCAGCAAAACATGTGTTGCTCAGGAAGATTTTTTTTCACACCCCTCAGCTACAAAAGTTTTGCTAACATAAGTCCTAATACAGATATGTCCTTAGACACTGTTGTGTAGCATGGGGAAGTCATCTTTTTAGTGTTACGTTCACATCAAGTGAATCCTGATGAATGAACACTGTTCTGATGATCCCAGCTTCTTTGATCAGTCAGCATTTGAAAAGACAGCTCTTGGTTGGGAGAATGAACATAAAGGCCAGAATGATTCATAAGGCACAGTGTGGCTTACTGCTTATGTTTTCCAAAAAACAGTGGCCTGCAACAGTTAACTATTTTTTTCTTTTTCTAGCCATTTCATCCTATGGTTAATTTGGAATGCTCCAGGGATTTTCGACCTTTTCTATGTGCCCTATATGCTCCAGTCTGTATGGAGTACGGACGTGTTACTCTCCCATGTCGCAGGCTTTGTCAACGGGCATACAGTGAATGTTCCAAACTCATGGAGATGTTTGGTGTCTCTTGGCCAGAGGATATGGAATGCAGCAGGTTAGCAAATCTGTTTTTCAGAACCACAATCTAAAAATATGCAGTGTGTTTAATAGGTTCAGCATGTTTTTAAAAGATCTTTTTCAATCCTTCACTATGTATTCCACTACACATAATAACCTTATTTTTCCTACCTTTGTTTAGTGCAACAGCCTGTTTCCTGGGAAGGAAACTACTTTCATATTTCTCATTTCCACCCACATTCACAAAGCTCCATACCCTGAAAACATCTATATGTGATTATGGTAAATTAAATGTGCATGTTTTTAAGGAAATCAGTATTCAAGTTCCATTTTATTTTATCCCCTCATCCCGTCCACCCCTCCCCCCCCACACACACATTCTTGCCCGGTGCATGAGTCATGTTAAAGCTGTACTAGATAGACATAGCTGACATTTTATACCTGTAAGCCAGTCTTGCAAAATTATATTCATGTAAAGTGAGTAGATTTTAGTGTTTTGTGTTTGATGGAAAGTAAAATCTGATGTGAAATAAGCTTTATAGGAGGAAAAAAAAAACACAAAAAAACAAAAAACCATAAACCCAAGCACCCTGGAGAAAATACAAATGAAACATTTCAGTTTTTTTAAGGAGGTATTTTGTTGGCATATTGTTAGCAGGTGAGGTTCACAATGCTTCAAACAGAATATGTGCACATTGTGTGTACCTGCTATTTTTTTATTGATCACACCAGTAACTATTACAAAGCATGGGGGCACAGATAAGAGGAAATGGGTGTTGGGTGGGTTTGGAAGGGACCTGATCTCAGCAATCTGTGGTGAGGTTAAAATTAAGATAGACTAGAGCAGTGTGTAGGGGAAAATCTAACTCTGGCCCTCAACTTCAGAAAGAGGCACACCAGAGCCTTCCCAATGAAGCAGACCCGTTCCCAGCTGAGACTCCAATAGGCAGAGAATGAGGTGTGGTTAAAAGTTTATTATTCAGCTGAATAATAAAAGGAACTGTATCAGAGGGAAGCAAAGAGAAGCTCGCCTCTCTGAGCTAGAGCCCCCAGTATAGGGGTTACTGGTCACATATACCTTCTAACATGCAAAATACAATATACATAACGCAACAAGCTCATGCATAATACAACAAGTTACATCATGCCTAAAATCCGTACATGGTATCACTACTTTTAATATGCAGGTTACATAATTAGATTATACTTAATAGGCAGCATATAGTTGTTTACAGCTTATTTGGGTAACAGTTACTATCCTTGACCAATGAGAGAGGCCAGACTCCTGTGACCCCTTAGCTACCTAGCCCCCGCCGACCTGTTTACCAGATTAGGGTGATAGCTTCCCAGCAGGGTCCAGACAGGAGGGATTGTTTTATAATCAACCTTTGTGGATTACCTCTTGCATCCACAGAAACAGTCTACCTTCTTATCAATCTAAATCCCTAGCTCTCCTGACTTATGCCTTAATAAACTTGTCTAAGCAAACACAGAGAGCCTTGGACACAGAACTTCCAGACCAAACTTACTCCATCTTTAAACTTCCTTTACAACTGGTTCCCAACCTGTGATCCGGGGACCCCCAGGGATCCACAGACATTTTGCAAGGGGGCCATGGAGCCTCTCCCTACTGGGGCTGGAATCCAGCTACAGCCCTGATACTCCCTGCCCGGGCTGCCTCTCCCTGCCCATGGCTAGATCCTGGAAGGGGAATGGGGCTGTGGCAGCCCCCTGGTAGGGCAAGGGCAGGGGGCCATAGCTGCCACGGCTTGGCTCCCCAGCAGCGTGGGCAATGGTGGTGACAGCGCTGCTTGACTGCTGTCCCAGTGGTGCGGGCCAGATTACATAATCAGCCAGGGAGGGCCTCAAAGATTTTAACAGGGAAAAAAAGGTGGGGGGGTCCCCAGCCTGAAAAAGATTGGGATCCATTGAACTAGAGCTTGTGGTAGATCTTCCCACTCCCACCCCCATTGATACTTAAAGGGTTCCCTTGGCTGATGACAGCCCAGGGAAGACTTGAGGCTGTAATGGGATAATGCAGACTATCCCAACTATAGACTCTGAAATATAGTCTAGTTCCTCCAAGTCATCCTATTCCTCAGGTCCCAATCCTGAGAATAAAGACATCCATTCCTATCTGTTGTGTTCTTTAAGTCCCACCCACTTCATCTGCTTTCACTTACAGCATTAAGGAAGAGTGCTCAGTGTGAGCACACAGGAAATCAATGACAATTCTTGTTGGCGCTACTTGTTCCAGCATGTAACCTTTTGTCCATAATTCCTTTCACCTTTAGTTCATTTAAAGGTGGTACTGGTCTACAAATGGAGTCCTCCTGACCTATTTTTTTTACCAGTGTCAAGTATATGTGTAAGACTGGTTTTTGTGAGGGGTTTTTAAGTGACTCGTTCCTAATATTCCCAAAAAGATTGGGTTTGAAACTTTAAATCTTGACTAATTTAATTTTCCAGTTATCCCTTATTACTGTCACAAGCCCAATAATACTGAAGAACACATTTGTTGTTTTTGTTTTTACGAAAGATGTGTAGATGAGGGTAGTGATTAGCTTCTTTCAAATGCAAAACTAAAACTCTGCCTTAACTACCGTGCTGCTAGCACATCACTGTGATACTTTACATGCCAAATTCTCTACAACTAAAACATGCAGCTGAAAATCTTGTTGTGGCAAATTAAAGCAATCCTTTTTACAAATACTTTAAAATGTTCATGACAGGAGACTTGGCATCTTTTGTGTGTCTACCTCTGTGAGCGCTCTGACAGAGCTTACATCCTGATTCAGAAAAGCTTTTATGCATAAGCTAGGCACGTGGGTAGCCCTGTTCAGTCACCACTGTGGAGCTACTGAAACTGACCTTCAGGCATCTACTAAAATGCTTTGCAGAACTGGGCTGTACTTGGTAATATAGAGACTATCCAATTATGTCCACGTGACCCAATGGTGGCCTTTCTCTGTAGATGAGCTTTTTGTTTTCTATACAATTGTTGTGGCTAAAACTAGAGACATCAAGCAGAACAGGATTTTTAGAGTATGAGTTAATATACAGATATAACTTCCAATATTTTTGTTTGTTTGTTTGTTTTTTTAGATTCCCGGACTGTGATGAGCCTTACCCTCGTCTTGTAGACCTTAATTTAGCTGGAGAGCCCACAGAAGAGGCCCCAGTGGCAGTGCAGAGGGACTATGGATTTTGGTGTCCCCGGGAGTTGAAAATAGACCCTGATCTGGGTTATTCTTTCCTGAGGGTACAAGACTGTTCCCCTCCTTGTCCAAATATGTACTTTAGGCGTGAAGAGCTTTCTTTTGCCCGATATTTCATTGGAGTGATTTCCATCATCTGCCTTTCTGCTACTTTATTTACTTTTTTAACTTTTCTGATTGATGTCACAAGATTCCGCTATCCTGAAAGACCCATTATATTTTATGCTGTCTGTTACATGATGGTGTCGTTGATTTTCTTCATTGGCTTTTTGCTTGAGGACCGAGTAGCATGCAATGCCTCTAGTCCTGCTCAGTACAAGGCTTCCACAGTGACCCAGGGCTCTCATAACAAAGCTTGCACCATGCTTTTCATGGTGCTGTATTTCTTTACCATGGCTGGCAGTGTTTGGTGGGTTATTCTTACCATCACATGGTTCTTGGCAGCTGTGCCAAAATGGGGCAGTGAAGCAATTGAGAAGAAAGCGTTGCTCTTCCATGCCAGTGCATGGGGCATTCCAGGAACTTTAACCATCATCCTTTTAGCAATGAATAAAATTGAAGGTGACAATATTAGTGGCGTGTGTTTTGTTGGCCTCTATGATGTGGACGCATTGCGGTATTTTGTTCTTGCCCCCCTCTGCTTGTATGTTGTAGTTGGAGTTACTCTGCTGCTAGCTGGCATTATCTCCCTCAATCGGGTTCGCATTGAAATCCCACTTGAAAAAGAGAACCAGGACAAGCTGGTGAAGTTCATGATCCGGATTGGTGTGTTCAGTGTTCTCTACCTCGTTCCACTCTTGGTCGTAATTGGCTGCTATTTCTATGAGCAGGCTTTCCGAGGTGTGTGGGAGACGACGTGGATACAAGAACGCTGCAGAGAATATCACATCCCATGCCCATATCAGGTGAGGAAATTGATACAGGATATTCAGGAATGCAAAGAAAAGGGAAAGGTGGGGTTACTGTAAGAAATTAATGCTATCTGTTGCTGAAAAGCAGCTGCTGTTCCTGGTGGACAGGGCTCCTGCCATTATTATGTTCTTTAAATAATGTACTTAACTAATCTTCAGAAAGGAAGCATCACAGGACAAATCTGTGGATGAAGCAAATGTGCAATCCACCTTTTTGACAGAATTTTGCAGAACTGACTTTTTTGTTACAGACAATGGGCTTTATAGTGCTTTCCTTTTAGTTTCTTCTTTTGTTTTAGTTATATGGCATCCACAGAAGTGGCCACAGAAAGGAGCCCTTTTATGCCAGTTCCAGGCATGTGGTATGGGGCTTGCTTTGAATGGAGAGTTAAGTTTTATTTTGTTTCAAGCCTTGCCCTGAAAGGAGATATGGTGTACAACTGAATATCATCAGTGGTCTGTCCGCTTGTTAACAGTTTTTAGGGGTTTTATAGTTTTCTTGAACTGTTTAATGATGCTTTAGACTACAGATTTCCAGGTCACTTTTAGGAAACCTATATATGTGTTGGAAACAGCTGTGTAAAATCTGGTCTGAAATAATACTGTACAGAAAGTCAGTTTGTAGCTCTTCAGGTTTATTTTTAAAGAACAGGTTTGGCTTGTCAGAGTTTGATAGTTATCATGTGAGAAAGTGCCATAGAGAATACTAAATGCCAGGCTCTCCATTATATTATGCTAGTTTGATAGTGTTGTAATTAGATTTGGAAGGAAGAAGAAAATCAGGCCTTGAGAGAGTAGTTGGTCAGATGAAGCCTGGTTTCTTCCATTGTGCTGAAATGGGTGTGCAAAACATTGAGTTTATAAAGCATTCAGAATGTTGATATCTGAAGCATGATCTCTCTTTTGCAGATCAATCGAAATTTTTTATTCAAATAAAGTATTGTGAGGAATTATATGACATGAGTTCAATTGGGAACCTGCACTGAAACTTGTATGAATGCCAAGCCAGTCAGCTCTAAAGCAGCTGAATTAGCACGTGGGTCATCAAAGCTCATGTTTTAATGAGATCTGTTGAATGTTCTGGAATACTTTATGGCTTGATGATATTCCTTTATTACCTGTAACAGTGGCATCTCTGGCACTGGGCACATGGGACACAAGCCCCAAGACCCAGTGCCCTGAGCCCAGCCAGGGACTCAGGGTACATCACCAGCCAGTGACAGGATCCAGCTCTGGCCCCCGACCCTGTCCTGGGACCTGGGGCTGAGCCAGAGGTGGCAGGGAGGGGACCTGGGCCCAGGCCACCTCTGTCAGCATGATCTGACCCTGGACAGGGTCCCCAGGGCCAGGCTGCCGCTTGCCAGCAGCAGGGTCCAGCCCAGGCCCAGATTGTGCCCAGGGGGTGGGGCACAGGGCCCAACCCTTTCTTCAGGACAGCAATGCTCCTGACCTGTAACCCTTTTTATGTTTTCTAGTAGTCATCCTAATGAAAAATATGTATTCCTCCCTTCCACCTAATGTGTGAGCATTCATATAACAGGGAATGGGTGTACTGTTTCACTTGTTTTGAGTTTTCATAGCTGTACCTTTGGTGTGCCTGCAAGTCTGATTGTGCAAAATGGTTGCTAGAACGCGCGCTCTCTCACAATTTATCCAGAAGACTTACTCGAACTGCCTGCACCAAGGCAGGACCAAGTATGCCCCCGTGATCCCATTCAGGTGCTGGATCAAACTGTTGAACTTCCAGTTCTACATCCTCCCTTGCAAGCCTATGCCAATGTTTATCTGTCGTTGTAGTTGAAACGATTTTCTTGCCATCTAAATCTCCCTTGCTGCACATTACTTCTTGTCCTACCTTCAGTTGCCATGAAAAACAATTGATCCCTGTCCTCTTATAACAGCCCTTCACATATTTGAAGACTGTTATCAGGTTCCAACTCAGGCTTCTTTTCTCACAGGTCAGCATGTCTAATTTATTTTGACCTTTCCTCCTAGGTCAGGTTCTCACCTTGTAATCATTTCTTAACTCTCCTACAGACACTCTTGCCATTTTATCAACAATTTTCCTCAAATGTGGCATTCACAATTAGACACAGTATTCCAGCTGAGGTTTGGCCAAGCAGAATGAGCAGGACAAACACCTACATGGTCTTTGGTCAGTTCAGAAGGTGCTAACCAGCTCCACCACCACCCAGGCCAAATCCAGCCCCATCCCGACTCTCCATCACATACCACTCTGTGACGACACAGAGATGTAGACCAACACTGTGGTTGAGAGCCGCTGTAGTAAACAGTCCATCACTTGTTTGCCATAAAGTGCCACCCTTTTCTAACAAAAGGTGGTTGGGGTGTGCTGACATGAAAATTGAAAAATACCTGAAGTAGTACCCATCAGATGATAGGATCCAAAAGTATCCTTGAAAAATGTGCAGCCACTGAAGTATAGATAAGATAATTACAGAAGATAATTTAATTAAAGAGGTGCTGGTCAAGGGGCACTGTTAATCATAGGAGAGCAGTTACCTTGATGAAATACCAGACATGCTTGAAGAAAACAGTGCCTATGTGATGCAAGAAACAATCACTTCCTTTCAAAACAGAATTCCAGCCACCACCATATTTTGAAATGTTTCTTTTTATTATTTGGTAGCTTAATTTTGTAAGTAGGCTCAGCAGAGCTTGAATTTCATAGCCTACAACAGTAATACAACACGGCTTTACAAAAGGTAGATCATGCCAGACCAACCTGATCTCCTTTTTTGAGAAGATAACAACAGATTTTTTTGGATAAAGGAAATGCGGTGAGCCTAATTTACTTAGATTTCAGCAAGGCATTTGATACAGTTCCACACAGGGAATTATTAGTTAAATTGGGAAAGATGGGGATTAAAATAGAAAATAGAAAGGTGGATAAAGAACTGGTTACAGGGGAGATTACAGAGGGTCATAGTGAAAGGTGAACTGTCTAGCTGAAAGGCGGTTACTAGTGGAGTTCCCCAAGGATCGGTTCTGGGACCCATCTTATTCAACCTTTTTGTTACTGACCTTGGCACAAAAAGTGGGAATCTGCTAATTAACTTTGCAGATGACACCAAGCTGGGAGGTATTGCTAATACAGAGGAGGATCGGGGATAGCATACAGAATGGTTTGGATGACCTTGTTAAGTGGAGCATTAGAAATAGGATGAAATTCAACAATGGGAAGTGCAAGGTCATGCACTTAGGGACAAATAACAGGAATTTTTCTTATAAGTTAGGGATGCATCAGCTGGAAGTGACGGGAGGAGAAGGACCTGGGCGTACTGATTGATCACAGAATGACAATGAGTAGCCAATGCAATGTGGCAGTGAAAAAAGCTAATGTGGTCCTGCGGTGCATCAGAAGAGGTATTTCCAGTAGAGATAGGGAGGTGTTAGTACTGTTATACAAGGTGCTGGTGCGACCTCACTTGGAATATTGTGTACAGTTCTGGTCACCCATGTTTAAGAAAGATGAAGTCAAACTGGAACAGGTGCAAAGAAGGGATACAAAGATGATTTGTGGAATGGAAAATCTTTCCTATGAGAGAGGACTTAAAGCGCTTGGTTTGTTTAGTCTGAGCAAAACAAGGCTGAGAGGAGATACGATTGCTCTTTATAAATACATCAGAGGGTTAAATACAAGAGAGGGAGATGAATTATTTGAATACAGCGCCAATGTGGACACAAGAACAAACAGATACAAGCTGTCCTTCAGAAAATTTAGGCTTGAAATTAGACACATTCCTAACCATCAGAGAAGTAAAGTTCTGGAATAGTCTACCAAGGGAAGTTGTGGGGGCAAAAACCTTAAGTGCCTTCAAAACCAAGCTTGATAAGTTTATGGAGGGAATGATATGATGTACAATGTAGCTTGCCCATTGTCTGACTTTTACTACTGGTAAGGCGTATGATAGTGATCTGGGAAGGGGCATTAGATGGAGTGGGTTCTGAGTTATTACAGAGAAGTTCTTCTTGACCTGGCTGTTGTGGACTTGCCCTCATGCTCAGGGTCTAACTGATTGCCATGTTTGGGGTCAGGAAGGAATTTTTCCCTCAGCGCAGATTGGCTTGGGCACTGGGGGTTTTTTGCCTTCCTCTGTAGCATTGGGCATGGCTCACTTGCTGGCTGATTCTCTGTATTAAAGTCCTCAAATCATTATGTATACACTTCATAGTAATTTTATCTGAACGTAGACCATATTTCCTTAGTATGCTTATGAGAATCCTAGAATTGTGGAAGTGGAAGGGACTTCAAATGATCTAGTCCAATCCCCTGAACTTCTGGCAGGACTGTTTCATTATCTTCTAGACCAGGGGTGGCCAAACTTATGGAACTCAAGAGCCACACAAGCTGATTGTTAAACCTTCAAGAGCTGCGCTGAGGTGCATAGCCATATGCTTTTACCTACTCCAAAATTACTAAGTTTAAAATTCATTGCACACTTTTACTGTAAAAAAAAAAAAAAAAAAAAAAAAAGACAAATATTGATCCTACTAATGTCAGATTCTAATAGTTACTTAAGGTTACCGTGAAAACTAGGCCTATACAGTACAAACTTAGCTGCTGCTTGAGGTAGAAGACTGCAGGCTAGTGGCGAGTTTTTTGTTTTGTTTTTTTTTTAAATCCTGTCCATGGCGCATTTCTCCCCACCATCCCCAACCATGCTGTGCTTCTGCCTGCTGTCCCTGACCCCCTCCTGAACTCCTAGGCTGGGGCTGCTTTCCTAAACTGATTTGCTGACATTCTTCTGGGAGCCACAGTTTTTCATTCAAGAGCCACTGTGGCTCCCGAGGTGCAGTTTGGCCACACCTGTTCTAGACTAACTCAGACAGGTATTTGTTTAGCCTGCTCTTAAAAATCTCCAGTGATGGCGATTCTACAGGCTCTGTAGGCAATTTATTCAAATACTCAACTACCCTGACAGTTAAGAATTTTTTTAACAATATCCAACCTAAATTTCCATTGCTACAATTTTAAGTTCCAAAGGGGCAGCTGTGTTAGTCTAGTCCAGCAAAAAAAAAACAAACCAAGGAGTCCTGTGGTACTTGAAGACTAACAGATTTATTTTTTGCATGAGCTTTCGTGGGAGAAAATCCTGCTTCGTCAGATGCTTCAGAGATGGTTCCCCCATCTTTGAAACATCTGACAAAATGGAGAGCTCGTGCGAAAAATAAATCTGTTAGTCTTCAAGTGCCGCAGGACTCCTTACAATTTTAAGCCTATTGCTGCTTGTTCTGTCCTCAGAAAGTAAGGAGAACAATTTTTCTCCCTTCTCCTTGTGACAGCCTTTTTATTTCCTTGAAAACTCGTATGTCTCCTGTCTTCTCCCTACTAAACAAATCCAGTTTTTTCAATGTTCCCTCAGAGGTCATATTTTCTAGGCCTTCTGTCATTTTTGTTGCTTTTCTCTGGGCTTTCTCCAGTTTGTCCCCCTCTTTCCTGAAATGAGGCACCCGGAACTGGACATAACACTCCAGTTGAGGCCAATCAGCACAGAGTAAGAATTACTTCTTGCATCTTGCTTAAAACACTCCTGCTAATATATCCCAGCAGAGTGAAATGATCTTTGCTGGGGTTTTTTTCCCCCAATAGTGTGACACTGTTAACTTAAATTTACCTTGGGATTTACTACGACTCCCAAAATCTCTTTCTAAAGTGTTCTTTCCTAGGGCGTCACTTCCTGTTTTGTGTATATGCAACCAATTGTTCCTTTCTAAGTGGAGTACTTTGCAGTTGTCCTTATTAAATTTTGTTCTGTTCACTTCAGATCAGTTCTCCAGTTTGCCTAGATCATTTTGAATTTTAATCCTATCCTGCAAAGCACTTTTAACCGTTTCCTGCTTGATATCATCTGCAAACTTTGTGTCTTTCTATGCCATCGTCTAAATCACTGTTGAAGATATTGAACAGAATTGGACCCAGATATGTCCTTCCAACTTGACTGTGAAGCACTCCATCTAGTTTGTTTATGAGAAGATCAGGTCAGAGAATATCAAAGGCCTTACTAAAGTCAGGATACGTGACATGTACC
Source organism: Podocnemis expansa (assembly GCA_007922195.1). NCBI lineage: Eukaryota > Metazoa > Chordata > Testudines > Podocnemididae > Podocnemis > Podocnemis expansa. The sequence continues at coordinate 2,349,390 of ML682105.1, forward strand.
ATCCCCATCCGCCTTCAGCCTCACAAAGGCTTCTTACCTTGTCAAAGAAAGCCATCAGGTTGGTTTGACATGATTTGTTCATGACAAATAATGTGTTTACTGTTCTTATCACCTCATTATCTTCTAGGTGTTTGCAAATTGATAGTTTAATTATTTGCCCCATTATCTTTCTAGATATTGAAGTTAAGATGGCTTTGTAATGTATAAAATTAGATGGGATATTGCTTCCTCAGAATACACAGAGTATAGTAAATGTGCAAATGTATAGCATGTTAATGAGCAAAATCCTGGTCTGTGGAATAATGTGTCAGCATGTAGTAAAAATGCTACTCAAATCTCCAGCAAACCGTTAACATTGTAATTGCTCAGCAAGAGTCTTTACATTGTTAATGGAAGAACAATAACGGTTCCTTTCACATCAAATGGGGTCAAAGGACCTGTAGACCCTATGGAATATTAGAAGGGTTTTTCTTTTAATCCTTGAAATATTTTCTTTAGTGAAACATGCTTCCCCAATTTAGCTATCCAGGCCCCTAATTCGAACAGATTTACAAAATACTAACACATTGATTTGTCCTTGAATAGTCGGAGCTACTGTCAAATAGGTCAAGGCTTGGGCCCAGTTTAAACATTTTTAGTAGGTTTTGATGGTCTGTTTAGCTTTTAAATCTTTAAAATGTTTGAATTGGGGGAGGGCAGAGTAGGAGGAGTTGTTTTGGTTATTTTCCCCTGAACCAAATCTTTGGGTCGTCACTCAGGTTAGGAAACACTGATTGATTTTAGTTGTTTAGGCCTCAGTAAGGACTTCAGGGTCTTGTCCCATTAGACACAAACTCTGTTATCAAACAATAGTTTCTTAACTTATCCCATGGCACAAAAGCCTGCTTTAATGTTGAAAATGGAATTACATAATTTTTTATTCCAAATACAGAATGAATTTGTAGCTTGCACAAGCTCACCACATTTTTATGATAGAACTGATGTATGTGCCTACACACATGGATGCATTGTAACCACACTGTATTAGCTATGCAGGCACAGAGTGTTTAAAATAATGCTGTAATGATGTATCAGGAAATTGCCTCATTGTAAGAGGCCCAGCAGGCATAAACCTGGCCCTGTCTTTGCTTCCAGCCTTCATCCCACAAGATCCCATCATGCAGGAGACGTGGTTGAGGTATTCCTGTGCCTCAGATATTACTGTCTGCTGCAACAGCCTATAAGGACCACCACAGTGTTCTGATTAAGGTAGCCTTCCGGTGCTTCAACCTACACAGGGGGATAACCAGGTCTTGGCAAGCCCTAGGTCAGAGATACAAAAAAAGGAGTTGTGTGGCACTTAGACTAACAGATTTATTTTTCACATGAGCTTTCATGGGGGAAAATACCACTTCATCAGATGCTTCGCAGATGAGGGAACTAGACTAACAAGCTGTACTAGACTAACACGGCTGTCCCTTTGGAAATTGGCAGATAAAGTCATCTTTATGCTGTCTGCACTGAATGCAGTTTAAGCTCTGGAATGAATTGGTTCATATACCTTTATAAAATATTTATAATGTCTTTGAGATCAGCAGTAATGTTACATTCTTTTTGTGAATTGTTGGCTCTTCCCTCTGCCCTCCCTGGTTTTAATACATAGTATTTTCAGTCATATTGTTCTGTTCTAGCTAATCTGTTTTGCTCTCAGGGCTGGCCCAACTGTATAACTGAAGTAGGGCCTGGGGCACCAAATTAAATGGAAGTGAACTTTTTCTCTATTTAAAAAGTATATATCAATATGTTCTCTTGTAACAGGTGGGGGTGGGTACCAAAGTAATAGTTTGCCTAGAGTATCGAAAGCCCTTGGGCCAGCCCTGTCTGCTGTTAAGACCCAACATGCAAACACGCTTCTGAGAAGACTTGCTGGAAGCTGAACAGAGTTCCAGGTTCAGTTATTTCATTATGGAAACAAGTTTATATGACAGTAAAGAAAATGCAGGAAAATCCTCTTCAATTATAGTAGAGAGTATCTCTGGTACTAACAAGCCACAGCTTGGGAAATGCATTAAATGTTTGTGCATTTTGTTTTCAAAGGATGGTGTAGGACATAATTATTTCTGCAAATTTTGACGATTCATCTTTCAATACACAGTTAGAAAATCTCAAGACCTCTAAATTAAACATATATGTTTAAATGTAAGGTGGAAGAAAAAAATTGTTTTACAAGAAATACGTGGTTTAGTTGTCTCATATTTAGAACTCTAGTCACACTAATTTGATCTGATTTAATAATTTGGCTTTCAGTCAATAAATAGTTTCTCTATGAATTGTAATCTAAAATTGTTTTAACCTGAAGTTACTTTTATTAATTCTTCCTGCTCCCTCGCCCTTCTACAAGAGCTGGGTTTTTCCATTTCTAATGCAAGTAAGGCTAATAGTGTGCATCTGGAGTCCTGGCTCTTTCAGTGCCGTGTATGTCAGACAAAGAATTGAATTCTTTTCCACTATTTGATTATTCCTCCTCCTCCTCTCTCCCCTGGCATTTATGCCAAGAAACAAATGGATTTAGTTGTTCTACGTTAAGAGCTCACACACAGATAGATCGATAGATGTTGAAATATCATTTATGATTGATTATTGCAGCATTTAAAGAGGGCTCCCATCAGAGATCAGTCCTTATTGCAGAGAGTTGATGATTAAAGAGTTGAGTAGAGAGTTGATGGTGCCCCAGAATTCCCATTTTAAACTGTGAAATGGGACCTATGATATCCCTTTGTCTGGATATCTGGGGATCCAGTGCACAAAGCACAAGCTCTTGCAGAATTTTTACTGGCCTGGTGTTTGAAGCCCTTAAAAGATTACTGCAAAATGTGTGATTCCTGCCAAGATAAGTGTCAAGTAGTTTTCATTCTGCTGCCTACAATAGAGGAACCTCTTTTGAGGGTAGCTGATATTGTGGGGACCACTCAGTAAGGTGACCTGGGCAAGATAGAAATACATGTTCTATGATGATGGTATGCCACTCACTACCCTGAGGCTGTGATGCTGTCCTTCAGAGGTTGCTGACACCCTTTTGATAACTTCCAGCAGAGTGGGGTGTCATGGGATGCACATCTCTGCACCCTGGTTTATGATTGATATGATTTTCCTGTTCACGTGTACACTGGTTGTATGATTTGTTGCCAATTAAACCATGCAATGTTTCTTTATGGATGCTCATAACCTATGCTACGTGAGTAGTATGATACCATGTTTCCTACAACCTCATGCGTGTGCTCAAATGTGTGGCATGTTTAGCATGGCTTGGTGGGGAGGGAGGCAGAGCTCTGTCCTGACAGCAAGCAGGTGAGCACCTGGAGGAGACAAAGATATGCTAATTAAGTTCCCTGGCTCGGATGAGACAAAGATCACCTCTGCCCGGAAAGGAAGGGGTCAGACCAGGTTTTTGGAGGCAAAGAAAAACACTTGGAAAGATTTGAAGCTTTTGGCCTGGGACTCTCCATCTTGGAAACAGCTCCAAGCAAGATCTGGGCTCTGCCTGGTCTCAGGCAGAGACTGGCTGTGCAAACATCTAACAGCCGAACACCTTGAGCATGAACTTGAACTATGAGGTCAGTTTAAGTAGAGATGTTAGGGTAGTATGTATGTTTCAACTTTTATTTCCTTGTCTCTCCTGACTCATTTGTATTATGATTCTGCCACGATCGGCCACATTTTCACTTAAAATTATAACATGATCAATAAACTAGCAGTTGTTTTATCTAAAGCTGTGTGATCTTTAGAGGGTGTGAGTGAAGAAGTCTGGGCACAATCCATGTCTTTGTTAAATGGACGGACTTGAGTGTATGGTGGTTGGGAGCAGGCCCCAATCTCTGTAGACAGTGGCTCCTGGTGTGGTAACTGGGGCCGAGGGTGCTTGCTGGGGACCATCCTCGAGTAGCCAGAGGTCACACACCCTCTGCTTGGGACTGATTGCACACCAGAGGTCAGAGTGGACTGACTCAGAAGTGACTGGTCACTTGGCAAAGTGGGGCAAATGGGGTTCAGGAGTGGGAACTGGGAAGGGGTCAAAGCTGCACACCAGACTGAATCTGGGAAGCACCCTGTCACAGGGGGCTTCACCAACCAAATCTTCTTGAACCAGGGAGCTATTTTCATGTCTGTCTTTGTGACAAGCTGCTTCCTGTGTCTGGTATGGAGTGCTGCTGTGATCCCCAGATCTCCAGTCCTGAACCCCAATTCATCCGGCTTTCTGAGTCAGGCCACAAGTATGCATCCTCTGGCTGCTCAGGCAACTGTTCTTTAGTGAGCACCACTAACCCAGATACATCAGTGGGAACTTCTGTCTTACAAGGATTGAGATCCTTCTCCAGCCATCATATACTCAAGTCCATCCATTTAACATTGAAGTGGGTCATGCCTAGCCTCCCTCACTCATACCCTCTAAAGTCCCCACAGCTTTAGATAAAACAGGTACTAGTTTAATTATCTAGCTATGATTTTAAGTGAGTATATAGCAAATCAATGTATAGAAATTAAATAAAGCAGTCAGAAGTTGTCACAATCAAAAATAAAGGATATAAACTGCATGCTATCTAGACACATGACTACAGTTATGCTCATCTCACCACTCAGGTTTGGCTGTGATGGTTTGCAGCCATTTGCCTCTTTCCAAGCAAGGCTCAATTCTTCTTTTGAGACATTTCAAGATGGAGTTCCACTGGCAGAAAGCCAGAAGCTTCTGTCTTCCAGGTTTCTGCATTCCTTTTAATCCCCCTGATCCCTTCTTTCTTTGTGCTGCTATGTGATTCTCTACCTGAGCTGGGGAGGGCATTTGCATTGCATTGCCTTCATAATTCTCCAGCCTCAGTACTAGAGATAGTCCTGAGGGTCTGTGCTGTGTAACATGCTTCACATCTGTATCCATACACGAACCTACAGGAAACGTGATACCATAGTAATCCTGTAGAATATGTTATGAGCATTCATAAAGGAACCTTGCATGGCATATTTGGCATCAAACTGTACAATTACATTGCAAAAGTGAACAGGAAAGTTACACAAATCATAACCTAGGGGTGCATGGACGTGCATCCCATGACAGTCTTCACTAGGGTTTGTGGGAGAAATACAGGGTCCAACACTTCTGGGCCTTTTTGTATATTGTCCTCAAACCAACAGACTGGTGGAAAAAATGCGATGGAACACTTGAAAAGATGTTGAGGCTGGGAAGTGGGGAAAGAGAGTAGGGAAAGCAGCTGTATCATGTCAAAACATGTGAATGTGGAGGCTGTTTAAAAATCAGCCTCCAAGACCATGAAATGAGTATGCTCCTTTGGGGTGGCACATTATTACAGGAGATGTTACTCATTTTAGCCCTTTGGCTGCTGCCAGCACTGGACTGTATGTTAGAAAAAAGTGAATTGGAGTGCAAAATCTCAAAGGACCTGCTGTAAACTGAATGAAACTTTGAGTAACGATCAAGTTGGGGTAATCCCAGATTTTGACAAACCTTTTACAGTTTTCACAGATAATTAGGGTGAGAGGCATCCAGTTACGTATTTAAGCATTTAAGAAATGACAGCTGTATCTATTTGGGGAACATCTCATGATGTACACTGACCATTCACCTCTCATGTGCTTGCATCAGAGGAAAGAACGTAATGCCAAATTGCTAAAATGGAATCTAGCCCTCCAAGATTGACGTGGGGGTGATTCATGTTAAGGAGAATGCAAAACAGAATAGCACATACCCTAGCGAGAACTTCATAGAGTTCTTGGTGGAGACTTCTGCTCTGTTCAGTTTCAGGGCTGGGAGGGAGCAGGAGTGACAGAGTGGAATATGTGGAGGGTGAATTGTGAGCTCTATTTCATGTTGTAACCTCCATTTTGTAATAGCAGAGAATTAAATGTAAGCCAAGCTGCTACCCTGCTGAGGAATGGTGCTTGATGCCTAGTTGAGGGTCTGACTGAGAAGTCATGACAGCACTCTGGAACCATCTACGTGAATCTTCTTTGAGCTGCCAGCCCAACCCCATAGAACAATGCATTTTACTATACAGAGAGCTGCCTTTTCAGCCTAGGCATCTGGCAGGAAGAAGTCTGTGTTTAAAGAAGGCTTAGATAAGAGGGATGCTGCCCTAGCTTGACAAGTGCCAACACCTCAGACTCAGGCTGTGTCTACACTAGAGATTTATTGCGACACAACTGTACGCACTGCTAGAAGACCTCCCATGCAGCCACTCTATGCTGATGAGAGAGAGCTCTCCGGTCGGCATAATTTAAACCACTCCTAACAACTAGCAGTAGCTATGGTGACAGGAGAGCCTCTCCCAGCAAAGTAGTGCTGTACATACAAGTGCTTATGTCAGCAAAACTTATGTCCGTCAGGTGAGTGCTCTGTGTTCACTTCACTTTTTTATTTCAAAAATGGTAAGATGGGTAGAGATGGTACATATCGGGACTTTTATTTTACAGAGATAGGTAAATCTAGCTCTCTTCAAGAGGAAAGTAATGGTGATTAAACTTCAGTAAAGAACTCTTTCCTGAACCCTCAGATATTTCTTGTGTCTAGAGATCAGCTCTAGCAGCTCTGGAAGACTTTCACTGAAGGCTTCATCTTTGCACTCTCAACCCATGGCTACAACAGCTATTAGCATCAGAATTCCTGATAAGTGCTATTCACTGACACCTATGACAAACTACAGGGCCCAAAGGGTAAAAGCATTAGATAGCTGGTTATTAGACTCTGGTCACCAGTTATGACCTTTAGAGCACTCCCTTGGGCCACCCGTTCAAGAGAGAGATCTTTGGAGATGGGATCTAGAAAACCTGGGGAAAAAAATAAGCTTGCTCCATCTAGAAATTTGGAATTGCAAAAGTTTGCTTTGTCCTTTTGTGGAAAGGAAGAATCTCCCAATATTGAGTGTATATATATAATAACCTTTCGACACAGCTTTATGATCTTGTATCTCCTGAAGTCAGGAGAGGTTTTGCTATTGCTGTCAGTGACAGCAAAATCATAGTCCCTTTTCAAGAATTTTTTTGTATTTTTGCAGTATTTTTAGCTTTCTAGCTTTGTGTGCTTCTTAGTAGACAGATTCAGAGGGACAATTGTGTTAGTCTAGTTCAGTAAAGCAAGTCTTTAAGTGCCACAGGACTCATTGTTTTAATAGAGAAGTGTTACCTTGTTGCCTATTTTCATGACAATCAAATTTGAAACAGAGGTGGGCATGTGACCTGATACCGTTCAAAAGTTTACTGATAGAACAACAAGTTAAGTCCATGTTCCAGTCAGAAATTGCCCAAACACTATTACATTTAATTGGAAAACTAGCAGCACTTGAATATAGTGTGAACAGATGAAAAGTAATGACAATGACAGTTTCTATTATGAGAATACTTAGAACAGATTCTCTTCCGTCCCTTCCCCCTCATTCATCTTTGGCAAAAGGCTGGCTTAATTTGAATTGCATTGCCTTTTGTCCTGAGGGAAATGTCGGATCAGCCTAGTTGTAGAATTGTGCCCCAGAGGAGGGGCACAGATGTTGAGTATTCAATAGTGTGTTTGAGCTTTAACTTCGTATTTGCATCAAGCTCACTAATTTGCTATCTCTTGCATTTTAGTAAGTGGAGGCCACTGGTTTCTGCCTTTTTTAAGCAGATCAGTAGTTGGGTAGGAGGGAAAAATATTCAGATGAGTTATGTAATCATCCTAAATGAACAGTGTCTCTGGGTTGCAACATTGTTTTGCCTGGAGGAATGCTGAAATTAATGGGTTTTTAAACTTGCCACTGTGTCTGAACCTTTTGTTACCCCTCTTAAAATGATGCCTTTGTTTATTTTCAGAATGCAGTAGATACCATGGAAAACACATTTTTCTTTTTGATTTATCCAGTCCTATTGCTTATAGTTCCTTGCAGCCAGCAACGGGAGACAAAATAAGTCTTTTGATAAAAATCTCACTCATACTTTTGCTGTCCTTGTCAGTTGACTGAACTCAGTTGTTGGTCTCTTGTAGCTGGAATGTTAAAATTCTTGCTAGCTGGGGGAGAGACCTGAAGAAAGAAGTTAATGGAAAAGATCACTGTGGCTTGCCAATCTTAGCTACAACTTGGCAGGTAAACAAACAAGGAGTCTGCGGGCACTTTTAAAGACTAACAAGTTTATTTATTGCATGAGCTTTCATGTTAGTCTTTAAAAGTGCCGGCAGACTCCTTGTTTGTTTTGCCGGACAAGACTAACACGGTTACCCCATTGGAACTTGGCAGGGGGCTTCTGCTACAGCACCGTCTCATGATGGGCTGATCGTCTCCTGTTTCTAATGCCAAAGGCACTGAACAAGCTCTCAGTGGAGTGTCATATGGCCAGCTCCTACAGAAATGCCTGCAGGCCCATATACTTCAGGCCCCTCCTGGCTTAATTTTCAGATGCACAAACTCAATCTCTCAAAGAGAAGTGCAGAGGATAAGGAAGAGTCACCAACCTAGGTACCTTGTGTAAAGTTCACCCCCTAACTCTTCTTGCAGTGCTCACTGGTAGTTCTTTGGTAACACATCCACTATCTGTGGCATGCAAGGACTGGCCACCAGGGTTGATTAATATTTTCCCTAATCTGTTGCTTGTGAACAGGAGCAGCAAATAGGAATTTTTTCCAAGGGAGTTCTCCAGGGGAAGGAGTGACTACATGACCCTTAGTGTGAGTTTGTTCAGTATGGGTGCTTGCTTGCCATGTGCTTACTTAGTTGAAGTGTAAAGTGTGGTATGTTTTAGAAGGCTGTGTATTGAGCATACTAGTTTGCTAGACAAGGCTCAGAGCCATCTTTTGACCCTTAATCCTTTAGGATCTCTTGTTTAAGGGTCAGAACCAAGTCCGGGAGAATGGCTTTAAGAAGCCAGCTCATAAGCCATAAAAGGAGCCGGAAAACGGGTGTTTTTTCTGAGGGAGCATGAGAGCCAGATACACGCAATAAACATTCTCTAAAGTTAGGTCAATGCCCCTCTTTCCACTCCACCCCACCCCACCCCAAAATCCTCCAAGCATACACATGCACACCAAACAGAACTCCTGCAAAAGATAAAAATGATACAGGCAGATGTCCAACAGCACAGTGGGGGCTAACCAGTTTAATGCACTGAATGCAGCATCTGTGATTACTGACCTTGTGGGCAGATGGCATCTGTGCCCATTTGGTGCATGGCCCTGAGAGACTGAATATGGGTTCTTGAGGCTAGAGTAGCTGAACTGGAGGAGCTAAGGAAATAGAAGTACACAGATGAGACTTTCTGGAACACAGTAGAGTAATCCTGCCCCTACTCCAACAGCCTCTGCTGGTGAGGATGAAAGTCTTGGGGAAGGAGGACATCAAACCAGGATGAAGGGAAGCAGTCCCATAGATTGGATCCTCCTTTCAGACAATGTCTGGTATCATCTCACACTGACATTACTTCTTTGAGGAAGAGGACCCCTGTTATTAGTGAAAGATAACTAATATAGCAATGTGGGATTCAGTTATTAGAAACAGCTGGATTTGCGATGACTGGAAGAGCCATATGGTGAATTGACTGATGTGCATGACCTAATGGTCATGGTACTTGTAAAACAAGCAAGAAGTCCTGTGGCACTTAAAGACTAACAAATGGTACATGTAGATATCAATGACCTAGGGGGAGGGAAGTGAAAGTGCCTAAAGGCCAAATTTAAGTTCCTAGGTAGGGAGAGACAAGTCTAGGATCTCTGTGGTAGCGTTCTCTGAAATGCTTCCACTTCTATGCTTGGAGCCAGTAAGAAAGGCAGAACTGTAGAGTCTTTATGTGTGGGGGAGACTATGGTGTTCAAAGGAGGGCTTTAGGTTTGTCAGGTACTTGTGGGAATGGAGGAACCTATCTAGGGTGAGCTCTATTTAAACTAAAAATGGAGTCAGATTACTGGCATGTAAATTAAAAAGGTGGGGTGAGTTTTTAAACTAAGGGCTGAGGAAGGCCAACAGCTGGGGAGAACACAGCTTGGAAAGATACATCTCTTTGGGAAGGATTTATGAAAAGGAATACTATATATCCTAGTAAAAAGGTGGGGATGGGATTTGATAAAGTACAGACAGGACCTGAAGAGGAGCGGTCAAACGAGTGTCCCATTCAATTATATTAGGGCAGACAACAAGAAATCTAAATACTAACACGGGTGAACTTCAAAGTCTGGTACTGAATGAGAATATTGGTATAAAATGCATGATGGAAGCCTCATGGAATGGTGATGATCACTGGGGACATGGTAATACCAGGATACAAAATATATAGGAATGCCTGAGTAGGTCATATGGGTGGAGGAGTGATACTATATGTGAAAGAAAGCAGAGAGTCAAATATCATGGGGGGGGAGTAAATGAGACAGCACTATTCAGTCACTACCAGGAAAAACAAGCAAGAAGTCTGGTGGCTCTTCTAAAGACATAACAAATTTATTTATCGCATGAGCTTTGGTGGGAGAACATCCCACTTCGTCAGGCGCTTTGAAGATAGGGGAACTTACAGCATGGGAGGAAATAAATGCAGTGAAGTGTCATTCATGGGATCAGCTCACGGTGTAACAGCAAATCAAAGCAGTTTTTAAGATTTAAACATGGGGGAACAGCATATAGAGGAAGATGAGGTCAAATCACTTGTAATGAGAAAAAAATCCGAAGTCCAACAGGTGATTTGACCTCATCTTCCTCTATGTGCTGTTCCGCAGTGTTTAAATCTTAACAATGGCTTTGATTTGCTGTTACAGCATGACCTGATCCCATGACTGACAATTTACTGCATTTATTTTCTCCCATGCTGTAAGTTCTCACATCTTCAAAGCCTCTGACAAAGTGGGATTCTCTCCCACAAAAAGCTCATGCAATGAATCAATTTGTTAGTCTTTACAAGAGCCAACAGACTTCTTGTTTGTTTTTACCCAGTAGTGATTGTACCGTACTGTCTTGTATACCTAAGATTTAGTAACATTTAATGTGAAAAATGGGTACTATACCAAAATGAGGAACTTAGGTAAATGGGAAGTTTAAAAAAAAAAAAGTGAAATGTCTGCAAGATGCAAGGAAATGTTTAAAAAAATCATGAGGCTCAAACCATATCTAGACCCCCCTCCAAAAAAAATAAGCCACAAAAAAACAAACCACTAAGATGACAACACAAACTCAACCCTGGCTATACAGAGTAAAAGAAACAATTAAATTTCTTTTAAAAATTAGAAGTCAAGTCTTTCTTAGGAAAATAGAAAGAAAGATGATCTCTGGCAAGTCAGCTTTAAAACTGTGATTAGACAGGCCAAAACATAATTTGAAAAGCAACTAGTAAAAGACACACAAACTAACAAAAAAACAATTAAGTACGTCAGAAGCAGAACGCCTGCTCAACACTCAGTTGGGCCGCTGGATAATTAAGGTGCTTAAGGAGATCTTAAGGAAGACACAGCCATTAAAGAGCAGGGTACCACAGGGATCGATTCTGGGCCCAGTTCTGTTCAATATTTTCATCAATGATTTAGATGACGGCATAGAGAGTACACTTATAAAGTTTGCTGATGATACCAAGCTGGGATGGGTTACAAGTGCTTTGGAGGGTAGGATCACCATTCAAAATGATTTGGGCAAACTGGTGAAATGGTCTGAGGTAAACAAAATGAAATTCCGTAAAGACAAGTGCAAAGTACTCCACTGAGGAAAGAAAAAACTTTGCACACATACAAAATGAGCAATGACTGAAGGAGTACTGTGGAAAGGGATCTGGGTGTCATAGTAGACCACAGGCTAAATATGAGTCAACAGTGTAACGCTGTTGCAAAAAAAGGAAACACCATTCTGAGATATATTAACAGGCGTACTGTAAGTAGGACATGAAGTACTTCTTCCACTCTATTTCATGCTGATCAGGCCTCAACTGTCCAGTTTCAGGCGCTTCATTTCAAGGAAGATGTGGACAAATCTGGCACTGGCTATTATCAGAAGACAGGATCGTGGGCTAGATGGACCACTGGTCTGAACAAGAATAGCTGTTCTGATGTTCTTATAGTTGGTTCTGTTAGGTGCATAAGAGAGACATGTGGTGTCCAAACACTAGACTTGTGAAAAGCTAGTTGATAACTTGTCAGTATTTTTAGGTCATTGAAATCTCTTGCCAGCCTGATAAAGGTGGATTGCCCTTATGTTTGGGTATCGTATTATATGCAAGCATGAAAAACAAAAACCCAACTATGCATATAAAACTAGAGGGTCCAAATTAGCTGTTACTACTGAAGAAAGAGATCTTGGAGTCATTGTAGATCATTCTCTGCAAACATGCACTCAGTGTCAGCAGCCGTCAAAAAAGCTAACAATGTTGGGAATCCTTAGGAAAGGGCTAGATAATAAGATAGAAAATATCATATTGCCTCTTTGGAAATGAGTTGTCCATCCACGTCTTTAATACTGCATGGAGCTCTAGCGCCGTCAATTCAAATATGTCTCTTCTGATGTGGAACAGAACAGAACAACAAAAATTATTAGAAGAAACAAGGAGTCTTGTGGCACCTTGTTTGTTTTACTGAACTAGACTAACACAGCTGTGCCTTTGTATCTTGGCAAAAATTATTAGGAGTGTGGAACAGCTTCCATTTGAGGAGAGATTAAGAAGACTGGAATTTTTTAGCTTGGAGAAGAGACAACTGAGGAGGAGATACAGGCCTATAAAATCATTACTGGTATAGAGAGAGGTAAATAAGGAAATGTTTTACTGCTCATAACACAACTAGGGGGTCAACAGGTGAAATTAATAGGCAGCAGGCTTAAATGCACAAAAGGAAGTATATTTTTTCAAACAATGCACAGTCAACCTGTGAAGCTCCTTGCTAGAGGATGTACTGAAGGCCAAACTTTTTTTTATAAAGAGTTTAAAAAAGAATGAGCTAAGTTCCTTGAGGTTAGGTCTATCATTGGCTGTTATCCCAGATAAGCAGGAATGCAAAACTATGGTCTAAAGCAGGAGTGTCAAATTCATTTGCTATGATTTGACTTAAATGTACTTCAAGTGGGCCATGCATATCATAAATCAAAATATTATGGCACTCATGGCATCACGAGGTGCTGTGTATGCGCAGCTGTGGTCTGTGATACCACTCTGTGTTAGGGAGAGAGTATGGTCTCCCAGAGTACAGTCTTGCATGCCCAGAACTCTGTGATTTTGTGAGACCAGACACCCTCGCAGCATTGTGGAGCACAGGATATAGGGAAACTCTCTCAGGGAGACTGTGGTCCTGTGGAGTGCAATCATGGGCCAGATGGAAGAGGTTTGCGGGCCACGTGTTTGGCACCCCTGATCTAAAGTGTCCCTAGCCCCAGTTTGCCAGAAACTGGGAATGGGTGATAAGGGATGGATCACATGATGATCACCTGTTCTGTTCATTCCCTCTGAAGCACCTGGCACTGGCCACTTTCCAAAGACAGGGTACTGGGGTATATGGACCAGTGGTCTTATCCATTCTTATCATTGTTACAATGTACAAGGATGACTTGGGATCTGGCAAGCTGCCAAATAGGAAACTAAAATAAAAGATCTCAAATATTTGCTTGAATTTCACAAATAACATTAGGATTTAGCAAAAAGTATGTGCGGAAGGTCAGCCCCTGTAATGCTAAACAGAAATCTAAAAAAGGTGTCTCATCCTCTGTAGCCATGTCCTCAGTGGGGCTCAAACTTTTAAGTGCTATACGTAAACTTATCTCAAGCGTGGTTCTGATATGGTTTGAGTTCTTCCATGGGTGGTCATCCTAGTCATATCAAAAACTGTTTGATTAAAACCTTGTTCAAAGTGAAACTGAGAACTTTTAACTAGCTTTTTTACAACACTGAGTACTTAAAGTACAAAACTGAGAGGTAACAAGCTTAATGATTGTACCGGTCTGGCTTTACAAGAAGCTATGTTTGACTGTGTAACCTCTGGTTGAAATTTCAAAACCTTTGGGGCTAAAAATTAGGCTCTTAAATTGATATTTAGGCACCTAAATTAAAGTTGGTTGCAGCTGCTTGACATCTTTTAGAAATTGAACAACTTCGGGCACCAAGATTTCAAAACTGTGTCCTTGGTATGTCTACATAACACATAAGATCCCAGGGCAGAAAGACTCAGAGCCCAAGTTTACAGACTCAGACTTGTGCTGTGTCACTAAAAAATAGCTGCATAAATTTTTTTCTAGCTAGGGCTGGAGCTTGGACCCTGAAGGTTAGGGGAGGTGGGGGCCTGAGAACCTGAGCTCTAGCCGGCACCTGAACGTTTACATGGCTACTATTTAGTGCTGTAACTATAGCCCCACAAGCCTGAGTTTGTCAGTCCATGTCTTGTGAGTTGCTGCTTCTGGATCTGGCTTGCCATGTGAAAATACCCTGTGCCTAAATTATCTGGGTGGGTGTAAAGATGTTATGTCATATAAGTTGCTACAGTATGTGTTATGAACCAGAGCCTAAAAAGTTGTATTAAAAAGGAAGGCCTTGGGCATAGTTCACTAAAACATCTTTGATATCTGTTCATTGTGGTTGGCAGGTTATCTTCACACTGTTTTTTATTTAAACTTAGATTTTCTTTCTTGCACTTGTTTATTTTTAAAGTATGAAGTGCCATAGATGCCATTTTATTCTTTGAAGAGTCTACTCATAATGTCTTTACCCATAAAATATGTTGTGCAATAGTTTTAAGTAACTACAATTGAAACACAACTTGAAAGTCTCTGTGAACTCTTCAGCTTTGGATTTGGAGGGATGAAGTCAAACAAACCCTGTACTTATTCCAACATTTTACATGTTCTCATTTTGATCAGACTGTCTAGTTATCACAGTATCTGGAGTGGTACATTGCAGAGAGCCAGCCTCCAGGCAGACTGTCAAAAAGGCAGGACAGAAACACCAAATGGGTCTTGTGCTCTACAATGAGATTTCCCCAGTCCAGGAACAAATGTGAACTCATGAAGCACTGTAAGTTTTATCATGGAGTCAGACAATCCCTTTGGGTGTTTCAGTCTATCCTCCCACGCAAACAAATTGGACTTAGCAATAGTTGTTTGGTGTACACCAGAGATTGCAAAAGGTTCAGGTTGGTTCCGGTCCCAGGATACCAGACACTAAACCGAGGAGGCCAAACTTACTGGACTCAAGAGCCACACAAGTTGATTATTAAACCTTAGACACATAGCCATATGCTTTTATCTACTCCAAAATTACTAAGTTTAAAATTTATTTCACACTTTAATTTTATCATAAAAAGAGGGCAAATATTGATCCTACTAATGTCAGATTCTAATAATTACTTAAGATTACCATGAAAACTAGGCCTATACAGTAAAAACTTAGCCATCGCTCAAGGTAGAAGACCGCAGGCTAGTAGCACTACTTTCCCACTGTCCTGACCATGCCACCGCTTCTCCCCACCACCCTGAACCCCTCCCAAACCCCCAGGCCCTGATGCTGGCTCCCTGGGCCGACTCCCCCCGCCCCTGGGTCCCCTTACCTGGCTGCTGCAGTGGCTAGGTACAGGATGGGGCTCCGCCCAGGCATTCACCAAGCATGCTCAGGGTGGGAGATTTAAAACTCCTAGGCTGGGGCTGCTTTCCTAAACTGACTTGCTGAATGTTTCCGCAAGCTGCACTTTTTCATTCAAGAGCTGCATGTGGGTCCCGAGCCGCAGTTTGGCCACGCCTGGACTAAACCCATCTGAACCATAGTAACATAAACATGAGCTGGACTTGTTTCCAGCAATGAATTCATGAGTGCTTGGCTGAGGCCTAAAGCTGTGGCAAGAGATGGCTTCTGGTCTGCCAGTGTGTCACTAATTATGAGGGAATTCTTTGTCCTGGAGAGACAGATTGCCTGGATGTCAAATCATATTTGACAGTTTTCTCTCATGAGTTAGTTACCGTATAAGTTCTTTCAGCACCATTTTAATACAGCTCTTTGTCAGTATGGGTAAAAAAGAAAAGATCCCGTGACAAAGCTGCATGTTACAGAATTCTTTGGTGTTCCTTGTTGTTGTAATATTTGTTTTGTGCAGTTTAACAAGGCCTAGATCAGCAGATGTATGGAGTTTTGCGGGAGAGGCACTCTTTTAATCCTTTAATGGCATTTTAGTTTTTCTTTTAACAATCTATATCAACAGTTCAGCTTCTTGGATTTTAAAGAATAACCTGCTGCAGATACTAAAATTCTATCAGTAAGCCCCTCCTGACTGACATAGCTTTTATTCACTTTAGTAGTATGATGAAAAAAGAACTGCAATGCTCATGAATGCATCTTTTTAGCTACTTTTTTTTTTTTGTGGTAACATTTCCTTTAAAATCTGCTTTTTAAAAGAAAAGCTTTCTGTGACTCTTGAGGGAGTTGAGACAGCATCTTCATTCTTTCCCTCCCATATTTGATAGATTCTACATTTTGTAAAAGGCTTTGCTGAAAGGTCTAGCTTCCAAATCGTATTTTCAATTGCACTTAAATTTCAACACTTGATTTTGTATTTTTGCTCATCTAGGAGTGCTTGAGTTCAAAGTGACTGTATGTTGCTGCTTTTAGATGTTTCCACATATCTTTATTCATAAAGCTGTGCGTCGACCCAAAGCTGTTAAAAGCAATTGGTGCATAATCAGAATCATGGTCTGGATATATGGCCTCAAGAAAGTAGAACCTTCCTTCTCCATTTGATTTCTTGCCTCTGCTGACAGATTGTGATCTGGTCGCTCCTTTAACTTTTCCCTAATGTGTGTGTTCATTCTGTAGTTCGTTTATGTCAATGAAGACCTACTAGTGGAGTAAGATATGTCTGATTGTATACATTGTAAGACTGGCCCTAAGGGTAAAGTAGTATTTCCCAGACTAGGGCTCTTCCCTAAACGATTGAGGGGGGTACAGCCAGACTTCTCAGTTGCTTTTCAGAGTCTGGCACCATGTTGTTTTACAGGTATCAGTGTCTAGCTGTTATGGGCATGGGAAAAAGAAAACTTTCAAAATGTGACCCGAGTGTAAAAAATACAGTGATGTGTTTTCCCTGAATTTGCGTAGAGCTTGAAGAATAGCTTTGCTATGTAAACTGCCCAATTCATTTCAGTGACCACTAACTCACAGGTCACTGTGATGCTTTTCAAACATTAACTGTAACTATTTCACAGCTCGTCAAAATGTATAAATGAAGTTTCAAAGTCTGAAGATGTATCAAATTTTTAGTTTGTGTTCTAAAACGGTAACTTAATTTAGTATTCTGAAGTATAGTGAGACCTTCTATAGCACACAGCAGGGAGAGGGTCATGATTTTCGTTTTCCGCAGAGTGTTCAGGTTTCAAAAGTGTGGGAAATGCTGCCATAAAGGGCTCTTGCAGGAGGAGAATTTTGCTTGTCAATCTGATTTGAAAAGGATTAACCCATAACTGAATGAATGGAATCACAAAAGTTCACACCATCCTAGGCAGCATCTGAAACACAATACTCCTTTTTAAGAACTGCCTCTGAAGATCCCTTGTCTTGAGCAAATGCACACCTTGAACTGTCAGGCAGCGAAGGTTGGTGCACAATGACTATTCCATTGCACCAGATTTTCCGGTGGATGACTCCTTATTTGAACACAATACTATTTTCACAACTGTGTGTGTGTGCATGTGTGTGAGAGAGAGAGTTCAGAAAATTCTTTTTTAGAGACCCACAGTGGTGACTCTTAATCTGCTCACTAATGGGTTGTTCTAATATACACTCTGATTAAAAGAAATAAAATTGTATATTTAGTAGCAATAAAATGGTATTGAGGTAGGTATAAAATGCATCTTTTGGTGGCTCTGAGAATCCTTTCGTTTATTAACAGGGCAAGCTTCCTGTTTTCCTTTGTGCATGTCAAAAACTTAAGTGACTTCTTCCCAACTTCTGACTGGGATGTTGGTGAGCTCTGCCAGACCAGCCAACAAATCCTGAAACTCCCTGTAGGAGGAGAGAATGATATGTAACTATTTATTAGATTAGATGTAAGGCGTCATCTTTGTGGCATCTGCCCTTATTCCCCAATTCATCCTCCTTCACAGATTTTGTCATCCTGCTCACAATCTTCTTTCAGGAGACAAAAAGAAATTGGGAATTCTGCCCATTCTCAGTCCTCTTCCTCCTTTCAAAGTGTCCACATGTGGGAGTTAATGAAGGCTGATATCATTGTCCTATAAATCCAGTGCAATGTTGTACATCTTGTTTATATCTGACCGAGGCAAGTTACAAAGCTTAAAGAAATTCTTATTTCAGATTTATAAATTATGTTGTTGTATAGATACAGCCCTTTGCCAGAGCCCTTCCCCTAGGAAGCTGCTATTGTTGACTATTCTCTGAAGAGCTGAGGATCGGCAGATACAATGCTAGAAGAAAAGAGAGGTTTTCATATCCCACAGTGTCCACCACAGTCGGCACTCACCATGTGTGGCAAAATGACTATTGACATGTGGTGAATTGGTGCTTTACTTCTACCTCCTACTTTTTAAAATAAAATTTTTAATAAAATTCATTTATGCATGAACCAGTTCAAAAAAGTGTCTACTACTTTGCCTATAGTGTATTTGTATAAGTATGTTTGCAACATACAAAATAATGACGTCTTAATTTAGCACCTCTCCACCCTTAACAATCGCAGGCTCGTCCTTGGAGCCTATGTGCATGTGCTGCAAAATGCACTTGCACTGTGTGCGAAATCTGCACACAGCCATTGTTGTCAAACTTTGTACTGTGTAATTCAGAACAGCCTTAATCAGCATCAAGTGTAATGTAGATTTCTTGACAGTTTCTGAGATGCTGAGGTAGTGAATGTTGTATATGCCCACAAGCAAAAATTTGTACCGGTAAGCTTCTTACTCCAAAAATTTGAACAATGCTTTTCTGATTTTGAAAAGCACAGAATTGTTTTTGAATTCATGAAAGATCCATTTCACTTTGATATCTACAATTCTCAACTATCTCAAGAGCTTATGAGCCTTTTTTTTTCTTTGGAGAGGCACCGTTTTGAGAGAGATGTGATTTTTTACTTCAAAGCACTCAACCTTTGAAAGATGATTCAATTGTTACAATGTGGACTTCTATTTTAAATCAAAATGAGTTTGCGGTTCTAAATACAGTTATTCCAAAACTCTCTTCAATTTTTGGTTCAATGTGTCTCTGCAAATCAACTTTTTCTGCGACAGAAATGGTGAAATCAAAATATAGGTTGCAGATACTGGACGAAAATTTGGAGGTAGAGTTGAGATGTTATCTAACTGATTTTATACCTGATTTCCCTGGACTCCTTAATGAAGAGGTGTCAGATTTCTCATTAATTTTATCAATAAATAATTCAAAACATTATTGTGTATTTTTCTATCCCTCTCTATATTATAAAAACACAGTTAATTTTTTTTGTCATGTGGCAAAAATGTTAACATGTTTGCCACAATTTTGGAAGTATGAAAAAGTAGTTGGACACTGCTGTCATATATAGCTGGAGTTCTTGGTGTATATATTGCCTCTGAAGATCCATAGTCACCAAGTAATCCAATAACCTGGCTTCCTCGGGAGGGAAAATAGAATCGAAACCCTCAGAGCTGAGAAAAATCAGAGGACTGTCAGAAGAGTGATCAAAATACAGGGCTAGCTCAAGGGGCTATGGCACCCTGAGCTGGCCTTGCTTTTGGGTTGTCTGGGGGGACGGACCCTGGTCCGGCTTGCCCTGACCCCAGGTCAGGGAGGAGCAGGCCAGACCAGAGGCCAGGCTCTGCTCTCCTGCCGCTCCCCTGGGCCAGCTGCTCCACCCTAGGAGCAGGGAGGGCCAGCCCAGAGACGGGCAAGAGAGTGGAGTCCGACCCGTGGGCTGGCCCATCCTACCCTCGGGCGGAGTGCCTGGCTTAAGGTAGGGGCGGGAGCATGAAGTTTGGCGTCTGGGCTGGCCCACCTGCACCCCTATGTTGAGGCACCCCGAGCCACTACCTCACTGGCTCATTGGAAGAGCCAGCCTGTCAAAATAGCAGAATTACTGATGAGGTTTCTAGTATAAGTTAAGATACTTTAGCCACTGTCTGCAAACAGAAAATTTTCACACCAGGAAATATTGATGCTGATGTTTGTCTTAATTAGATTAAGGTAGTAGTGGTTTCCATTTACATTAAGATACTTTGCTGATTGTGTTTTTGGAGACTGCTTTATGCTTGGACAAAATGGTGGCAGGAGCGTGAATGTTTCAGATCAACTATGTAATTTCATGTGACTCAATATTCTCAGTGGCTAAAATCCTATGATGGAAATTGTACCTCTTCTATTCTATGAATATGGACAGCATAGCGGAACTAAAAACTGTCTGAACTAAAATGTAATATTGGGCTAACCAGGCTTTGCAAACTTCTATTATTTTTTTTTTCTTTTTTATACTGTGCAACCTGTTTTCAGTTCCAATGAAAGCAAATAATTGTGGCTTGAAATTATGTAAGTGCCAAACTTTTGGTAAATGTGCTGTGAATGTTTTGGATCTTAAACACATCTTCTCAGTTTTATGTGTTGTTACATTAATTGTAGCAAGTGGATAGACTCTGTGGAAGTAACGGCCTCTGTTGAAGACACAGATACTCTTAATTTTAGTGGCCTAAAACAGAAGTCTAATAAATAGACTTGAATTGATTTGCCTTGTCCAAGGAAGTGTATTTTCCATAAATGAATGTATTTCTTTTCTTTATTTTTTAAATATTGTTTCAATACTTTTTTAGTTTTGTGCAAATCTTAAGAGTATTTTAAAATTTAAGATTTTTTTTTACTTGAGGATTTCAGTTTGTGGGCTTTTTGATTAATATGAAAATATATAATATGTAAACAATCATTTTAACGTAGAACCCTTTTGAAATCCACCAAGTATAGTTGTGCTGAACCCAGAAGTGCTGATATAATTCAGATGAAGACTGTTTGTATTAAATTACTGTTTGCACTTAATGTTTGCAGTGAAGAAATTCACTTTTATGTGGTTGTAATGTCACATTTCTTTTGGACTAAGATACCGTACGTTCACAAGTCTGCAAGGTTGTCATTAGGGTACAGTATATAACTGGTGTCATTTTAAGTTTTGTTCTTTCATTGACCATTTTCATCATGAGATTTTGAGATACAAGGATATTTTTGGGAAAATGAATTAAGCTTCTTCAAACAGAGCGATGTCTAATAGGTAATGCTAGTATTAACGTTTAACTCCTTTTGCCCTGATTGAAGTTAAAATGATGATGTTCTGTGATTCAAGCACTGAATTAATTGTAATGCTTAAAAGACTAACAGATTTATTTACTGCATGAGCTTTCGTAGGAGAAAATCCCAGTTAGGAAAGCTCAGGCGATAAATAAGTTCATTAGTCTTTAAGTGCCACCAGATGACTCCTTTGTTTGTTTTGCTGATCTAACCTATGCTAACACCACCACCCCTTTAGAATATGAATTAAGTGTGGCACTCTTCTGAGCATGTTCTGTAACAGGCAGCATAATGATCAGTAGATCACTGGGGGCTTTGGTGACAGTGGCCTCATTTTCATATCATTAATAGACTAAATTGATGATGGCATAACACCCCCAGGTCGTATATAGCATGTCAGTAGGGAATTTGGTCTAGTATACTAGGACTAGGCTGTTAATCTAAAAGTCTATCCAAATCTTTTGTCTACCTTGGGAAATGATGCTTCCCACCATTCGTTCCTCTAAGTTAGTGTCCTATTTACATTTTCCAATCTATTCAAACAGTGTAAAATATATAGTTCTTGTGCAGTAATGAGGATAATTTCAGAGCTGTTTATTCAAAAGCTCTTCCCAAAATCAGGAAATCCATTGCATTTCCTACTTGGGATACTTGTTTGAGAAAAACAGAATGGTCCACTCTTTTTAAGGCACAAGGGCAACCGCTCACACAATCAGGATTGCATACAATACCTCCTAGGAAGCTTTCCGATGAGTTTTGCTCAGTTAAATGCACAATATAGAGAATTCTATAGTGTTGTCAAAGACCATCACCATCAGTTGTTGCTTGGGGGCAAAAAGTAGTAGAAACTAGATCAAAAGAGATGCTGAGCAAACAAATGACAGTGGGCAGGTTAACCTCTCTTGATTCAAACAGGAACTTGAAGAAGAATAGCCTCATAATAATGCTCATTGAGTTCCTGGTTTAATCATTAAAATAAAATCAATGCCCATGGTGAAGGAATGGCATGTAGTGGTTAAGGAACAAGACTGGCCATCATAAATAATGATTTGTGGTGTTCTTTGCCACAGATGTGCCATGTGACTTGGGAAAACCACTTAATTTCTCTGTACCTTCATTTTTCTCATCTGTAAAATCGGTATAATTACACTTGCCAAAGTCACAAGTAAATGCTACCGCAGAAATCACAACATTCAAAAACCAGTAGCTGAGCACTTCAGTCTTCCTAACCACTCTGTTGATGATATGTTAATAGCTGTGCTCAAGCAAATGGGTAACACATCAAGACTTCAAAGAGAAACTGCAGAATTGGAACTAATATGCAGATTTGATTGTGTGAAAGCAGGATTGAATCGTGACTATGGATTCTTTACCCATTACAACAGGTGATTTGACCTCACCTTCCTCTATGTGCTGTTTCCCAGTGTTTGATTCTTAATAACTGCTTTGATTTGCTGTAACAGGGTGACCTGATCCCATGACTTACACTTTCCTGTGTTTATTTTCCTTAAGTTTCCCCCATCTTGAAAGTGTCTGACGAAGCGGGATTTTTCTCCCATGAAAGCTCACACGATAAATCAATTTAAGTGCCACAGGACTCCTTGCTCCTCTTGGAGAGGAACACCATAAAGATACAAAGTGTTGTAATAATTACTGTTGACTCTTCACTGCTATGACAGTATGGTGTATAGCAGAGAATGAGACACAAGTGCATAGACAGCAGCTGATCAGCCATTCTATGGCTTTTATAAATCTATCGCAATACAATAGCTACTGAACCCTGCTTGATGACACTTCCGCTGAATTTTCATTTTGTGAATAGAGAGCTTCATTGTGGCTTGTTTTCCCGGTGGTGATGGAAGGCATTGTATGTATGTTATTACATTAAGATCATCACACACCTCTTTCTGATTTTTACTCTAAATAAATATTTATGTTGCTAGTAAAACTGAAGTGAGTTAAGATTGGGTGATGCACAACTCTGATAGTGCCATTCTGGTCCTGGGACTATTTCCTACATTGTTTAATGGCAGATAAAATACTGCCAGAGGAAGCTTTCTGTGAAAGGTGACCAGATGTTGAAGATCTTGAGATGGGAAATGACTTACAGAACCTGGAAGGGACCATGAGAGGTCATCAGATCCAGTCCCCGGCACTCATGGCAGGACCTAGTACTTCTGAAACTCAGGCTGTTTTTCTTTATTATGATAGTTTTACTGGAAGAGCCAAGTGAATAGGTGTAGGACGTGCAGCAATACAAAGCAGGGAGTGCTGAGTGAATTAGCTCCACATGCAGCAAAGTAGTGGGGTGTTTCAGGCAAATACACCCAGACTGTTGCACATCTCTAAAAATTAGTTCTTTGTGAACTTCAGCTTGTAATCTTGTTTGTGTTTTCATGGCTCCTGTCTTGTAGCTACAATTCAAGAATTTTTTAAAATGTGCTAATCTCATGCTAATATCTATGTTGTTTAATAATAGGGACTTCAGTAAAAGCTGTGATTGTTTGTTTGTTTTCTTTATGAATCATCCAATGGGGAGTTTAATAAGAATCATATAGTAGCACCTTGCTCACACATCAAGCCTCTCCGGGATGGAAAACAAGAATCTGCTGTCACTGGAACAAGGACAAAGGTGGTTGAATATGTTCCATGATGTGGAGGTGTCTGTTGACTTTCCAACAGAAGTTGGAGGATGCAGGTTTTATGTACTTTTCTCTATTCATAAATTGCAAAGGCTCATTTCTGAGCCTATAATATTTCAAAATTGTTCAGCATATGCCACACAAAAGTCCAGAAATACAAAACCTCCTAGAGACTGAATCCTTTTTGTTTCACGATGTACCCATCTGCCTATTATTCTGTCAAGTTCTATAGAACTATGAAACAAAGCAATGCTGATGATGTTTACTTTGGCTCAGGACTGAGACAGTTATTTTAAATTTAGTTAATAGCTGCAGTTGTGAACTGTGGTGGTTTTGCAACATGTTCTTTTCTGTTTTCTTGTCTCTAGATCTCTCAGATGAGTCGCCCAGACCTGATTCTTTTTCTGATGAAGTATCTTATGGCTCTAATAGTTGGGATCCCGTCTGTCTTTTGGGTTGGAAGTAAAAAGACCTGCTTTGAATGGGCCAGCTTTTTTCATGGACGCAGGAAAAAGGAGTGAGTTCTGATATGTGAAGACTTACTGGTGTAATATTGTCCAATAAACACTGTCTTTACTATAATGCTGGGAAAGCACTATGAGTTAATCCCATTCAAACCAGTTCCTTCTTGCAGAGGGAAATGGAAGCAGAGAGAGCTTGCTTAGAAATGTTGCTCTGTTCAGTGTACCTTAAAAGTCAACAAAATAAACAAACCAAAAAACCCAGACCCTGTCCTGTATTTGCACCAGATTGTTTTCTTGATAACAGAATCAGATAAATGTGCTTCATCTATTTTCAAGCTATTCCGCTTCATTGTTCTTAGAGGACATAGGATACATCACAATACTGCCCATTTGTGTCACTTCCTGAGGTGTGCAGTTACTAGAGTTTCCTTTTCTATAAGTATCATCTCTTCAGCTAGGCAACTGATCATCTCTATTGAAATGAAGCAAATGTTTTTTCAACCGTGATTGTGACAATTGTGCGCACTTCTTAATCCTTCTATTGTGGAAAGGAACCCCTAGCAAAATGCAATTTAATAAAATTAATTACTGTAAAATCTGTCTTAAGTGACCGCTCAATGGCCTGACAAATCCACTGCTTAACGCAAAAGTGGTTGTCTACAAAAGATGGAACAAAATTGCATTCAATATAGTTGGGGCAGAGTTTTAAGGGAAAAGGCATCCTTATAAAAATGGTTGCTTTTATAAGCTTCACAGCAATTTAGTAAGATTAGTACATCATTTATCCACCCACATACGCCAATTCAACTAATGCAGTATTTCCGAACCTGGACATCCCTGGATGTGACAGACTAGTCTGGGTTGAATAGGATGCAGGGTAGAGAATGAGAGCAAAGAGGCAGAGAAAGTTGCATGGCATCAGTTGCTCCATCCTGAACATTATCCTTTAGATAAAATAGATGGTGCTCCTGGGAGCTGCCAGACTTGTTGCTGTGTTCTTGTGGTGGCCCTTACTATTGCGGGCACTAAAGCAACTCTGACACACACCTGTCTTCTGGCTCAAGCTGTACTCCTTTTGCTGTGGCAGTTAGATCAGCAGTGAGAGACCAAACTGGTTTGTCTTCACAGGATAGCCCCAGACCAAGTAGACTGCAGCATTTTAATAAGTGGGAGAATGAGGAGAAGGTGCCATCAGATGATGGGGAGACACCAGGGGCAGGGGAACAAAAAAGACAGCTTTTAAAAAGTTTTTTTTTCCATTCTTCAAAATGACTAAAAAAGATCAAATTTGACAGAAAAATCATTGACACGTCCACTGATCCAACATGGAGGGGCTCCAAAAAAATAACAAGGCTGGGAACCATAACCACTGAGCAACGAGCTAAAGGCAAAGATTGATTTCCTATGCAAAACTGTATGTATTTGTACTTCACAAAATAAGCAGCTCTTATGAAGATTTCTAATTCAGTTTTTAATATCACTGTGGGAAGCGAATGACTTTTCCTATTAACATAGATGACTGCCTCTGCAGGAATCTGAGCGTGTTGATCTACTGTAATGTCTCATGGGGGTTCTTGTGGCAGTATCTCTGAATGCTCCCGAGGTGAGGTCAGAAGGCAGGGGTCAGCTACCCAAAAGATAAGAGCCATTTATAAAATTCCTTCAATAACGAAGAGCCAAAATGGTTGTAGCCTCCTAGTGGGGGATGGGACGAGCTGGGCCA
Organism: Podocnemis expansa; assembly: GCA_007922195.1. Classification (NCBI taxonomy): domain Eukaryota; kingdom Metazoa; phylum Chordata; order Testudines; family Podocnemididae; genus Podocnemis; species Podocnemis expansa. The sequence goes on from ML682105.1 coordinate 2,375,411, forward strand.
GGGTGCCTGCTGCAGGGTCATACGGCGAGGGGTGGGAAAGCCTAGAACAAGGAACGGGCCCCAGCAGGGCCCGCCATTGGTGGTGGGGAGCCAGGCATGGGACATCTGCAAGGTCCCCTGGTGTCGGGGCGGGGCCTGGAGCTCAGAGCCATAAGGGAGCAGCCAAAGAGCCACATGTGGGTTCAGAGCCACAGGTTGCAGACCCCTACCATAAGGGAACTCCAGGTTTAAAAGAAAATTGTTGTTTTAGTTCTTGCATGATCTTGCTTAAGAAGCTTCATAAATCCTATAGAGGTCCTGTGACACTGAAAAATTAACAAATTTATTTATTGCATGAGCTTTCATGGGAAAGAATCACATCTTGTCAGACACTTTAAACCTGATCCCATACGCTTCCCTATGTGTATTTTTCTTCCATTCTATTAGTTCCCCCATCTTTAAAGTGTCTGACAGAGTGGGATTTTCTCCCACAAAAGCTTATGCAATAAATCAATTTGTTAGTCTCTAAGTGCCACAGGTCTCCTTGCTTGTTTTGCTGAACTAGACTAACACGGCTACTGCTTTGGAATGAAGCTGCTTGTGTCACGTGAGTTAAGGGCAGCTCTCTATTTACGTTGCAATTATGCTACAATACAACCTACACGCCTAATCACGAAGAGCAATTTACAGGTTATGGGACAGTTTTCTAAACACTGGCCAAAATGTTCCAACTGGGATGCTTAAAATCAGGCATCTCAGCCCATATGTGGGTATCTAAATAAGTGGCCTGATTGTTCTGTTTGTAACGTTTTGCCCGTGATATGCGTATTACCGCTACATGTTTAATGATGGCATAGGCCAATTTGAAAGAGCTTTTGTGATCATGTTGCTGTATTTTTACTTTAACAATAACTATTACAATTGCATGTTTTGACCAGAGCTGTAAATGAGAGTCGTCAGGTGCTGCAGGAGCCTGATTTCGCTCAGTCACTTCTGAGGGATCCTAATACGCCCATTATCCGAAAGTCAAGGGGAACTTCCACCCAGGGGACTTCCACTCATGCCTCATCAACTCAGCTGGCTATGATGGATGATCAGCGGAGCAAAGCTGGCAGTGTCCACAGTAAAGTAAGCAGTTACCATGGCAGCCTCCACAGGTCACGTGACGGCAGGTGAGTTCCATGCACAGTTTAAAATTCTGATGGAAATGTTACCAGTGAGCCTCTATATTTGTGGGAATTGTGGCCATTGGCTTCACTTTGGCCACCAGGAGTTGGAGTCTGGCCTTCTGCTAATATTCTCTTTCCCAAACCGAATTATTTCCTCTTTCTTTGGTCCTTAAAGAACTTTAACATCTGGAAAGAGGAAATGTACCATGATTTCTTTCAGTAGCTCTATTAGTGTATGAATTAGGCAGGCAGTCTGAAGGCTGCCAGTAGCCCTCTTTCTCTCTTGAGACAGAACATGCCGTGTGTATGTGTAGAATATAGTAGAGTATGGGAAACAAAATCTTTTGCAAGTTCAGTGCAATGTTTGAGCATGGCGGCTTTGTTCATTTTGATTTGCTGAAGTAATCTGACCTGATCCTGTGATTAGACTTACTTCACTGCATTTACCCCTCCTTCCTATACTGTATTTTTTCCCATTTCCAAGTATCTGATGAAGTGGGATTTTCTCCCATGAAAGCTCATCCAATAAATAAATTTGTTAATCTTTAAGTGGCACAGGACCCCTTGGTTATTTTGTTGAACTAGACTAATATGGCTACCCGTCTGGAACTAACAGAAGAACACACTAGATCCTCAGCTATAGTAAATGTTCATAGTGTCACTGAAAAAAAAAATTGCAGCTTACTTCAAGTGGCCACTTGGGTAGCCTGTATTTACTTACCAAAATATTATTTGCAATGTTCGTACAGCACTGTGGTAATTACATGTAATAGTTCTGTTACATCCTGTTATCCCCATGTCATACGTGGATAAACAGAGAAATGTAAAGCAACTTGCCAGAGGTTACACACACATTCAGTGGCATGGCCAAGTAAAATGACTCTATTGCTGTTCATAAAACATAGCCCTGTGTATGCCAAGAGTTTGTGATTTATTTACATAATTACTCTCACACCTCGTCTCTCTTGCCTGAGGTAATAATGAAGCTGACCTTGTTTTCATAAATTAGGTATACCCCATGCAGCTACAGAGGTGTAGAAGACAGACTGCCTCATGGCAGCATGTCACGACTGACTGATCACTCGAGGCATAGCAGTTCACATCGGCTCAATGAACAGTCACGTCACAGCAGCATCCGGGATCTCAGCAGCAACCCAATGACCCACATCACACACGGTACCAGCATGAACCGGGTTATTGAAGAGGATGGAACTAGTGCTTGATTTGTTTTCGACATCAAGGAGACGTTCCTGAGATGGTTTGACTTGGCATCCATTTCTCAGCGACGTGAAATACTCGATATTGTCGTGCTTCCCGTTGGTGCTGATTTTGATTATCAGGAAGCTGAGGTCTGGCTTTACCTATTTAAAGCCACCTGTCATTGTGCTTATGTCAGTGCTAGGATGCTCAATGATCAGCAATCTGGAAATTAACAAAAGTAAAAGCTAGCGGTAGCTCCATTTTGAACATGCCATTAGGTAATTATTAATTATTTATTTGGTAACTTGTTTTCCCATTCTACATGGTAGCTGGATTTCTTATTAGGAAATCCCCAAATACTTTGAATTTCAGTAATTGCTACCGTTGAAGACTCACTGGAGAGGTCATGTTAAGAGTTCCAGTAAGCAGAAGGAAACCCTTGAATACTTGAAGGAATTCTTTTCATGAAACCCTTTTGTCTTTATTTTGATAATAAAATGGTTCTTCTTGTCATCATGCACAGAGAGAGGGCTGCATAAACACTGTAGAAAGGACATCGGAGAAATCAGCAGGCATTTTTAAACAATTACACTGGAAATACAACAAAAGAATGAGCATTCTGTAGGAAGAATGCAACTCCAGTGAAAAGTGTCAGTTTTTACACACTTTTTTTTAGGCTCAGTTGTTGGGGTACAGCGCAGGGAAGGTATGACTTTTTAAAAAAAAGAATGTGTGTTGTCCTTGCTGTTTTCTTTTTTTAATGAAATGCTATTTATATTTTCTACTTGTTTGCAATTTTTCCTGTGGGGAGAGGTAGGAAATTCAATTTGAAGGCAGTTACTTAGGTAATATTTAGCTACCCATTTTTAAATTAACATGGAAAGCCTGTCAGAGTCTGTGTTCCTGACCTCAAAAACAGAAGATGGGAGAACCTGAATTTCCCATTTAAACTGGAATGTTAAGGCTAGAGACTGATGAGCCTATAAGAACAAATCCTTATCCCAACCCCCGTAGCTTAGAGATGGAGGGAGCTGGTGTGGGGACCCACCAGAACACAACAGAAATGTGGTCTTTGAGAGCTCCCCTTATATTAAGCATGTTGGGAAGTAGGAATTTAGAGGCAAGTTGGAGTGTATTGAGGAAGGATTGGAGCAGGGAGCAGTGGATCCATGAATGCACAAATCCACTAGCCAGATCAATTTGGTGTGGAAAGGAGGTGATGGGATGGTCAGGGTCAGGAATCTGCTGCCACTCTGCTGTCTTGGAGGTGGGGCAGCTTTTCACATTTCCCCTCTGGAGGCCCCAGCCAATTTAGGTGGGGTGTGCACTGAGGAGAGTATTTGTCTTGTATTATGGGTCTTTACTATCTAGCACACCACTATATATAGTTTGGAACAGTGAATTCTTGGATTTTTGTAGCAACAGATCATTTTGCTCCCCTTTTGCCTTTAGGGTATATCGTGTCTTTGTGGACATTGCAGGCAAAGGCACGTCATGTTTGAGATGGTATAGTAAATCTGAAGTCACTACTGTAAGTTTCAAATATCACTCACCATGAAGAAACACTGGTTACATTTGAACCTACCTCAGTCATTACTGTAGAACACTGCTGGGAAATAACATAATTATTTTTTTCTTTTGTCCTAATATTCATTCCCTTTTTGACCTGTCTGAGGCTTGTTGAAAAGACTTTGTACATGCTTGGATGGCGTAACCTCAGGGGCAAAAAAAAAAAAAAAAAAAAAAAAGGGCAAAAGCCCAGGGTATGTACTTCAGAGGCTTTTTGGAGCAGCAAGACTTAGTCTGTGCAACTATTATTCATTTTAATTATACCCCAATGACATGACAACAAATCATTTAGCCATGTTAGTCTTTAAAATCAAAGGTTGCTCTGGGAGTCGCCATGCCTTTAAAAAATCTGTTTGTTATAAATTGTTTTTCCCAGCCTAAGCAGGCTTTGCTCCAAAAGAGAAGCATGAACCAAGACCAACTTGGAATATAATCTCTGGAAGCTGCTCTGTATTCTCCCTACTGGGAAAGTTCCAGAGTAGTGATAAAAGTTACTTCACACACATGCCTTGAGAGCAAAAAGGCCCTGTAATTTCTGTTGGCTTGGCTGCATGGGTAGCTAACTGCCATGATTACGTCTAATGTTAAGTCTCTCATTGCTCTACACCATCTCTTTTTAAAGCAGATGGGTATGAGGTGTTTTGAGAGACTTTTGGGCTGATAAATTTACAATTCCATATTCCCAAGAATGGGGAAACATGTCCTTGGTTTAAAATTTAGCTTAAACTGAGCAATTCCTTGGTTTTGCAAAGGGACGCTATTTTGTAGGAATTTGGATTTACAAAGGGAGTAAGTTATCTTCAACTTTTTTAACTATAGTAACTGAAGGAAAATATTTTATACTAATCTTTTATGCTGTGTTTGCAATAGTGTTCTGATTTTGGCAACGGTTTTCCTGTTGTGCTTTGACTTGTTTAATAACTGGGGGGAAGGGGATTGGGAATGGTTGTAGTTGGATCCATGGTTTGTTGTTAATCTGGGGTTTTAAATCATGTTGTTGGTTTTGGATGTGAGTTAGACTTTCTCACTAACCTATTCAGTGCACAATATGCATGGACTAAAGGCTCTTAAAGTACAACATGCTGGTCCCAGATGCTGATTTCCTCACCACCACTACCATCCTCTTGGCATGTCTGTCCTTAAGGATGGGTGGGGCCCAGGGCAAATTGCCCTGTATGGGCCCCCACTGCCAAAATGCTACTGAAGCTCAGTGATTCCCCCCCCCCCAGCCTGCTGAACCATGGGGCCCAGGGCAGTTGCCTTGCTCGGCCCTCACAAAGATGGCTGGGCCTGTTGGAGTCCCAACCTTGCGTTCTGCTAGCTTCAAAACTGAGTTAATATAATACTACATTGTATTTCTAAAGCACCAGCCTTTTTATGGTTTGATTCCTTTAAAAATGATGAATTAAGCATCACAATACTTGGGTAATATTCCATCACCATTTGCAGTTGGGATAATAGAGAGAGAGAATTTGTATCTCCAGAGGTAACAAGGAAGGCTGTAGCAATACTGAAAATAAAATCAAGGAGCTCTCCTGATTTCCAGCTTTAGGCCTTGTCTGCAAGGCCCTCTATATTTTTATTGCTTCAGTAACAGCATCATGTTGTCAAGGAGTGAACGCCTTGAATTTTTCTTGTGCATGCTGGCCCACCATGTTTACCTCTAAAATCTCATGGCAGCATATTTGTGTTCAGGGACAACCCTTTCCAGTGGACAGACTGGGTGATTGCTGGGGACACTGAAATGGTCAGGAACCACTTGAGTTGTATCTCTGACTGCAGGCTGGGAATGACAAGCACTTGCCAGATTATCTATGGCTACAGCATCCCTAGAGCTGTCAGTGTCCTTTATTTCTTATCCCTTGGCTACTATGTCTTCAGCCTGCTCCATCCTATCTTCTATGGTCTTAAGGAAACTTTGCTTAATGAAGATAAAGTAACAATGTCAAAGGTACAAGTTTGTCTGAGAATGCAATGTGTCCCAAGAACAGTGTTTTGCCTGTTGAACCACAAAGTGTTTGGAGGGTTGGGTTTTTTTAAACCTTAAAAAACCAAACATTTGTTGTTTTGTAAAGTAGTTTGCTTGCTCTCAAATGCTGTAAATTGGTATTTTCTTAGATTTAGTTTTTTTAAATGTAAGTTTTGCTACAGAGGCTTTAGTCATGAACTGTATAAAGCACATACTGAAAAATGGATGATCAGAGATTGATTACAGGATACTGTTTGTTACCTATAGGCTCTTGGTTTAGAAACATCTCAGGTTGGCAGTAATGTCAGGGCTGCCGCTGAAATCAGTATGGCTGTCTCAGTCTCATTCCTCAAGGGCAGGCATCTACATGGTAACTCTCCACCACAGTTTGGATTTTTAGCAGAGATGCTAAAGATAACATGGGTATAGACACTGCATTACTATCTGCTTCAGAGCTGATCTGTCAAATTAACAGACGAGGCATGAAGAGGAAGGATGGGAAAGTGCACTGTATTGTTCTGAAATAGACTAAAAGAGTTAAGTTTCTACTACTGTCAGTCTTGGTACCTTTTACAAGCACTACACTTATTTAAGGTCCAAGCCACATACCCACTCACTCACTCTTCTAATAACTTCAGTGAAAGAGCTGCCTGAGAAGGCCTTGCAGGATTGCAGCATTAAAACAGAAGGAACAGCTTCTGGAAACTGCTATCATATGCAGATTCATCTTTGCTGCCAGAGGTCCTATTTGTGCAGTGGACTGTTGAAATTCATATCAGTCTAAATTTTTGTGCTGATGTAGCTATCTTGTGACTGTGTTACGATGATTGCCAATGAACAATGACTCTGAGATGGGATATCTTAGATGTTTTCACCTATAATGAACTGTTGTAGGTTCACATGCTCAAGACCTCAGTACATTGAATGAAATTCTCATCTCTTCAAATGTTTTCTTTTGAGAGTGCAAATGTACTGTACCTCCATCCATTTCTGAAAGAGGGGAAAGCTTTTGTGTTTGTGAGATTTGTGTTTAGTGGGTGCACTATGTTATTAGCATGTTAATGCACCTAAAGTTAGTTGGGTTTTACTCACTCAGCTCTTGGTAGACTTGTTTACTGTAGGCCAGTGTCAGGTTTGTAACATTTGATTTTTAGCACTTTACCTGTGAGTGTGCAAACAGATTACCGTGTAGTGGATGTACATGTTGATTTTAGACCTTTTAAAATTTTTAATAAAATGACAAAAATAATTGTAGTTGGTCTCTGTTAGTAGACTTGATTTTTTTTTCAAATTTTATGTAATTTTATATGTCTTTAAAAATACATTTCAGGGGAAGCAGTTACTTAGTAACCTTGAAGGATTTCCGTACTGCTTTCTACCATATCTAGCAGCAGCCTATCTAAAAATTAGTTTCTAAACCCCACTCCTAGAGGATGCTAGACCCGATGTTCCTTCCAGTTTCCTGAAGCCAGCAACAAAACAGCTTCTACAGTACCTTAACATAGTTTCCTTTAAAGCAATCCAGCCTTGGGCTCCCACACAGACAGCCAAGTCAAATGTGACAAGGATTATTGAAAATCCTTTTTAATTTATATATAAGTTTTACCAATCCCAAGAGATCAGGTATTGTATGTTACTCACCAGGTTGATGAGTATTTCAGAACTTACCCAAATACATGCTTACAGCCCTCATTATTAACTAATTTAGGATTTATTATAACATGCATGTATTGTGATTAAAGAAAATAATACATAGAGGTATGAATAAAGTTCTTAGCTCAGTTCCATAGTACAGATGGTGAACTGTTGAGTTGCAAAAAGCTCTTTCTAGAATCAGTTCATCAAGTTATGGTCCAGATAGGAAGTCCATGTTAAATAGCAAGGTAATCCAGAGAGGAGCTGGAGACCTCAGTCTTTTGTCTTAACTTCCCCCAAATGAAGCTGAACAGAGCTGAGATGATCACATTAGGGCCCTAGAGTTCCTTTAAAGATCTCTGGTAGGCTAGATAGCCTCTTGACAGTAGTTAACACAACAGATGGATTCCTTGGGTGAAGAATGGGAATGTTTGTTTTGAAGTTAAATCTTTATCACCTAGGCACAGACCAGTAATTAGCTGCCTTGATTCGTATAACAACTACACTTCAAATCATTCATAGATGGCTTATAACAAACTTCAAAGAGAAATAAAGATAATGATAATATTATGCCTGGGTTTCATCTAAATGTTTCTATTCCCTTTTGATCCCTGAGTCCCTAGAACATGGTAACAGATGGGAACTGTCTGGTAACACTGCTAACCTCTGACAATGTACAGGTAAACACAGACAAATGTAGTCATTATCATCTTCCAGTTTTCTAACAACACAAGTCTAAATTTCAAAGCCCTCATGTACATGTTTTATAAAACAATGACTTTATTTATTCATAAGAAATTGCTTTGTTCACTATGTCTCTAAAAGTTGAATTTGGGTCATTTAGCTTGTTAGTCGCTTAACTCTTTGTGGCTCCGCAAAAACAATGAGAGTCCTGTGGCACCATAAAAACTAATTTCTTTGGGCATAAGCTTTCCTGGGCTCCAGCTCAATGACAAAGAGAGATTTTCTCCAGCACTAGAGAGCTCAATGACAAAGAGAGATTTTCTCCAGCACTATGCAATATCTGAGGCACTCCTCATCTTCTTGCTCCTGGCAGTGTACACACTCTGTGGTACCACCGATGGAACTGATCTCCAAGTTTTGATCTTCTGAGGACTGGGATGAAGGTCAGAGATCACCTATCCCTTCCTGTCCTTATGAATACCAGTGGAGATCGTCTATGCCATGGCAGTATCCTCCACTCCAACTGTGCTAGTGCCACTGGTTTCTCGCACCATGAGGCCCTCCTTTGCATCCTCTGTATCAGTCCTGTTGGCTTCATTGGGCATCCTGGCCACAATACCCTTCCTCAGAAACCATCACTTCTCAAGGAGGCTTCATCTGTTTCACCCTCTTGGGTGCCTTCAAGCAGGTGCCCAGAACTGGTAATGGAAGATGAGCAACTCAGTGAGGTTTCAACAATACCTTTGAAGCAGGAGGGATTCCAGTCATCCTCTTCTGATATGGCGGTTGCTTTGACAGCCCCCTACCATCTGTTGATGACTACCAGCAATTCCAGGATCTCCTGGATAGAGTGGCTAGAGAGCTTCACATTCCCCTGGAAGAGATCATAGAAGCATAGGGTTAGAAGGGACCTCATGAGGTCATCTAGTTCAACCCCCAAGACACTCAGCATGAACTGCTGGATATACTTTACTAAATGGGGTCAAGCAAAGTTGCCCTGTCATCATGAGCCAACTCACACATTTTAGTATATGCTAGCCACATGTGTGCCTACTCCAGAGGGGGCAGAAAAAACATACTTTGTACCAGCCAAGGGGTCTGAGTTTCTGTTTTCTCACACATCTCTCAATTCACTTGTGGGCAGGCAGTGACAGAATGAGCTAGGTAATAATTGTACCCATGCTCCATGGAGGACAAATGGCTGGACTTCTAAGGTTGCAAAGTCATCTCTTCAGCCAGCCTTCAATTCAGGATTTCAAATGATCAGGCATTACTTGCCAAATACAATTTCCCAAATTACAGCAAATTGGAAAACTTTGTCGGAAAACTGCCACAACAGGACCAGACCTGCTTCCAGGATATAATTGAAGGGGAAAGCTTGTGGCAATGAGCATGCTCCAGTCAGGTAGATATGACAGATACTTCATTGCACTCAGTGGTCACGGGCATGGTATTGAGAAGAGAGTCATGACTCCATTACTCTGGTTTCCCAGAGAAGTACAAAAATACCAGTGAAGACCTCCCTTTCAATGAATCCTTCCTCCAAACCCTCAAGGCTTTGAGAGGTGTACTCCATTAATTGGGTATTTACACACTGGTGCTGAAACGTAAGTTCTCTAGAATGGACATGTTCATCAGAAGTGCAAGACACCCTCCTGGGCAGCAGGAAGGAGTACGCTAAGCATTCCTACTGGTCCAAATGGATTTGCTACTGAGGCCCAACAGAGAGGATTTTTTCTGGAAGAGCTGGGGATTCCCCTTCTTCTGGACTCTCCCCTGTCCTTTGAAGTCTAGTGGCAATTAGTGTCTTCCAGCCCCTACATGGAAGGACATGCCATATTTACCTATCTGTTGACTGCTAGGTTTAGGAAGAGTCTCATCAGAATGCTGCTCCACCCTCAATTATTACTCCCCCCATGTAGCCCCCTGTAGGACCTTAATATAGTTTTATGGGCACTAATGAAATAGCCCTTTCCCAAGAAAGTTGCCTTCCTTGTCATTATCACTTTCTGGCAAGAACAGCAGGTGAACCTGGGGCATGATCTGGGACGCTCCTTTCACCATTTCCCATAAGGGGATGCTCCTACATCCCAAGTTTTTGCCAAAGAATGTATGCCAGTTCATCTCAACCAAACTATCCACTTATCTGCTTTCTTTCTGAAGTCTCATGCCTCAAAAGAGGAACAAGACTTCACTCCCTCAGTGTCAGCCCAGGCCTTTGCTCTACCTGCCAAGGACAAGACCAACCAGAAATCTTGTAAATTGTTTCTCATAATAGTCAAGAGGATTAAGGAGCAAGCAGTCTTCATACAGAGAATCACCAAGTGGATTTTGGGGTGCATGACATTATGCTATGAGTTGCCAGGGCTGCCTCCTCCGCTTGGGGTGATAGCCCATTTCATGAGAACCCAGGCTTCGGTCACACCCACCCTCTATGATAATGCCACTTTGGGACACATGCAGAGTGGCCATGCACGTATCTTTGCCATGCCTCATGCCTCAGCCTCATTCGGTGCAGCTGTCCTTTGCTCAACCTTTCCAGGTTCAAACTTGCACTCTCTTCCGAATTAGATACTGCTAGTTAAGTACCCTCAGTGGAATGCAGTAGAGATCACCACTCAAACAAGAGTTTACTTAACCGTAGCAGGAAGTTTTGAGATGTATTCCCTATCTGTATTTCACTTCTTGCTCTTTTTTCCTCTTGAATTTGCGGTGGAGAAGGACCCGGAGATATAGTCAGTCCTTCTGCCCTTTATCACCTCAGACAAAACCATGAGGCAAGCCAAGGGCACACGCACAAACCAATGGACACTACTACTTGAAAAATCTTCAGCTCCAGATGCATGGTATATTTGTGTAAACCCTAAGGGGAGTGCAGAGGCTAAGGACCACACACACATCTCAAAGAACCCCCAGTTACAACTTACAGGTAAGTAATTTTTGTCCACAACTACTTGATACAGGAGAAGAGTGAGGCAAAACATCAGCTACCAGTGTAGGAGCATCCAGTCTCTGTAGCAATCTTCTATTCCTCCCTTGACAAGGCTGTGAATCCACCCACCTTGGCCTTAATAGGTGAGTTTAAGGTGTTCCAGTACCTGATGAAACACATGGTGACATACACCTGGAAGCTGTCTGAGAGAAGCAGCACCAGTGATTGAGAGCAATTAACTGTAAGTATGCACCAGAATCTCAGTTTAGCTTTTGCTCTTATTACAATGACTTGTGAGCTCATTTGTGCAACCGGGTGGGGTGGGGGGTGAACTGTAAAAGTAAAGAAGCTGACACTCATTCAAGTGAAGCACCATTTCAATATGTTTCAGTGTATGTATTTATGTGGAGGAGCAGGGTGAGCATGAAAACTACTCCAGACACATGAAAGGGGGATTGTGATCAAATAAGTTTGAGATTCACTGCACTAGAGCTCAGGCAGCCCTTTGCCCCATGTCTGGGGAGCATCCCTTATGCTGACATTGTAAGCTTGCTGTGTGAAGTGTGATCAGCACACTTAAAAGATGCTGCTTCTTATTGGAGACTCCCAGATCAAGAGCCAGATAAGAAGCAATGGGCTTAAATTACAGCAAGGGATGTGTAGGTTGGACACTAGGAAAAAATTCCTAACAGTCCAGGTGATTAACCACTCAAATAAGTTACCAAGGTAGGTTGTGGAATCTCCAACATTGAAAGTGTTTAAGAGCAGGTTAGACAAGCACCTGTTGGGTGGTTTAAGAGGGCCCTTGGTCCTGTCATAAGTGCAGGGAAGTGGTCTTGATGACCTCTCATGGCCCTTTCCAGTTTCTGTGATTCTTTAGCTACCAACTTTACCCACCTCCAAACAATTAGACAACTGCTTATTAGCCACCAAGGAATCTGCATGGATATTCATTCACAGAATCATAGAATATTAGGGCTGGAAGGGACCTCATGAAGTCATCTATTCCAATCCTCTGCGAAAAGAGGACCACTCCCACTAAATCATCTCAGACAGGGTTTTGTCTAACCAGGCCTTAAATGTTTCCAAAGATGGAGATTCTACCACCTCCATCGGTAACCCATTCCAATGCTTCACCACCCTCCTAGTGGAAAAGTTTTCCCTAATATCCAACCTAGATGTCCCTAGTTGAAACCTGAAACCATTGCTCCTTGTTTTGTTCTCTGTCACCACTGACAATAGCCTAGCTCCCTCCTCTCTGGAGCACCCCTTCAAGTAGTTGATGGTTGCTATCAAATTCCCCCTCAGTCTTCTCTTCTGCAAACTTAAATATGCCTAGTTCCTTCAGTCTCTCCTCATAAGTCACGTGCCCCAGCCCCCTAATCATTTTCGTTGCCCTTCCCTGGACTCTTTCTAATTTGTCCACATCTTTTTTTGTAGTGGGGAGCCCAAAACTGGACACACTATTCCAGATGTGGCATCATCAGTGCCGAATAGCAAGGAATAATCACATCTCTTGATCTGCTGATGCAGCCCAATATACTGCTGGCCTTTTTCGCAACAAGGGCACACTGTTGACTCGTATCCAGCTTCCCATCCACCATAACCCCCAAGTTCTTTTCTACAGAGCTGCTACTTAGCTGGTGGGTCCCCAGCCTGTAGCATAACAGGATTTTTCTGTCCTAGTTGCAGGATTTTGCATTTGTCCTTGTTGAACCTCATGAGATTTCATTGGCCCAGTTTGTCTAGGTCTCCCTGAATCCTCTTGCTACCCTCAAACATATATACCGTTCCCCCAGGCTTGGTGTCCACAAACTTAGTGAGCGTGCAATCTATCCTATCATCCAGATCATTAATGGAGATGTTGAACAAAAGTAGCCCCAGGACCAATCCCTGGGGCACTCCACTTGTTATTGGTTGCCAACCAGACATTGAGTCATTGATCCCTACCCACTGAGCCTGATGATCTAGCCAGCTTTCTATCCACCTTACAATCCATTCTTCCAAACCATACTCTTTTAACTTGTGACAAGAATGCTGTGGGAAACCATGTCAAAAGCTTTGCTAAAGTCAAGGTGTATCATGTCAACTGCTATCTTGCATCCACAAAGCCAGTCATCTCATCATAGGAGGGAATCAGGTTGGTCAGGCACAATTTGCCCTTGGTGAATCCATGCTGACTGTTCCTGACCACCCTGTTTTCCACCAAGTGGTTCAGAATGAATTCTTTGAGGACCTGCTCCATGATTTTTCCAGAGATTGAGGTGAGGCTCATTGGCCTGTAGTTCTCCAGATCCTCCTTTTAACCTTTCTTAAAGATGGGCACTATATTTGCCTTTTTCCAATCATCTGGGACCTCTGCCAGTTGCCACGAGTTTTCAAAGATAATGGCCTTTGGCTCTACAATCACATCAGCCAACTCCCTCAGCACCCTTGGATGCAGGTCATCCAGCCCTATCGACTTGCGTATGTCCAACTTCACTGAGTAGTCCCTAACCTGAACCACCATCACCGAGGGCCGCTCTCCTTCTTCCCATTCTGTCTTGCCTGGTGCAATAGCCTGGGTGCTGACCCTGCCTATGAAGACTGAGGTGAAAAAAAGTATTGAGTACTTCAGCCTTTTCCGCATCATCCGCTTGTGGGTTTGCCTGCCCCATTCAGTAAGGGACCTACACCATGTCCGATCCTCTTCTTGTTACTGACATACTGTAGAACCCCTTCCTGTTATCCTTTACATCCCTTGCTAGCTGCAACTCCAGTTGCCTTTTGGCCTTTCTGATTTTATCCTTGCAGGCCTGAGCAATATCTTTACACACCTTCTTCTTGTAAGCTTCCTTTTTGTGTTTCAGCTCACCATAGAGTTCTCTGCTAAGCCACACTAGGCACCTTCCTTATTTGCTGTTCTTGTCTGCACATCAGAATGGTATCTTCCTGTGTCTTTAGTAGGGTTTCTTTAAAATACAGCAAGCTCTCTTGGACTCCTTTCTCACTCAGGGCATGTCTAAACTGATGGCATCAAAATCGCCGCCATCAGCTCACCATTCTGGGAGCGGTTAGCAGCAAGTCTGAACTCACCGCTCCGCTCCTGGAAATCGGCCGCAGTGTCCTGGGGGCCAAGGGGCGTTTGGAAAAGCCGACTACAAGCAATTTGTGGTCATCTTTTTCCGAATGTGTACCGGTGGCTAAAAAAGTCACCGGCAGTTACACAATGAATTTTACGTTCCTTTCGTAACTGCCAGTTGACTGCTGCCGAAAACCAGCCCCAACATAGACTAGCACTCAGATTAGCTTCCCTTGCCCTACAGTAACTGCTCTTCTTCAAGATGTGCGCACAAATTTCTTGACCTGCTCCTGCTTACCCACTACTGCATAATTCCTCTCCCACCAAAATCTCTAGTGAAACTCTGGGAGCGTTGGGCCGACTGCACCCCATTATTCCTTCAGGTGAAGGCGGAAGGGAAGCTGGGCTCATAGGCACAGCTCTGATGAATGCCCCCGACTTGAAAAACTCTGATCTTGTGTGCCTGGTGCGTGTGCACATTGAGGTGAATCTGTACAGGCAACATATCTGAAAGAAAAACAATTAATATAGCCTCAGTGACTGTTCTTGCCCATTGCTTGTTACCTTCCTCTTTGTGTTATAGTGTGGTATTTTGATTTGTGTTTCAGACTAATCTAAATGCAGTTTGTGTCTGGGCATGTTTGCCAGCTGTTCCATATATCCGCATCCCACTCCCCAAACCTTGACAGTAACTCTGTGATTCTCAAACACTGGCCTCTACTCCCCTCCATTATCCAATGCAATCTTCATATTCAGCTCATCAAAGAAAAGCTGCTATCTCTCCTCCCACAGCTTTGCTTTGCAGTCAGCACTTTCTGCAGGGGCCTTTGCTTTACACTCCCCACCTATTGAACCTTGTTCATTACTTTTCTTAAAACCATATGGTTCATTTAAAAGCATTCCCACGCATCTGGTGACGTAAGTTTTTCAGTTAAGTTGTTAATTGGCTGCTCTGTTCATCTGTGAGCATGGGAGCTTAGGCAGCTGGATAGAGTCAGACCTCGAAAAGGTGAAGAGATCAAGGTGGTTCATATGATCAAGCTTCAGTGTCTTTATTCTTGGAGGATTATAATCCAGAAATAATCCATCTTGACTTTCAAATCCAAGAGAGGTGGGTGGCAGCTTTAAAAAAAGGTCTTTGCATTAATCTGACTAAGTCTGATCTAGAATCAGAGAAAAATGCGTAGGGAACCCCACTGTGCTATTTTATTTTTTCATGGGAGGCGCTCAGTAAATTCTTAGCTGATAGTGCTCAGAATCTTAATTTTTTTTGAAGTGTGTTGTTTTGGAACATAAAAAGCATTCTTTGTTTTCCCTCTGGTGGGCTTTTTAAACATACTTTGTTTGACACAATTGTATTTTCTCCTGTCTCTCCAAATCTGGTTGGCACAGTTGTACTGCAATCAGCGTCAATCTTTTCAAGAGAGTACTTAAAAATCCCTTAAGGCCCTGAATTGCAAAATAATTCAGATGCAAATCTCACCTGGAAGCAGGCAGAAATAACGAGCCCTGACATAACTTCTAAAAATTCTTCCAATGCCTTCTGAATCCTTAAATCTAGTCTTTAGAAACACTGATCAGATAGAGCTCATTCTGCCAAAATCCATAAAGCATCTGCCTGCTTTATAGAAAATGGGATTAGACAAAAAATAACATTGCTGCTTATTTCTTTTGAAAGCATCTGAAAATGCAGCTGTCATACCACACTGTTCTTGCTTTCGTAACTTCTTCCTTTGTGAAAAGGCTGATGAAAAAGAACTGAAGAACTGCCTTGCTAGATGAAATCTGACCAATAACCTGTTTCTGAGAGTGGCTGGTACCAGAGCTTCACGAGGAGTGGACAGAACAGGGCCATTTCAGTGATCGACCCCTCTCTTCCCTACCCAGTTTTTGGCAGTCAGTGGTTGAGTGACCCCAAGCATGGGGTTTCATTGCTGACCATATGTCACTGTGCCTCAGTGGATCACAGCTGTGGATGTCAAATTCAGGGCAAACTGCTGAGAAATGGGGCAGCCTCAACTCAGACAGGTGGCTATTATTCCATAAAATGTACCAAACCACCCACAAAAGTAAACTTCCATCTCACCACATTGGTTAACAAGAAGTTGGAAGTGAAGTCTTTTAGTGTCAAATAGCTAAAGATAGGGGAAAGGAAAGGAGAGAGAGTTAAAATGGTCAAAGAGCCACATACATGCAATCAGGAGCAACATGAGCCCAGGAAACGACCCGGGGCCTGGGGCTCACCCCAGTCCCAGTTTGCGGCCTGAGCCCAGTCCTGCCCGGGGCCCAGCAGGCTCCTGGCACAGGCAGCCCAGTCCCGGGAACAGGCCAGGGAAGAGGACAGCCACCCCTGCGGGTGGCCTGGTGGCAGACCTGGGGCACTGGTGCTGGGACTCAGGGCTTGAACCCCTATGCCCAGAGGCCGTGATGCCACTGCATGCAATCATTGCAAAGTTCTTAGATCAGGTTTGTAGATGGGGTGAAATAAACTGTGAGTCTCTGGAAATTACCCAAACACCTTGGGGGGCGGGGGAATCATTTGGCCTTGTTCAGAGCTTCTTTGTAAGAAATCCAGGCTAGCCGGAGGGAAGAAGGGCTGGCATTCAGGCAGGCCAGTGGCATGCCAGGGGCTGTGTCAAGCCAGGCAGCCTGGGGCCAGGGAGAGTTGGGGCAGCACACAGCTGGGGCACTCCGCCTACCGGTGCTGCGGCAATCGAACACTATAGCCGCTTGGCAGGTCTGATGCTGGCTGGTGGTGGCTGGAGTTCGAACTGAATCACTCATCAGGGCAGGGCTGTCACAGGATGGAGGGCGGAAGGAGCATGACTTTGGGCAGAAAGCGCAGGGCTAGGGTTCACAAACCACCATACTGCCTGCCCCCCTCAAATTAAGGACTCAAACTCTGCCTATGCCTCCCCATGCAAGCTCAGCAGGACTATGCCTGAGGGGTGTGGGTTTGGGGGCCTGAGCCCTGAAGGTTTTTCTTATGTAGCATCACCCTTGGCACTAGGGCAGGAAGGAATAGGGGTGGGCATTCAGCGCCAGCTCGGGACACATGGAGGTTGTCCAAGCACCAGCAGGTCTTTCTGCTGGCATAGGGAGCTTCTCCCCCAGCTTATCTCCTCTCCCATGGCTGTCTGCAGCCCTCCTTCCTCCTGCCCAATCTTCCCGTGTCTCCCCCAAGCTTCCTA